>CM029608.1:2576068-3176068 GCA_017311375.1 Mytilus coruscus
GAATTGGCTTAACTCAATCAAAAGACATATTAACACAAGTGAAAATACACTTAACGAATAAATTCGATCTATGATACAATGTAAATACAAAATCAATAAAATAAGGGGTGAATAAAATATATGTATAAATAAGAAAATGTGGTTTGAGTGCCAATGACACAACCCTCCATCCAAGTCACAATGTTTAAACAATTATAGGTCAAAGTACGGCCTTCAACATGGACCTTTGGCTCACACCGAACAGCAAGCAATAAAGGGCCCCAAAATGACAAGTGTAAAACAATTCAAACAGGCAAACCAACGGTCTAATCTATTAAAAAAAACAGAAAAACTTATGAACCACACAAACACTGAACAACAGGCTCCTGTCTTAATTCAGGAGCCTATACTGCAGAGGTTGTTGTTCATTGCTGTTTCCCGTTTTTGCTTTTTGTTTATTGATTTGTATAGTTTGTTCTTGTGTTGTGCCATTACATCACTGTCCCTTTCTAAGAGATGGTATGCGACATCAAACATGTTCAACCCCAACACATTCTATATGTGCCTATCCCAAGTCCTGCTAGCCTTTAATTCAATGAGTGTCGTTTGTAGCTATAAATCATATTTGTTTTTCGTTCATTGTTTTCTTCATAAATCAGGCCGTTAGTTTTCTCGTTTGAATTGTGTTACATTTGTCATTTTGGGGCCTTGTATAGCTGACTATGCGCTATAGGTTTTACTCATTATTGAAGGCCGTACAGTGATCAAAAGTTGTTAACTTCTATGTCATTTTGCTTCTGGTGGAGAGGTGTCTCATTGGCAATCATACCACAACTACTTATCTTTATATATACCTGTGCTTGTTCTGCTGTTTATTCTTATTTGATGGAATCATTTACATTAACGATATCGCGATATAAGAACAGTTTAAGAACATCAGTTGTTCGACCTGTTAGTCAAATGCGATTTGTTAAAATATACTTTTCACTTTTTTGGTCTTTTGGAAAATGTTGTTTGTGCTGTATTTAGACCCCTCTACCAAGAAATATGTTTTACATGCACACGTATAAAAATAGCGGTTTTTATCCAACGCAATCATAGGTTTGAACGTTGTTTTCAATTTAGACTTGTATGTATATATATATATTTTCTTTTGCATTATTTTTCTTTTGATTGTCTTCAACTTCATACATGCTTAAGTCTTTCTTTTCTGAATCAAGGACCTCTAATGAGTCTGGTGTTTAGAAAACTCCAAAATGGCGGATCAAATTTAAAGCCTCATATCTTCATTGTCTTTTTGCATAATTGATCTTTCATTTTAAATAATGCTACACTGATGAAAAAGTGTTAACGACTTACTTTACCAAAAGCATGTTCGCAGTACCCAAAGTTCCAATTTGACCTAATCTTACACTCTTCTGTCATATGGAAGGCTTCAGGACTTAGAACTGTAACGACTGAGTCTTCTGATACATCAAGTTCCGTCACCGAGTTATCCATATCTCTGAATGTTCGGATATCGTCACCAGTTCGCTGCGTTTCATCCTGACGAATATCTCTGACTCTGTTTCCTTCGCTTGGCTGTGGTAGAAAATTACATTTGTATCAAAAGTGGCTAGAAGTGTACCAAATAATAATCTTATACTGAATTCCGTAAAACATCTATAAATCTAATATTATACAAAAAGACATGGCATTAATCGAGTGCAAAATCCCTGCAAATTTTTTTCTAAATAATATTTTATAAACCAATAACCCGTTTTTAACTTTGAGGGTACTCGTTGGTCTTGTTTATGACTTTTTGTCTGATATTCTTCTATTCTTGAAGAACTAATATAAACATTTACGCCAATTCCTACTTTTCTATTCATAATTTTATTACATATATTTTGTTATCATATAAAATTCTTGTTATAATTCATAGTTTTTAAAGAAAAAAGGTGCATACGTTAGATGTATAAAAATCTTTAAAAAAATTTCCTGCAAAAATTTCAATGGCTTATATCTCAATGATTGTTCATAGTTATTGTCAATTGCCACATGTGTCAAAATTTGTGTGGAGCAGGATCTGCTTAACCTTGTGGTGCACCTGAGATATCCCCCGGTTATTTTGGGGAGTTCACATTGCTCAGTCTTAAGTTTACCATGCTTTTTTTCCAAAAAATAGTAAAAGTATGGGTCACCAGACTTTTTTTACGCTACAGGTTATGCAAAATTGTCAGATTGTGTAGAGATTATGCATGGAAAATCCAATTTTGTGTGATAAAAGAAAATTACACCGTAGAATTTTAAGATAAAATTTGAGAACATAGCTCTTATAACACGCTTACAGATGAAAAAAAGAAAAATTGGGTCACCAGACTTCTTTTCTTGCTACATATTAAAATAGGTTAATTCACGACACTTTCTATTACAAAAATTACTTTATCTGAGTTATCTCCCCTACTATCTGAGTTATCTCCCCTCATGTGGCAAAGTTGATAAAAATTAATCAAACAAAAATAATGTGTTTTTTTATTTAAATACAGCCGTAAATATGATAAAACACATAATTTACTATATTAACATGAAAAGTCTTACACATGAATTACATACTACTGTCAAAATTTGCACATTTCATTAAAGATCTAGACCAATTGTTATTTGCTACTTCAATAATCCAAGATCGAGGAAGATACCCGATCCACGTTAAGGTTTTTTTTATATTCTGTACTGTTTGTCTATTCGTCGTTTTTCGTTTTCCGTTTTTTTTTTTTTTTTGCATCGTCAGTATGTTTTCGACTTATGAGTTTGATTTTTGGTATATTTTGCCCTCATTTGCGGCATTCGTGGGCAGTAAAACCTACAATCCTAGTTGATTAAAAAATTGGAGTCCAACAGCCTTGCCAGGTGCAGAGTTCGAACTCACAACCTCAATATTGACATGCTATTTATTACTGAACAAATTAGAACACCCAGCTACCACGGCCCCTTTTAAAACAATCAACTTACATCAGAAAAACCAAATTGTGCATTAGTAATACTGTGAAAAGGGGATTGTCTGTGCAGTTTATCCCAACCAATGGCTCCCATTTGGTAATATTCGTTATCAGCAAAACCATCAAAGAAAACATCTGTTACATAAATGGGCCCTCTTCTCAGGTTGATTCCATTTCTTGGATTGAAACTTTGTATCCTTAAAATTTAAATCAAGAATATCAATTAATCGATTTATGTATATATAATTCGTCTAAATAACAGCCCAACAATGTTAGATATGTAATCACTGGTGATCTGATGGATAAAATCTGTCGTAGAGTTGTCACTGGTTCAGACGTACTTATATATGTATATATATACAAGTTTAAATTGAAAACAAAACAAATTTCTTGTTAGAGGGGTTTAAATATAGGAACAAACAACATTTTCCAAAAGACCAAAAAAAGTGAAAAAGTATATTTTAACAAAACGCATTTGACTAACAGGTCGAACAACAAATGTTCTTAAACCCTGCTGACTGCCATTGGCGATTGCCAAATAAACGGATCACCGATGTAATAAATGGATCTTAATTATAAATTTAATACTAAACAGAAAACAATAAACTTGCGGAAAGATGATATACCGCAAACAAAAGGTGCAAAGGTTTTTTGTACACCATATCCAGATATATATATAAATATATATATATATATAGCACGAGTTCGAATCCCGGCGTGGGAAGAACAAAAATTTGCTTCTGCAAATTTGCAGATTTAACATTTTTGTGCTGATATTTAGAGTAATTTTGTATATATATCAACAAAGGCCCTTTTCTACACATGTCAACAGTTGATACAGTTTCTTGAATTGAAACTTTCTAACTTAAAAGTTCTTTTAAGAATACTAATTTATATATCAAAACAGGTTCTTTTCTAAATATTATAACATTTCGTGAATTGAAACTTTTTATCCTTAAATGTTCAATTAAGTCGTAAAAGATTACCTATAAAGTATATTCTTATTTATACATTGGGCTGAAATGTAGTTCAAAATCACAAAGCCTATTCAGTATACCAATAAAATTCAATGTTTAGTTGACCGGTTTTGCTACTAATTTCAAAATATTTTGCTTTTGGAAACATTTATGAAGTAAAACATGCTGTGTTCCCTATCTAAACTTAATTGAATAGGTATGTTTTAGCGTACTTTAACATAAGTTATTATATAGGGTTTTGTGTACACCATAGTTTGCATCACCTGTATACCACAAATGGAGGACAGTCCATTTTCTTATCAGGTAAAGATTTCAGTTTATCAAACCTAGGGATTTGTTCCCTTTGCAGATACTTGAAAAAGTTGGTTATTGGAAAATAGGTTAATGTTAACCTGTACGCTCGATCCCTTTTTCCAACTGTTATACAAGTGAGAGGTTATGCTAGCTATAAAACCAGGAATATGACGCCTGTTTTCCGTTCGTGTCTTTGATCAATAAAGTCACACGTTTGATTTTGTCAGTTTTGTATAGGCTTTCCTTTTGAATAAACCATGTTTCCCTTTTTGAATAAACCATGAAGTCCGGAATTTTGTTATATTTTTTCTCATTTAAATTTTCGCGCTAAGTTATCTCTTTGTTTGAATCGTGTCTGCACATGGGCTCCTCAATTTACCGTTCCCATTCTTTGATTGTGATAATCTAACAGTACTTCTGTTTCTTTATAATTCATTGTTGATGTAAATATGTCACACACAACATGCCTCGATGTTTGTTATGTGGTTAACATCTTTTACAGCAACATTTTTACTTACTTAGATGATAATTTCAAATATATATATCTATTCGGAGATGCTCTAGGCCTTGATAATGAAAACTCAAACACACAATACAAAAGATGGAGTGCTTATAACATGTATAACAAGAAAACTGATTAAACGTTTCGCCCATCCCCGGACAAGGAATCAGAGATACATTCCTAAATTAAAACGTTTTCCGACATTTTATTACAGCAAAATTCAATAAACTAATGTATCAAGTCTAATACCGAAATACAATACTATTTATTAGGATGGTAATTTCCTCTGGGACTTATAGTCCTCCCACAGAAATAATGACACAATTTTCTATTAATATAAACTATACCAATTGTACTGCACAAGAGGCGTTTTCAGAATTAATTTGTATCTTAAGAGGTGATCGAACCTTATACAAATAACTTATAAAGTAAGAAGTAAATGAGAATTGAGAACCTCTAAATTCCAAAAGCATTGCATAGCTTTTCTGCTATTAATGCATTCATTTGGTTGTTGATTTGTTTCCATCGCATCATTGTTTTATGGCTTTTCAGTACTTACATATTTGCAGAAATCATCGGGAAAGACCTTCCAATTGATACGGGTTGGCCGTTAACTATTGCTGTCTCTCCTAAATTAGGAGAATCTCCTATAAATACACTCTGGTCTATGAACTGCAGTGCAGAATTCTCTCTTAAAATATCATAAAATTATAAAGAATCACACGATGTAGCATATAATTAATAATCGACCTCAGATGAGATTAAGTAAAACATAGGTACTGGCAAATTTCAATCAAGTTAATATCGACTAAATGTATGCGTAAAAATCATTTCAGCTGAAACTTATCATAGTTATTAATACATTTATAGTAATTCAAGTACAGAATAGTAATCCCAAATAATGAATGGATGCAATTAATATTTGACCGTATCATTTTTTCCGCACCAGATGTGCATTTCGGCAATACATGTCACTTCAGTGATGCTCCAGGCCAAAAATTAAATCCAAACCTTATTAAAGAAATGAAAAGCTTCTAAACAAAAGAGAATACCAACGATAGCCAAAACTGGGCAAGGAATCAAAGCTTTGCATGAGGGAGATATATCACATGTGTCAATGCTAATACAAATGCTTTTTGCTGTTGATATTGTTGAGCGATTGGTTTTGTCAGTATTTATGCCTTTCCCCTTTCTAAATTAATCTTGGACATCTGTATTACATGTTTTCTAAATTTTATTGCCTTCTTACTAATTCCACTTAAACTGACTTAATTGTAGTATTTTATTCAAACATCCGTAATTTACGTAACAAATATACACATATGTTTTAACCCCGCCACATTCTGTATGTATGTGCCTGTTCCAAGTCAGGAGCCTGTAATTCAGTGGTTGTCGTTTGTTGCTGTGTTCCATATTTGGTTTTCGTTCATTTTTTTGTATATTAATTAGGCTGTTAGTTTTTTCGTTTGAATTGTTTTACATTTTTGATTTCGGGGGCTTTTATAGCTGACTATGCGGTATGGGCTTTGCTCATTGTTGAAGGCCGTGCGGTGACCTATAGCTGTTAATTTCTGTGTCATTTGGTCTCTTGTGAAGAGTTGTCTCATTGGCAATCATACCACATCTTCTTTTTATATATATACAATTAGCATTGCATCAGTGAATATATACACATGATTGTATAATCACGAACTTAAACAACTGTTGACGCCGGAACCACACTCAGAAGTCTTGTCTTAACTACTTCGTCATGTTCGTCAGTTCGTTGAAGGAGACAAAACCTCATAAAAAATAGAATGATCACGGTATTTAATAGACACAAAAAAAAGATCGGTATAAGAATACACACAGCTATTGAGAGCATATAAGTGACTTGTGATAAAAACAAAATAGCTTATGAATTTCAATTCAAATGTGAAAACGATAAAACAAATTCAAAATGAATAATACTTAATTGAATTTTTAACCAATATTTAAAACGATAAAAACTATTTTGCAAGTGTCGGGATGTGATGATGTGAGTGCGTTCATACTTATTCTTTTATCTAAAACTTACTTTAGTAAATTAAGTAACTCAGCGCTGTCTGATAACCTGTAAAAGTGAAGAATTTATTATATATATATATCATAGTATGCCAAATAAATTTGTTGTAATGCGATTTGGTTGAACTGATACGTGATGTGAAAAAGATGACTGATAGAAAAAAGAAGAAAAAAAGAAAACTTAAAAATGGGAGACAAATGAATAATTGTGGAATGTAAATATTTGTAGAAGTTCTGTCCAATTGCAGAACGTGGACAATTTATAACCAAGTCAAGTGAAATATCTTTGCATTCAATTGTATTTGATAGTTTGATATTCAGAACGAATTTTCTGTTAAATTTTACATAGTATACAATGTGGAAACAATCTAACGTTTATCTACTCAGACAGAGTAAATTTTTACTGCTTCTTTTTTCATCTGGACTCCCAATAATTTTGAATTAAACACCACTTATGAATCTGTGAAGATGATTCTAAGGTATTTGTGTCTTTAATAGCAAGGCACATGTTTTCACAGTCTTGGATCTTTTGATGCAACAAAAGTTGTCTGATTTTTACATTTTCCGATCGTGTCCTATTCCTGATTGTGACATTTTCACTGGTTGTATTCGCATGGCGGTGATAGAGGCAAACGCTCTCCTCGATACATCCTGTCTCGCTCTATTTTGGAGTTGATTTGATACCCTCATATTTGGTTTTTTTTCTTTGTTCATCTAAATGTGTAGTGAATTTATAAGATTTGAGTATCGGTAACTACTGACTGTTGCTTCTAGTCTTCAAATGAGAACAAAATTAATTGACGTTTTAGCTTTTCGATCTTAAAGAGAAGGTTATACAACAAAGGAGAGCATTACAAAAATAAAACAAATTAACATAGCTCATCAATTCGATTGCAACAAATGACTACAAGGACAAATATCAGACAAAATGTAACTTCTGGTATAACTTCAGGTATCCTGTAACGGATAGACAAACAGTTGATATTTACAAATAACTGCATCCCCCATTTGTGTGCTGGTATCCAATTGATAAAATTACTTTCTAAACTCTTCAAATGAAGACTTCAAAGGGGAATATTTCCATATATGAAATATCTTAAAATATTCACTTTTGAAAAAGAGATGCGAAAGCTACCAAAGGGACATTCAAACTCATAAGTCGAAAATAAACTGACATTGCCATGGCAAACATAAAAAAGAACAAAAGATAAACAACAGTATACAAAACATCACATTAAGCACTAAATATTGAGCAACACGAACCCCACCAAAAACCTAGGGTACTCATAGGTGCTCCGGAAGGGTTAGCAGATTGTGAATGGTTACTTACGATGCACGGACTATTTTGAACATTCCTCCTCTAATCCATGCGTTTCTAGGAGTGTTTTTGTAGGCTAAAATGGATAAAAAATGTCTGAATCACATAATTTTTTTCGTACTATATACATGATATAATTTTATTAGAAAATCGTATAATAGTAAATCATAAACAAAATAAGCTCATCAAAGATACCTGAATTGAAAATGTGCACGCCAGACGCGCGTTTCGTCTACAAAAGACTCATCACTCTCGAATCAAAAACGTTTAGGAGGCCAAATAAAGTATGAAGTTGAAGAGCATTAAGGACCCAAACTTCCAAAAGAGATGCGAGTTATACGTCAAAGCGCCAAAACAATTCAAGAATATAGAAATCAATTTTGTCTGCAACACTAGACTAAAGAAGTTAGAAATATTGAAACAAGTAGTACGCAAAATTTTCCTTTACCAAAATGGATAGAACATTATTAGGGTATTTTTGGTTAACTTAATTTGCAATATCATATGACAGTTTTATGATTGTTTTTTATTGTTAAATCCTTATTTTTACTCTGAATCTTAAGACGCAAATCAGTCGTCCTTGTATAAGGTTTCAGCAAATTCAGGAAAACTAAAAATTCGTCAATTTTTTCCATTTCAAAAAACTATTAAAACTTACACACGTAAAAGTACTTAAAATTAATTACTGTTGAAACCTCACAATTTAGGGGATCAGTCACACGAGAGACTCTTGTATCAAAGATTCCACGTAATTTAAAGTTATTAAAAAACTATTTAAAACACAAACTTGTATAAATATATATATATATATATATATATTGTTTTACCTGTCATTCTATTTATTATTGATGGTTTATCAGTAGAGTTCTTATATTTCAGATGCATTATGGGATCTTCCTTAGGTCTGTATCTGTTGTATCCAGTAGCACTTCCATCAGGATGAAATTCGTTATCAAGGAAAAAGCCATGCTGAAATTAATGTAGCAACAACAAATAAATGTATGACAGTATATACAACACCTGAACCAATTCATCTCCTTGCCGACGTCTTCTTATTTTCATACGAGTCGGAGTTCCTTCAGACACTTGTCAAAAACAAAAAGATCAAAGAAGCCAGATCATTTAATTTCACATTGATATATTGATGATGTTCTTTCCATTAACGATCCAAACTTTTCTGATTGGGTTCCATTAATATATACTCCAGAACTAGAAATTAACGAAACAACAGACACGGCTTCCTCTGCCTCCTTTTTAGACTTATACCTCGATTTTAAATATCACCGGTCATCTCAGTACCAGAATCTATGACAAACGAGACGATTTTAATTTTGAAATTATCAATTCCACCCACCTTAATAGCAATATAACAACTTCACCTGCATATGGGATATACATTTCCCAACTCATTCGGTATTCAAGAGCTTGCAGCTGCTACTCAGACTTTTAAAACGTCACCAGTGTCTGAGCAGAAAGTGAACCAGGGTATGTCAAAGAACGTCTCGTCCTTTTTCTAAAAAATTCATCGGAAGATACCAAGACCTTGTTGATAAATATTCCGTATCAACTTCACAAATAATACACGATGGTCTTTAAGTATAGATTCTGGGTATTGACGTTGTTTATCATCTTAATAACGTGTTATAGTATTCTTTTATTTGTCTTTGAAAATTATTACTTTTACTGTTTAGACTATTTTTGGTAATATCTATTTGACGTGGCTCGGTACTTATACATCCCGTCATTGTTTTATTGTGCTATGGTAATTTTTTGTATTCTTGTCTTTCGTTTTTGCTAATGTGTTTTGTCTATATGACTTTTTGTTTTTCTCTGTTGACATATTTGTTTGTTTTCATAGTGATTAAGATTATAAGACAATGTTGACTGCTGTACCCCTATTTTTGACATTTTTACCTATTATGTCTGTTTGTTTTGTTCACACGTCGTTGTCAATATAATGGAATTTTATGCGACTGTTATACAAAAGGAGAGGCTTAGCTAGCTATAAAACCAGGTTTAATCCACCATTTTCTACATAAGAAAATGCCTGTACCAAGTTAGGAATATGACAGTTGTTATCCATTCGTTTGATGTGTTTGAGCTTTTAATTTTTCCATTTGCTGAGGGACTTTCCGTTTAGAATTTTCCTCTGAGTTCGGTATTTTCGTTATGTTACTTTTTAAAGATCTAGAAAACACATTCATCGAATCATGCATTTGCTTCATCCGGTAAAGAAAGTTGAACACACCTTTCTGAAATTGTCCTTTAATTTTGAAATTATAAGAAACTAAGGTTTCAACTCCCTCAGGCACATTTGACCTTAGATGGATTTGGATATTTTTTAGGTCCTTTTTGATCAAATAGCTCTTCAACTGTTTCGATTCTTATACATCCTTGGCTTTCAAATATTCGGCTTTGGACGTTTCTTATGAAGGTTAATGTAAAATTGTGTTTGATTCACTATTATGCAACTGTCAGAATATTCCATACCTCATTTTGAATTTGGTCGTTATTTTTAAATAGATCATGATAAATCCATTAGAAATAAACGCATGATACCTATTTCAGGGAGCACAAAATTTGTCTTTTCAATACTCATTGTGAGGTAAGACCATGACCAAACTTTGCAAGCCAAAATATATTTAAACACGTCGCAAGTAAAATATCTAAAAATTATGTAAAACCCATCCAACGGTCATTTTATCCCAAGGTATTTTTAGAACATATTTCATGACTGCAAAGGTCAAATTTTTTACTTTAGATTATAACAGCTTTCTAGTGCCTGGAACATGTTTAGACAGAGTTCAAGTATCATTATTATGTCTGGGTCATGAAGATACACAATACTTCCATTGGAAACAAATTAAAATATTATGTCCATTTAGTTAAGTAAAAGGTTCATCTGATTAACAATCGTATGCGGGACACAGGTTCTCTTGAATTCTGGGTTTAATTGATACATCTTATATTTTCTTACGGTATTCTCAATGAAAACCAATAATTTAATGAACTTTAATGGGTTTAACATTAGAAAAAAATAACAAATCTGTATTGATAAACATACCAATGCTGCACATTTGAATGTCATACATGTGAGAGGTTTAGCTAGCTATCACATGTATAAAACCAGACTTAATTCACCATTTTCAGTATAAGAAAATGCCTGTACCAAGTCTGGAATATGACAGTTGTTTTCCATTCGTTTGATGTGTTTGAGCTTTGATTTTGCCATTTGAAAAGGGACTTTATGTTTTAAATTTTCCTTGGAGATCGGTATTTTTGTTATTTTACTCTTTTTTGTAAACATAAGGAGTTATATGATGGATTTTGATAACTAGTTACTTGATTCATTTAAAGTTATAAGCAAATGTTACCTTAGTTATTAGTTACTCGTTATTGTAGTAGTTTTATTAGAGAAAATAATGAAACTCATCGGTACAATGCTTGTCCTTTTATTATGAAAAACCGTAGTGAAAAGATTTTCCATCCCTACCTTTTTATTTGAATGGGCAACATTGTTGTCGAATTCAGTAATAACTGTGTGTCTTGCTTCATCTTTTAACATGTATCCTTTGTCAGCTGAAGGTCCTGTTGGAATTCGTGGATATGTAAACCAATATCCCCGTCCCTATATAAAATAAACATTGTGTATATGTTAGCCAATGAATGGGTGGATGGCTGTTTCACGTATAGCGGAAAATCAAATGAATATTCAGGACGACAACATGGTAATGTGATATGAATATAAACCCTGCTGTGTACTACATCGACACGCTGAGGCGGATTTTTACGTGCTTGTTCATAAGGTACGAGTCCTCTTGTCATCCTACCGTACACATTATTCTGACTCCGAGCCGACCATTATTTGCTTCTACCCTAAATGCCACGTGCTTAGCGAGAAACAGCAAATACCAATTTTCAAGTCTTTCAGTTTGAACTGACCGGGGTTCGAACCCACGACCTCCCACACTCGAGGCGAGAATGCTACCAAGAGACCACAGATGTGTGAGTTGACAAAGTGTGATTACAACTCTCAGATAGTCCCATGCTGATTTACTTAAGATGTATGGCTCCGAACGATTAAAACCCACTTCACATAAGGAAAAATAGTTCAGTTTTTGAGGTTACTGATTTAAAATAATTTTATGGTTAAAATTTAGTTGGCATAATGACCTCATCTTCACCAGTTGTATTGAAGTTAACAATCAACAACTGAAATTAAATATCATTGATGCGGTTATGTTCTGTAAATGTACTGTCAATCAATTGCTAATATTAATATTCGTTTACCCCAAGGGAGACAACCATTGCTAAATATTGCTTTATGAATTTGAATATGATTTGACATCCAACTGGTTTTAATTCCAGCACAAAACATAAGTCTGTCGTAGAGGAAACGCGTGTCTGGTGTGTACTTACATTATAAGCCAAATATTATAAGGATTTTTTCAACACAGGCGAATAATTACAACTCCAACAGTCCTGGTATATAATATATTTGCATATAACACAAATTGATGGTCATCAATAACATATACAAATACTGTGGATTCATTATTATTCGTTGGATACCAATTTTCGTGGATTTCGGTTACCTGGGAACCATGAATTCCAATGTCCAACGAATTACAAATTTTCTACAGGAATGTATGCAAACTTTGGCAAAACCACGAAATCAAATATCCACGAAAATAAAATGTTCCTCAATCAACGAAAATTGGTACCCACGAAAATAAATGAATCCACAGTAACCAAAATGTTATTTTTTACTGTTTTGTTCAATTTAAGATTGATTTAACTTTCATCAATTTTCGTGTAGCTTACAAAGTCAACCTTACATAAAATAACCCGAGCTTAAACCATAACCAATAACCCTAAGCTTTGCTCTAACTCTTAAACACTAAAATTGCTTTGAACTTTTCGAATTACTAAAGATTTTCTGCCCAGGCATATATAACCTTAGCTGTACTTGCAAAACTTTTCCGAATGCTGGGTCCCCAACGGTCTTCAACTTCGTACTTGATTAGGCCTCTTTAGCTTTTTTATTCGAGCGTCACTGATGCGTCTTTTGTAGACGAAACGAACGTCCGACGTACAAATTTTAATCAAATCATGGTATCTATAATGAGTTATTGCTCTCTTCCGTACGAAAGTGACGCAACATGATGAACCTAATATCTAAGGCTTCAACAAACATTCGTCACAGGAAAGAAACAGTCTTTTGTTCAAAGCATGGCTGGTGACTTCTTTTATTTTGTTGGTTGTGATTTAGATTTTCCTTCTTTTTTATTATTTTGTTTTATAAAAAAATATATACGACAACTTAAAACAGACTGGAAAGAGATTTGAGTACGAAACCGAACAGAAACATAAACACTAACTTGTCTTGTACCTCTAGAGAAGACAAGAGTCAATACAAAATGCAATGTTCAATATACCAAGGCACATACCTGAAATTACCACATTTTAAAGAAGTATGCAAAAAACACAAATGGTCTGCTCTTATTGACGATTTAAACATTTTCCCGACGATCCTTTTGCATAATATATTTTTAGATAATGAACCAGACGTGATACCCAAAAATATCAGACAATGAAATCAGGTATCAATGCATCAATGCCACGTTGTCCATGTTGATTCGCGTCAATGTAACAATAAAATGCACGAGACATAATCCATACTATCGAGAACCTGTTGCGCCGTTTTGATCGCGTAAAACCCGTTACTTTTTATCTACTAACTGTAATTTCATTTCTAGATGACACAAATAGTTCAGAAAAATTGCAGAGAAAAAAATGATAGAGGACTTGCTTGCTATTCGCTACGATACAGCAGTATCAAAACCAAAACGACACCACTATAAAAGTAGGATACGTATTTCAGTGCGCATGGCACGTGTTGATGAATAATCTTTATCAAGTAGGCTCCGGAATAAACGTGTAGATTACCAAATACTCAAATAGCGGGATAACCAAAAGTTAACAATTTCTAAACAGAGGTGGAAGATACTAAATCACAATATAAATTCATAAGTCATAACCATTTTTATGCTACAAAGTACATTGATAGATTTCAATTTTCTTATGCCAGCCTCGTGAACATAGACACAAAAGGCAACGTACGCTATATAACCATGTGCTTGAAAACTGGCCTGCTCAAACTGATAAATGGTATAAATTTTAAGTTTATTTATTTGTGTGAATGCATAAATTTAAAAAATTGTTTAATGTTGAATGTTGAAATCGAATGCCGAATGTTGAAAAAGGAATGTTGAATGTTAAAAACAAACGTTAAATAAGTTGAAAAAAAAGTGTTTAAGAGAAAAATATTTTTGAATTTTGAATGTTGAATGTTGAATACTGAACCAACTTGACATCCATGAACGTGAGTGGGATTTCAACTTGCTTTGTGATAATTAAGTAAACACTTACCTCTCCCCCTGCTGCTACGTTGTTTGTGACGATACTAAGAGGATTTGTAATCCAGAAGGTAGTTGGTGATCTGTAAAAAAAGTAAAATGGCAGTTTTACATTTTGCCGAATTTCTTCCTTAAGGATGTACTCAGGTGAGGTTTATGAATTTTTGTCAGATGTTCGGACTTCTTGGATTTTTTCCTACGTTACAGGGTAAAATATTTTGCCCCATATCACCCACTTTTTCTATACTTAAGCACACATTTTTAATTCACATAGCTTGTTCATGAATAATAGACGTTAAGATAATAAATTTGAAACATTGAAGATGTTAATTTTACTCTTTAAGAGGTAATGCCCACACTTAAAAATTACCAAAGTTGTTATGGAAGGAAAATGCAATAATGAGATATTTAAGATATTTACTTATCAGCTTTAATAAGTGTTCCTTTTTCCTGACCGAGTCCTAAATTTCCATTTAATACCGTTCTCTTTTCGCCACCATCTTCCAAGAAATAACCGTGACCCTTTGTCATGTAACATACATTATCTTCCACCTAAATATAGAAAAATAATTAAAATTTATCTTCATTTTATTACATCAAATCTAAAAATAGATTACCTTAGATTATTTGACAACAACCTTTCGGAATTTGGGTCCTCAATCCTGTTAAACTTCGTACTTTATTTGGCCTTTCTAACTTTTTGATTCGTGTGTCATTCGAGACAACTGTGTCAAAGTACTCTTCAACACGATGGCTCAGTCTTTAAAATTACTAGTGTAAAACCATGAAGTCTAAATATAAAACGAGAAACGAGAAACACTGAACCACATCAACAAACGACAACTACTGAACATCAGATTCTGACTTAGGACAGGTGCAAATTTTAAAGATCTAATTACAACATTGGTATTTTTGAAGTTAAAACGTGTCTGGCTTACAAAATTTTAAGTCTGGTATTTATGATGACTTTATTATCCATATCAATAACTATTGTGATATTAGAGTATATTTTGAGTACTATATGTTACTAGTAAAGAATGAATTGCTACGCTCCCGGTGCACTCGATTTCATCCCGGTCTTTTAGTTTTTAATTCATTGTTTTGTGGAATTTTGTTCGTCTTTGCGGTGTTTTTTTTTTATCTTTTTTAGTGTTATAATTTTTTTATTCGCCTTAGTTTATTTGCTTTTTTATCATATTGAAGTTTGAACTTTGTAGCAATTTTGACGGCATGTAAATAACGTTGACACTATTTTTTACAAAAAAAACTATTCATATCTAGTCTTTTTGTAATCTTATACATTGTTCTTTTACATTAGTTGAAATTGACGATAGAATTAAGGACCATATTTGGGTATAATAGAAGATATTCCTTCCCCAATAAATTGCTGGTGGAGGTTTCCTCTCTGTGGGTTTCACCAGCCCATTAGTCGGCATGTCTGTGTTGATATGGAATATCATGTATATGATCATATTTATGAATTAACTGTTTAGAAAACATAGAATTGTTGGAAAAACTAAGGATATTCTACCCCTGGAATAGATTTTCGTACTTGATTTGGCCTTCAGATTTTTTTATTTGAGCGTCACTGATGAGTCTTTTGTAGACAAACGCGAGTTTGGAGTACAAAGTAATAAGCATGAAATAACCAATACATGTGCGCCAAGCACTTAGTTTTAAGCCCGTGCTTCAATAGACTTGCAGGTTTTATGATCTAAACACTTATATTTGCTTTACGAAAAAGGGGAATAAAAATTTGAACAGGCACTATATCTTTCACTTGTTCCGTTGATTGGTATCGTATGATTTTGTCAGTTTTCATGGACTTCCCCTTTTCGAATTTGCATTGGAGTTCGGTTTTTAGTTATACTTTTTTTCTGTCATATAACCGTACTTACAATAGGAACATATGTTCCGTGTACAGTAACGCATGTGTTGTTGGAATGTCGGATAGAGTTGTGTTTGATCCATGGCCTTGTAGCTTTATTCTCATACTTACAATAAGACCGTGTGTTCCGTGTACAGTTACACATCTGGTGTTGGAATGACGGATAAAATTGTGTTTGATCCATGGCCGTGTAGCTGTATGCTCATACTTACAATAAGACCATGTGTTCCGTGGACAGTTACACATCTGCTGTTAGAATGATCGATAGAGTTGTGTTTGATCCATGACCTTGTAGCTTTATTCTCATACTTACAATAAGACCATGTGTTCCGTGTACAGTAACGCATCTGCTGTTGGAATGATGGATAGAGTTGTGTTTGATCCATGGCCTTGTAGCATCATCACCATCAACATCCTCACACATATGGAAATGAATTGGGTATCTGCCTGTAAGTTTAAATAATTAAGATAAAATTATTGAATATAAAGATAATGAGATGTGGTATGATTGACAATAATAAAATAACATTAATGGCACCAATTTTACTGCACCAGATGCACATTTTGACTCATGTCTCTTCAGTGATGCCAGACGCCAAAATATTTGAAGAGCTGATAAAACCAAAAAGGACAACAAGTATAGCCAAAGGCGGATAACTATCCACCAGAGACCAGAAGACAATTTTGTGAAATCGACCCAGTTTTAGTAAATTAAAAGTACACTTCCCAATGGAAACCAAATGCGTCCCCCTCTTGCCGACTTTTCCTATATTTATATGGAGCAGACTTAATACAGGAGCTTCTAAGGAAAAATTAAAACCAGCTAGCATTATCCTTTAACTTCTGTGCCGCTATGAAAATTATGTCCTCTCACTGAATTTTTCAAAGTTAGGTGACTATGATGAACGGATCCATCCCATCGAACTTGAAATAAAGGATACAACAGATAAAGTTAAGTCTGCCTCATATCTTGACATCTAGAAATTAACAATGAGGTTCGGCTTAGAACATAACTTTATGACAAAAGGGATGATGACAGCTTCCAAAATGTGAACTTTCTATTTCTATAAAGCACCATTCCAACAGCGCCTGCATATAGAGTATATATCTCCCAGTTGATACGTTTTTGTTAGATACCATGATTTGTCTCTTCTAAATCGATTTAAGAGATTTGAATGTCGGTAAACTGCAGTCGTCTTACTTTATCTGATCTTCATTTTCAGGGCAATTTCCCCACACGATCTTGCAAAATGTAGAAAAACAGACGTTTCTGTAATGTGTCTCGCTAAACATCTAGCTATATAGAATGCAATCAAAAACATTTAAAAAAACTATTCTTAGGTTATTGTTACGTACCTAACACTTCTTGTTGACCTAGATCATTAAATTCTGCATTTTCAATATGAACGCTTTTGAATCCTTTCAGTACCTGAATAAAGAGTTAAATGTAATGGCATTTTCAATATGAACGCTTTGGAATCCTTTCAATACCTGAATATAGAGGTAAATGTAATGGCATTTTCAATATGAACGCTTTGGAATCCTTTCAATACCTGAATATAGAGGTAAATGTAATGGCATTTTCAATATGAACGCTTTCGAATCCTTTCAATACCTGAATAAAGAGTTAAATGTAATGGCATTTTCAATATGAACGCTTTCGAATCCTTTCAATACCTGAATATAGAGGTAAATGTAATGGCATTTTCAATATGAACGCTTTTGAATCCTTTCAGTACCTGAATATAGAGTTACATGACTTAGTATTACAATTGATGATGAAATTAAAAAATAAAACAAATATAATTAAGTGATTATAAAAGTTCTGCAAACAAATATTTTACTGTAATTTACGAGGAAGTAGACACTGGGAAAAAAGGCGAAGCTGAATTTCTGGATTGGTTCTCTATAAATCGAATCAATTTTTACGCTTTAATATATAATTATAAATTGAAAGTGCCTGGTACAACTTAATTGAATAATTCTGTGGTAAAATTATTATTTGAGTACAGTTGACGATTTCCATATTGACCAAACCGCTCTTACTCTTTTTGGAGGTAATGCAATTCCCGCCGTTGTTTTCACTTGATTTCAAAGTAAAAACGGATTAACGATATTTAAACATTGGTAAAGTACTGTAGTACTAGTATTTTTATGCACGGCTTGATATTATGTCTTCAAAAGTTTTGAACAGAATGGAAAATTTTGTCTTGATCTGAAATAAACGTAGGAGAAAAATGTCAAAGTAGGTACTTTCACGTTACAGTATAGAAGTTATGCTTAAATGAGCAATACGACAGGTGCCACATGTGGAGTAGGATCAAAAACAACTGCGATCCTGCTCGGTTTTGGTCGGGTTCGTGTTGATCAGTCTATTGTTTTTATGAAATTTTTGTAAACTGTTAATTACTTTTTCGTCGTTTTTCGTGTGCTTTGCAATGATGTCCTCAGACTATCTTCGACTCATGAGTTTTGATTTTCCCTTTGGTATCTTCCGGTTCTTTTTTATGAAACAAAACCAAGTGTCGTGTCCACAATCAGCTCCGATCCGCATTTTACTCTACACTAACTTGATGGAGTAAAGAAAACAATCACTGCACGGAGTTTGCACAAACAGGTACCCTTTTCTGTTAGTTGATTTCCTGGCGATAGATAATTTCACACTGTGAATGACATTTGTTTACTCTGTGATATACTTACTTTAAGATTCCCACCATATGTAGTTGATCCTTCAGCATCTTCAGTGTCGAACAAAATGTTTCTGGTTAAGAGTCCAACTTCGCCTCTCATATCAACATTTTTGTAGATTTCGCCATAGTGAGTGAACTTCAGTGGACCTGCCGTAGATAAACGATACATGAGGCAATACTTAAAATGTGTCTGCTTCCCCTTTATGCTCTGCATCTACTATTATTGATACATGAATAAATTAGGAAAACCCGTCAATTCTATTTTCCTCCATATCCATCTGCGTGAATTTATCAATGAAATGCACTTGATGTCAATCATGCAACCAAACAACTATCGCAATGTTTTATACGCGTAAAAGAGTTCTATAAATTACTTCACGTAATTCTTATTCTTAACCAAGATACACACAATGAAAAAAATAAATAAAAGATAATGGCTTTTAATTTTTTATACTGACTTCTTAAGCTGTAATATCAGCTCGGTATATCGGGCTCGATATTGGAGTTCGGTATTTTTGTTATTTTACTTTCTTTGCTTGACATATTTATTTACGTCAGTATCAAAAACAAAAATGCAATTATTCTATCACTATGCAGTTTATCTATATTTTTTCCAATACATTTCACAAAACCCAAAATGAATCATTTCCAACGAAAACTTTAATACATTGTATTTCAAATTGAAGCTTTAAATTTTCTGCTAGATAACATTTATGTACGTTTCGGCGATAAAGTGTATCGTCAGGTAGTAGGTATTCCTATGGGCACTAACTGTGCCCTTTAATAGCAGATTTATTTCTATATTGCTATGAATCTCAGTTTATGACCAAACTCAGTAAAGACCCATCATTGTTATATTTAGTTGATACATTCAACAATACCTACCGTTATCTGGATGATATTTTTCGTTAAATAATCCAGAGTTCTCTAAATATACTTCCGAAATTTACCCAAAAGAACTTACTTTAACTAAATCTAACATAAACAGAGCAGTTGCCCTTTTCTAGATTTAGACATTTCAATTTCTAACGGGAAACTACATACTAAAATTTACGACAAAGAGACGATTTTTCATTTCCTATTGTTAATTTTCCATTTTAGACGGCGATGTGCCTTTGGCTCCATCATACGGTGTTTATATATCCCAACTCGTTCGGTATGCCCGTGTGTGTTCTGATGTCATAGATTTTAACGAACGTAATCAATGCATCACTGGGAAATTATTGTGTCAGGGATTTCGATACCATAAATTACTTAAAACTTTTACTAAATTCTTTCATAGATACAAAGATTTGATTAGTAAATTTGGCTGTACCTGTAGAAAACTTATTAAAATGGTATTTCACATCCTAAATTTTACGGTAATATTGTACTTAAAGCGAGGAAATCACTATGTGATCCGTGTAAACTCATCGAACCTTTAAACAAACTTATAAGTAAGGGTTATCGTACCAATATTGTAATTAGATCTCTGAATATAGTTTACATTGGCACTAATATCGATTTTGTCATTAGCAAATTAAAACATAACTAAGTTGTATCTTCTTTTGAGGCGGGATGTTTAGAGACACACACGTTAATTTTTATCTCTTAAGAAGTAGCTCCTCACTATCCTACTACCTGTCGATACATTTATTTTTGGCATTGCACAAGTCATGTCTTCTCTGACTGTTCATGACGTTAAAATACTAAATCCTGGGATGTGTTTTAGTTGATTTTAGTCTCTGATGCATGATTTTTATCATTAATTGTTTTTGGCTTTTAACTAGCTGTCAGTAACTGCGAGTACTCTCAAATCGTACTTTCTTGTTAATTAGACCTGTTGATACTATTTTTAATACTTTTTGTTATTTTATATTAATATGGATCTTGTCTGTATACCAGCTTTGATTATTTGGAATATCTACTAATTTTCACTTCTTCGTACTACAATTGTATTAACATCAAGATTATTCTCCTTTAATCTGTACAGGAAGTTTTATTGTTGATATTTACCCTTATGTATCTAGTGTTAAATTAGGTATTTATATGACAGACCTTTCTTGGTATTCCTAATTATTGGAAGATTTTATATAGACAGAAAAGTATACCTAAAACGACAAAGTTATTTTTCATTTACCTGTATATATTATGAAAACCGGTTTTTCAAAAGTGATTATTTTCTAAGGGTTTAATATTTCGCGGTAATGTTTTGCCATGGCTTTATTTGGACTTGTTTGTTTGCTTTTGGCCTTGAATGTTTGTCCCTAATATTTTATTAACTATGTATTTACTTTCAGGTATCACAGATCGAATTTATTCGTTCATAGTGTGTTAATTTACGTTTTTGATTGAGTTAAGCCTTCCAATTGATGTTTTATCGTGTGTTTTCTATGTTGTGATGTTATACTATTGTTTCAGAAAAGGGAGAAGGTTTGGTACCATTAAACGTTTAATCCCGCTGCAAATGTTTGCACCTGTCCTAAGTCAGGAATCTGATGTATGTATTTCAATTCATAAAAGTCGTTTGTTTATGTAATTTATACGTGTTTCTCGTTTCTCGTTTTATATATACTAGACCGTTGGTTTTACCGTTTGAATGGTTTTACACTAGTACTTTTGGGGCCCTTTATAGCTTGTTGTTCGGTGTGAGCCAAGGCTCCGTGTTGAAGGCCGTACATTGACCTTTAATGGTTTACTTTTATAAATTGTTATTTGGATGGAGAGTTGTCTCATTGGCACTCACACCACATCTTCCTATATCTAAAAACAAAATAAATGAGAATAACACTTTATTTAACTTCGTGCGTGAAGAGCTTTTCCGGTTTTACCTTTAAAACGCTTAAAATACAAAAATGATGAATAAGACCAACAAACGTGTGTAATTAATAAAATATAGCCAAATTCATCAAAGGTTAACTTTGCACGATACAGTTGAAACCTATTTTTTAAATTTAGTTTAATTTACCAACATAAAATTAAAAAACATGTTATCAATCAGTACCGAAGTGATAAAAAGACAATCAATAGCATGGTAAAAACATAACTGTAAGCATCTGTTCACAAAAGTAATGCAAAAACCTAAAGATTTAGTTATAATGTCAATATCTATAATAATCAGGATACATTTGTGGGTGCGTCTGTGTGTGGTCACGTGAGTTTAATTGGTAAAGATACATACCCGATACCCGCTTTTGATTATCACTACAGGACGGGCATTCGATGAGAGTTTTGTCTTCAGCCTGCTTCCAGTCATAGTCAGTAGATGCAATAACGACAGAATCTCCTATAAAGAAAACGGAAGTTGAAACACATTTCTTCTTTAATTGTCGAAAAATAGACAAAATCGAGAGGATAATGTAAAGGGTATGGAAATTATTCATATCGACTTTTTGATATTTTTATAATATAATTGAAATTTAAGGTATACTTAATCCCACACCTCATAGTCAAATATAAACAACTGTTTCCTTTATAAAACAGAAAATAAGGTACTGATACAAACAGTTTTGCAAAAATCTTAAAGTGAAATTATTTCGTCTTGTTTGCTATTTTTTTTTTTTTTTTTTTGTGAGTAATATCCTTATTCTAAATCACCTGGAATACATAAACCCTAAGCAGTCCAGGGCAGCTGACAGAGGGGTCCCTGCTTTTATTTAACATATCCCATTTGCCAGGGAAAATACAAATGGGTGAAAAAAAAGAAAAACTCTATATATATAAACAGCATCTGTTTATAATTAGTTACTGTATTCTTCCCTCGATTCTTTACACTTTGAAATCTTGCATTTTCATATAATTTTATCCTTTTAAGATACAATTATAAAACAATATATAACCGTTATTTATATTGTTTTCTTTCTAACCATTTGCACTGTGTTTGCTATTAGTACTTATTCAATCGAAATTTCGCTTTCATGGATATAAAATTAGAGAAAATGTTAGAAAACTTTTGATAGCTAATGAGACAACTAACAACCTAAGGTCAAAGGATAAATTTGTAAACTACTTGAGATCACCGTAAGGCCTTCAAAAATAAAGTAAAACAACAATATATCGTGTAGTAAGCCTTCAATGCCCCCTGGATAACAAAATGTGAGACAACTTCAAAAAAAATGTTCTACTAAATTGATATAGATTTATGACCTAAACTACCTGTTTCCCATGTGCTGACATCTTCTATAAAAGTCAAAACCGGTCTGTATTTCAAATCGACTGCGACCAATACTTCAGCTTTGGACCTTCCTTTCATTTTCATGTCAAATGTACTCGTCACTAGGACGATGAATTCTTCAACAACCATTGAAACTTCGGCAATTGTTTTGCCTTCTGACTTCAACGGAAGGTATACTTCTTTCGTCATGGAAGTTGAGCCTGTAAAAGAATATGCCTCTTTTTATATATATATATTTTTATTAAAATGACCTTATTCAGTAAATAGACTTCAATCCTCGAGATCTGGGTTCGCAGTATCAAGATCGTGTATTCTTACTCCAGTCTGACAAAGACAATGTTGGTCGTAAGTAATCAGTACTGTTTTACCTTTGGTTGTAAGAAGAGCAGACATAGGATCACTATTTTCCCTGAGCGAATTAATTGTTTTAACTTTTGTTGAAAGAAGAGAGTACAATCATCCTGAGTATCCCTGAGCGCATTTATTGTTTTACCTTTGGTTATAGAAGAGCAAACAATCATCCTGAGCATCCCTGAACAAATTTATTGTTTTACGTTTATGTGTGAGCAGTAAGTACAATGTGCTATGGAGAAATTTTATAGGATGTGCCTGTTGCTCAATCATATTCATATCTTAATGAATAAAATATGATTTATTGATATACCTTTTGTGGTAAGAAGAGCATACATTGCATCCTCAGTATCCCTGAGCGGATTCGTTCCATCTGTTTGTCCAGCTAATATTTCGATTGCTTCAAGTGCTCCACTGATGTCGCCTCTACGCGGTAAGTCTTTGTGTATTGCAATACCAACTATGTTGCCATTAGGTATACCTGAATTATACATACAAAATATATTTAACACAAATATAAAATGAAATATGGCAATAAGAATAATTAGGTCACAATAAAGCCAAGGAATTCCAAAATAGAATATTTCTGTAAATCTAATATCTAATTCGCAAATATATTTGACTGACTGATTTTTCAATGTTGTCTGACAAACTGCAAAACAACTGACAAAAAGACTCATTATGAGATCTTATTAGTAATTTCATATAAGCAATAGCCATGGCCGAAAAAATATCCTGCTACAAGATGTCGTACACAAAGATATTAACGTGTATAAAATCTATGTTTGGTAAGGCCGTGGCTTCTATCTGATTTTGTCAATAAAACTGTGTTTATTTCAAATATAAAATTTATTAGAAGTGATCCGTTTGTATAAAAACAAAGGATCTTGATAGGGTTTACAGAATAAAGAATACTGGGCAAACTACAGAAAACTGGTCCAAAAAAAAATAAGAATACGGAAAAAGGGCCAATAAATAAAGAATACGGAAAAATTGGACAAAAAATAAACAGTTGAGAATAATGGGGTGCCCAAGTATAGAAAATTGAGTTTAATGGGAAAAAATATAAAGAATAGAGAAAAATAATCTAAAATCTTAAAGAATACAGAAAAAAGGAACCCGCATCCAGCCCTGTTAAAACATAGGAAAGAATCAATAGTAAATTAAAGGAGTAGGTTCACGAAAAAATTGGTCCTAAAATTTCATGAAATTTAACTTTATCAATCTAAGTGACATTGGATGAAAAAAAAGTAACAATATCTGACTAATATGAATTAAACAAGCTCTTGTCCCATACGACTGTAATGACTTTAATTGTGCGATCTAACGTTGAAAATCAATATTTTCCAGGAAAATATGCCGGTTAAATTTTGAGAAATTTTGCTTCAGAAGACATTGGCCACATGTATTGACCACCATAATTTTTGGCTATCATTTGTATCTCACCGAAAAAATCTTTTTAAAACAAATCTGTTTTGGTGGAAGGGTGTGTCCGATGATTTCATGGATTTTCAGAAGTAGATATACCTTAAAATGCAGTTTAAACAGAAATGAATAGTTCAAAATTGGTAAAATATCACACTTCTGAAGTTGTCAACACTGAAAACAAAACAGTTGACAGAAAAAACTTCTACATTATCTAAATATGTATATATTTGATCAAGAATATTGATGTTTAGGTATGATATTACAAATTCAGATTTTTAAGGACCCTACTCCTTTTCACCTGGCTTACATCTTCACTTTAAATATGTGACCTGCACGTATCGTATTTTGTTGAAACATGGCATTAAAGGATTCTATAGTACTGTCACACATATATATGAGGGTCTGGATGGGGTTAGCAGGTTTCAGAATTAAATGCAAAAAGTGCAAAATAAAATGCAACAAAAATACAGAATAGAGAAAAATAGCTAAAGAATAGGGAATAATGGGGTGTTAAAATATAAAGAATAGACAAAATAGAGAAAAGGATAGAGAAAAATAGTATAAAAAACACTAATAAGATTACTGAATTGAGGGACCCCCATCCAGACCCTCCTACATATATATATATCTGACTTCAGTCAGATTATACGTGCCAAATAAAATATATAATTAATATTACCTTCTAAGAAATTTACGAATGTTAGGATAAGTTCTGGATATTTTCTACGATTGATCAAAAAGTTGAAGAAAGCTGAGTCAACCAGTTCTCCTGTAGTAGGGTTTATACTGTAAACAGCAAGTCCTTTACTATTAGTATTTTCCTGTAAAAAGATATCGCATATGTAAATCAAATCCCAGAATCTTGATACAGTTCTAGGTTCCACCACTAGTATACCAATTTTGATCTGAACAGCTCTTAATAGACTGAACAATAAATCATTTTCAATTTTTATTTTTTTCATTTTCAAATAAAATGTGTTCAGACTATGTTTAGACTGTTCATTAGTTGTTATTAACCTGTACATATCAACATCATACTGAATTATCTAAAAGCTACTGAACAGTACTGAATTGACCGCAAGCGAATTGTCAGGACAGTACTGAATTTTCCGAGGTGGATAACTCTGAAAGTTGACCGAATGACTAAACCTAAGTGAATAATTTATCGTTCAGACTTTTCAGATGATGTTAAGATCAAAATGACCGTTTAAGACGCTAGTACGTATACCAATTGATATATTTATCAAAATTGTAAACGTTAGAGGAAGACCATGTACAATATGTAAGATAGATAGAAGATGGCCTTCAAACTGTTTTCGAGGGCCGCTGATGAGTCTTCCGTAGACGAACAGCGCGGTTTGCGTACCAAACTATAAATCTGATATCTTTGAAGAGTTCTATTTGAGTAGCATAATAGTATGATTGTTGACGGTCTACATAGTATACAAGTAAAAATAATGCGTTGGTCTTTGTAGAAACATTCAAGTGAACATGTGTCATGTCATTTGAAATGTTTCACATTTCGTGGCATTTATAGTTTTCTATACGTTACGCGGTTGCTTATTGTTGAAGGCCGTATGGTGACCTATAGTTACTAACTTATACGTCATTTGGTCCCTGGAGGATATTTGTCGTATTGACAATCAAACCACATCTTCTTATTTTTATAACAGATTAGAGAATGGAAACGGGGAATGTGTCAAAAAACAACAACCCGACCAAAGAGCAGAAAACAGCCCAATGTAAACATGTTAAAAAGTACGTAAAGTTTCTTTTTACTACTCATTGATGTTGTGCATTTAGCCTTCCATAAAATAGAAAGAAGATATTGTATGTCTTCCGGAAGGCTTAGCAGGTCCTGCTCCACATGTCAAAGTGACAGCCGTCGTGTTACTCCTATAAATAACGTTGATCAGTTATATCAAGCCTAAATTGATAATTAGCACTTATCTTACCTTAAGAATTTACCACATTCGTAAACCATCGCCCGATCATGCAAATTAATTCAATCAATGATCTCTGAGCAGTGTACATATTTCAATGTGTTAAACATTTCACTTACCTGATGGCTAGCAATAACGTCTGTATCTGTGTTGAATTTTGGAGCGGTCTGCGCAAGCTTGGTCCAGGAAAGTTTTGGTTTTCCGTGAATTTCGAGTGTTCCACCAGCTGTAACAAATAATGCTTTATCTCCGCCAGCACCAAGATTGTTTTCTTCAACATTTCCTGAAGTAATCAATACAAAATTATGCAAAATTTGTAAAAAAACTAGACATCATTGAGATGGGAGCCATCTCTGTGGGCCCCGCTGTAAATAACAGGTTACTATTTGACTATTAAAGATGTTAGTGGTTGAATCTCTGAGAGCAGGTTACATGTGCTATTAAACAGTACACCGGATGCACTTTAAGTTATTACATAGTCTCGTTATGTGCTGAGAGTGATTTTGTTCTATGTTTTTAGTTAAAGTGTTATATTTGGCCTAGGAAGTTGTACATACATTATGACACACCCTCTAGTGTTGGTTAATATACATGTCAAGTATAAACTTTGAAATCATAACGGTTCTCAAGATATAGAGCGGACACGATCTTTACCATAGGACATGGGGTTGTCAACTGAAACCAAAGTTTTTGACCTTGAACTTTGACCTAGGAAGTTGTACAAACATTATGACACACCCTCTGGTGTTGGTTAATATACATGTCAAGTATTAAGTATGAAATTATAACGGTTCTCTAGATATAGAGCGGACATAATTTGTTACGGACGGACGGACAGACTGATCACTATAGGGCGACCCGCCACTAGGCGGGGCCCTAATGATATTTCGAAACGCTTAAAGACAGGAAACCAGATTGTATGAGATGATGTCGTCCAATGTCGATTGTCTTCTAAGTGAAGCGATGCATTATCATTCGTGCACACTTATGAGTTTGTCTAGGTACCGACCGTTCTTCTTATGTGTGAGTATGTTGCAAGGGTTTCAAAGTTAAATACATAGAATAAAAAAAAACGTCTTTTCAGGAAAAAGATGGGGGTATAGCAATAGGGTCATTTCTGAACTTCTCCCGTTCCGGCAGTAAAACGCTTTCTAATGTTCATGGGGTGACCGTTTTGTTGCGCGGGATGTATAAATTTGCAGCCATGCCCGTGCGGAATGTGGACGTATATCCACATGTCCCGAGTAGGGCGAATACCATGCTCACTACACGTAAAAGAGCTCTTGCAAAAACTCTCTTAGGGTCGGCAGGTGGCCTGTTGCAACAATAAACTTCTGTCTCCATCTATCATATCCGGATTCATCAGTGGCAGCCTAAATGTACCGCCTTTTATTACGATCAACCTATCTTACGAGCCTAAATGTACCTACTGTGTTAATTGTTTATTTGTTCTCGAACTGAATATGCATGAAATATTTGCTATTGGATGCTAAATACGCAACACTCAATCAATCCTGTTATGGACGATTTTACAGGTAGAGATATTGTATAGATGATGATAATATGATTGGCGTTCAACGTTCAGTTGCAAATATTAAATGCATATAAGGACGAGAACAGAACATGATAATGAATTAATACGGGTGATATTGGAGTTCCTCGCGATATTTGTCAGCCAATCAAAATTGCGGTTTCTAATGAAACACACATCTTTACTTTCGGACAACGTGAGTAAGCAGACAATTCTAAAACTCTTAAATTATAATACGGTTATAAAGTTTGAAATAAATATACCACATAACGTCAAAGTATCCAAATTGCACAGAGTACCCAAATTGCACCAAATTAGCAAAAATAGCAGCGGAAATCTTTCTTGCAGACTAAACAATTTGTATTTTAATGATTTGATATTATGCACGTCTTTCAACATAGCTAAATATGTTCAAATATACACAAAACGTTCAGAGTATATAATATATCAACAGATGAAGTCTTCACTGGAAAAGGTAAAATCTACGGAAACGTCGCCATGCGACATCTACAAAAAGTCAACTTTTAAAAATGATCAATTAAAATATATTACAGGCATCCAGATTCCTTAAATAATGAATAGTTAGCCTTGACTTTTGTCAAATTGTTCTCAAAATATTTCAGTGGAGACATAAAATAAAACATAAGTTATTAAATTTTAACGGATGTGAATTTAAGCATGGATGCAATTTGGGTACTCCTCATTACAGATTCAAGGATCGTTTGGATCAAACCCATTTTTCTAGGATTCATTATGAATTTAAAATTAAATGGTGGAACTATATAGTAAATAAGGATACATCTTCAAAATAAACACAGAATGGTAACTTTTGTCTGGATCATAAATAAACGTAGGTAAAAAAGACTGTCAAAATAGGTGCAATTTGGGTACCCTCACGTTATGTACAATGTCGGAAAATAAAATAATTTATTTATACGAGCTTTAGAAACAGGACGAAAATCAAAGAATTTCAAATTGATACTTTATAACTCAGAAGAGCATTATTTAAGGAACAAAATATGCTTAAAATATTGATAGGTGATGGAGCTCCTTTTCGAGATATTTTTTGTTTTAAAAGGACGTGAAAAGGCTGACTCGGACTTTTACCTTAAAAGATCGGAGTTGAACGAACATGTCACGTGCGGGGTTCGAACTCACAACCTCAGTGTTGACAGGCTAGTGATACATTAGATGGAGTACTTAAACCATCCAGCCACCAAGGCCAAAACAAATATTCTAAATAGATAAATACCATTTATTTCAAGAGAATGAACTCATTAACCAAAATTTATGTTCCTGGGGGTCCATAAAATAAGTAAAGTGTACATAAAATATCAAACATAAGTTTACATAATTAAACTACATTATATTTAACCAAAATTTATCTTCCTGGGGTCCATAAAGTAAGTAAAGCGTACATAAAATATCAAAAATAAGATTAATTAAAGTAGATTATATTCACACATAAATACACATCCATATCACCAGTAACATCAAAGACAACTTCTTAAAAGGATATGTTTATTATTTCTTTTTAATTTAAAGGATATAATGGGTTTTTAATACCTCAATCATTATACTACTAGCAGTTAAATAAAACATTTTAACCGTTATAAAACATGATAAAACTTATTATCGCTATTTTACGAAATTTTCCTTTGATCTTACTGACTGATAATTTCAATATACATGTCAAGTATAAACTTTGAAATCATAACGATTCTCAAGATATAGAGCGGACATGATCTGTACCATAGGACATGGGGTTGTCAACTGAAACCAAAGTTTTTGACCTTGACCTTTGACCTAGGAAGTTGTACATACATTATGACACACCCTCTGGTGTTGGTTAATATACATGTCAAGTATAAACTTTGAAATCATAACGGTTCTCAAGATATAGAGCGGACACGATCTTTACCATAGGACATGGGGTTGTCAACTGAAACCAAAGTTTTTGACCTTGAACTTTGACCTAGGAAGTTGTACAAACATTATGACACACCCTCTGATGTTGGTTAATATACATGTCATATATAAGGTATGAAATTATAACGGTTCTCTAGATATAGAGCGGACATAATTTGTTACGAACGGACGGACAGACTGATCACTAAAGGGCGACCCGCCACTAGGCGGGGCCCTAATGATATTTCGAAACGCTTAAAGGCAGGAAACCAGATTGTATGAGATGATGTCGTCCAATGTTGATTATCGTTTAAGTGAAGCGATGCATTATCATTCGTGCACACTTATGAGTTTGTCTAGGTACCGACCGTTCTTCTTATGTGTGAGTATGTTGCAAGGGTTTCAAAGTTAAATACATAGAATAAAAAAAACGTCTTCTTCAGGAAAAAGATGGGGGTATAGCAATAGGGTAATTTCTGAACTTCTCCCGTTCCGGCAGTAAAACGATTTTACTATCAACCTATCTTACGAGCCTAAATGTACCTATTGTGTTAATTGCTTATTTGTTCTCGAACTGAATATACATGAAATATTTCCTATTGGATGCTAAATACGCAACACTCAATCAATCCTGTTATGGACGATTTTACATGTAGAGATTTTGTATAGATGATGATAATATGATTGGCGTTCAACGTTCAGTTGCAAATATTAAATGCATATAAGGACGAGAACAGAACATGATAATGAATTAATACGGGTGATATTGGAGTTCCTCGCGATAATTGTCAGCCAATCAAAATTGCGGTTTCTAATGAAACACACATCTTTACTTTCGGACAACGTGAGTAAGCAGACAATTCTAAAACTCTTAAATTATAATACGGTTATAAAGTTTGAAATAAATATACATATCACATAACGTCAAAGTATCCAAATCCAAATTGCACAGAGTACTCAAATTGCACCAAATTAGCAAAAATAGCAGCGGAAATCTTTCTTGCAGACTAAACAATTTGTATTTTAATGATTTGATATTATGCACGTCTTTCAACATAGCTAAATATGTTCAAATATACACAAAACGTTCAGAGTATATAATATATCAACAGATGAAGTCTTCACTGGAAAAGGTAAAATCTACGGAAACGTCGCCATGCGACATCTACAAAAAGTCAACTTTTAAAAATGATCAATTAAAATATATTACAGGCATCCAGATTCCTTAAATAATGAATAGTTAGCCTTGACTTTTGTCAAATTGTTCTCAAAATATTTCAGTGGAGACATAAAATAAAACATAAGTTATTAAATTTTAACGGATGTGAATTTAAGCATGGATGCAATTTGGGTACTCCTCATTACAGATTCAAGGATCGTTTGGATCAAACCCATTTTTCTAAGATTCATTATGAATTTAAAATTAAATGGTGGAACTATATAGTAAATAAGGATACATCTACAAAATAAACACAGAATGGAAACTTTTGTCTGGATCATAAATAAACGTAGGTGAAAAAGACTGTCAAAATAGGTGCAATTTGGGTACCCTCACGTTATGTACAATGTCGGAAAATAAAATAATTTATTTATACGAGCTTTAGAAACAGGACGAAAAGAATTTCAAATTGATACTATAACTCAGAAGAGCATTATTTAAGGAACAAAATATGCTTAAAATATTGATAGGTGATGGAGCTCCTTTTCGAGATATTTTTTTTTTAAAGGACGTGAAAAGGCTGACTCGGACTTTTACCTTATATTTGCATTGGTATTTTTGCGTCTAAAATCAAAAGAAAAGAAATCTATAATCTGCTGAAATTTTGGTAATTGACCTTTTATGAGCTATATGAAAAGAAATATGGGTGTTATGGGGCAAAATATTTTACCCTGTATCGTAGGAAAAAAGCAAGGAGTCTGAACATCTGATAAAAATTCCTAAACCTGACCTAAGTACATCCTTAATTTGTACAAGTGCAAATAAAGCAAACAAATTGTTCGTGTTCCTTTCATTTGAACAATAGTTGGCTGATTGCAGGATGAATTTGGTTTTCAAAGTTTGATCTCATTTTAATTCTTTACTTTTTTATAAAGACACTCTCGAAAAAATTTCATTACAATACAAAAATCAGCTTTTCAATGTTCGTTAAATGATTGATTGATTGTTGGTGTTTTATGCCACTTTCAGCACTCATGGCTATTTCGTGGCAACAAGTTTGTATAAGTGGAGGAAGCCCGATTGCCCAGAGAACCACCGACCTTTAGTAGGATAACTGTCAATTTTAGATAATTAAGATCGGAGTTGAACGAACATGTCACGTGCGGGGTTCGAACTCACAACCTCAGTGTTGACAGGCTAATGATACATTAGATGGAGTACTTAAACCATCCAGCCACCAAGGCCAAAACAAATATTCTAAATAGATAAATACCATTTATTTCAAGAGAATGAACTCACTAACAAAAATTTATGTTCCTGGGGGTCCATAAAATAGGTAAAGTGTACATAAAATATCAAACATAAGTTTACATAATTAAAGTACATTATATTTAACCAAAATTTATCTTCCTGGGGTCCATAAAATAAGTAAAGCGTACATAAAATATCAAAAATAAGATTAATTAAAGTAGATTATATTCACACATAAATACACATCCATATCACCATTAACATCAAAGACAACTTCTTAAAAGGATATGTTTATTATTTCTTTTTAATTTAAAGGATATAACGGGTTTTTTTGAATACCTCAATCATTATACTACGAGCAGTTAAATAAAACATTTTAACCGTTATAAAACATGATAAAACTTATTATTTTGACTAAAAATGTTATTTATCGGTTAAAGGTGAATATTTAAGAGAGCTAATTAAGTAAAAAGTAAAATAACAAAAATACCGAACTCCGAGGAAAATTCAAAACGGATAGTCCCTATGCAAATGACAAAATTTGGAAATTTTTATTTTATTAAAAATGATTAATTACTGAGTACGAAATTAATATTTTTGCTAGAATTTTATTATTTTTCTGTTCCTAACGAATTTATTTATTTAAATGCTACATTCTTTTCGTCATCCTGATTTTGTCATAACTTTTCTTATTGGATTATTAGTTGAATTCTACTCACTTTCGTTTACCTGTTAAATTACATACCTTTTTACTTCACTCCAAGATTTGTTTTCACACGGTAAACACTTAGTTCTTATTATATATTATTTTTGTAATTTGAGTTGAAGCGTCGATCAACAATTTTTGATAGTTTTGAGAACATTTTTTATTTATTTATTGTATTTGTTGAAGCGTCGATCAACACTATTACTATTAGAGAATATTTAGTTTCTGCATATATACATTCGAATTCGAGTTAAGAGTACTTTGTTGAAGCGTCGATCAACAAAATATTTTTTTTTTAAATTTAGATAGATATTACTTTGTCTAGCGATGTAACTGTTTTATAATGTTACCTTACTTTAGTATACATTTTTGTGTGTGTTTTATGCTTCGTTTAATATGAACGGTAGACCTAAAAGATCGGTCCCGCGACGGGATTATAAAAATTTCATCTGTTTTGGTACAACGGATCCTGTTGTTCAGTTTTCATTTCAGCAAAACATGGACGAAGACTTACTAGACTTGTCACTGACTCCAGAGGAGCAAGAAGAATTTGGTGAAGAGTTTGTGTCAAGTGTTGTTGGTCCAGAGCAGTCTTGGGTACAAAAAACCTGGAAAACCGTAACAACAAAGAGGAGAAAGTAGATAAATGTGAGGATGATGATTTGGAGCTGAGGGTACAACTCTTGGAGAAGAAGAGGGATGACCTAAAAAAGCAGCAATCGAAAGACCGGATAAGACAACTAGAGGAAGAAGTAGCCGAGATGTCGGGTAATTCCAAGTCCAAAGACACGAGCGAAAAGAAGAAGCAGAAAAAGAAGTCAGGTGAGGTTACTAAGCTCAATCTTGAAAAAGACAATGTCACTATAAAAGATCTAAGAAAATCTAAAAAGTTAAACAAAAAAGTAGATGAGCAGCTCAAATTTTTAGGTCTTGATTCTGGCGAGAGTGATGAAAATGGAATTTCTGCTTCAAAGTCTATTTCATTAGGTAAATTAAATAAATTAAGTAAGCAAGGTTTTCCTGACTCTGATAAAGCTCAATCGAATAACAGCCAGAAGGGAAAATTTTGTCAAAAGTCAGTGGATAGGAAGAAAAAGATTGTCACGCCTGTGTCTGATTCTGATTCATCTAGTAGCGATTCGGATTCGGATTCAGATTCTAGTTCTAATACTAGTAGTGATGATTCATTTAAGAAAAGAAAAGTTAAGAAAAGTGCAAAGAAGAAAAAATCAGGCCTCGTCAGTAAGTCTACGGATAAAGTTTAAAACCCTCAGTCTTTCCCTCCTAATTATCTTCAATTTGAATACGTTAATAAAGATCTAAAATTTAAACAGCTAAATTTTAAACAGTTTGTTGCAGGGGAATTAGAAATTATTTCCAACTTTTGCAAAAAAAAATCCGAAAAGGAAGGTAGATTACGACTTTTACAAAAGGTTTCTTATTTTTCATCTGTTTATCAATGGTCAGCTATTCTTGATTTTTATGCTGCATGGTTACGACAGATTGAAATTGGAAAGAAAACGTGGAATGATGATCCACAGGTATTAGAGTCTGCTGTTTTAACCGGTAATATTTTACCGTTAGAATTTAGGTCTAGTACTAAAACTTCTTTAAAAAATCAAGCATCTAAATCATCTACTTGGTTTTGTTACAAATATCAAAGAAGTAAATGTGAGGAAAAAACTTCACCTCATTTTGCCACTTTTCGTGGAATGGTCAGGACCGTTCATCACATTTGTGCCACTTGTTTGCAGAAAGATGGGACTCAACAATCTCATCCGGAATGTTCGGACAAATGTCCCAATAAAGAAAAATGACTACCTTGTGATCAAAGTAGTATTCCATTGTTTGAAACAGATTATTGTAACTTATGTTTTGATTCTATAGTATCCAATAAATGCAGTGTCGGAAACTTGATACATTTGCATAATAATTTACTTACTTATAGTGGTTATAATTATGAAAATTTGAGAATCTCTATATACTCTAGGTTAAATGTTTCATTTTGGAGACAACAATTTGTTATTTTGATAAAGATATTTGTGAATTTTTGGAGTTTGGTTGGCCAGTAGGTATTAATTTTGCTGATAAAATGCATCCATCTTGTAAGAAAGTACGTAATCATGCTGGTGCAAGACAATTTTCTAAAGATATTGATAAATATATAAAGAAGGAAGCTTCATATGGTGCTATTCTTGGTCCTTTCAAAAGTAATCCCTTCAGAGATGGTCTTATTTTATCTCCACTGAACTCGGTCCCAAAAGCTGATTCGGAGGAAAGAAGGGTTATAATGGATCTTAGTTTTCCCAAAGGCAACTCTGTTAATGATTGCATTGACAAAAATGAGTATTTGGGGAATAAGGTTGATTTACATTATCCAAACGTGGATAAACTTGTAGAAATTATCAAGAAGAAAGGTCCGCAGTGTCATAATTTTAAGCGCGATTTGCGCCGGGCTTACAGACAGTTTCCACTAGATCCCAAGGATTACAATTTAGTAGGTTTTTCTTGTGGCAATCATATTTTTGTGGACAGAGTACTGCCCATGGGTTTGAAATCGTCGGCATATATTTGTCAAAGAATCACAAATGCAGTGTCTTATATTGTTAAAAAGTTTGGTGTTGAAGTCGTTAATTATTTGGACGATTTTGCGGGCGCTGACTCTCCAGACACAGCTGATAATTCATTTCAGATTTTAAAACAGGTGCTAGACAATTGTGGTTTAGAGGAATCGCTTGAAAAAGCTTGCCCCCCATGTTCCAGGATGTCTTTTCTTGGCGTCTGGTTCGATACGGAGAAAATGACGTTAGAAGTTACTCCTGCTAGGCTTACTGAAATTTTGGCTTTGGTTAATGCTTGGTTGTTAAAAAGTAAGGTGTTCAGAAAAGAAGTGCAATCGTTGATTGGAAAGTTGATTTTCATAGCCAGTTGTGTTAAACCGGGTAGAATATTCATTTCTAGAATTTTAAATTTTTTGAGAGAATTTGTTTCTGATGATCAGTGTTTAGAATTATCGGAGGAATTCAAAAGGGACATTTTCTGGTGGTCAGAATTCTTGCTGATTTTTAATGGTATTTCCATTTTAAGTCTGGAAGTATGGACAGAACCAGATCAGTTTTTCTCATGTGACGCATGTTTGTCCGGTTGCGGTGGAATTTCATCTTCACAGTATTTTCACTGTGCTTTTCCGAGTTTTATAACAGAACAAAATTTGCATATTAATTCTTTGGAATTGTTGACTGTCATTGTTTGTTTAAAAGTGTGGGTTCGAAGGGGAAAGAAAATTTGCATTTATTGTGATAATGCCGTTTCTGTGCAAGTCATAAACCATTGTAGTTCGAGGAGTAAGTTTTGCAAGCTTATTTAAGAGAAATTGCCTTTGTTTGTGCTATAAATGAGTGTGAAATTAAAGCGATTCACTTGAATGGAAAGGATAACAGAGTTTCAGATTTGTTATCTAGGTGGGATTTGTCTCCCTTTTATCAGTCGGAATTTTTAATCTTGTCGACAAACAATTGAAATAAACGATTTTCTTTTTAGGTTTCAACATGAGTGGTGATTTAGTCAGGTTGAAAGGAGAAGCAAGATGTTCAATAAATAGTGCTTATGCAGTTGGTACTAGAAAAAATTTGAAAACACAATTGAAAACATTTTTTCTGTTTTGTAGTTTTTATGATTTAGTGCCTTTATCTTGTTCAATAGAAAATATATGTTTATACTGTCAGTTTTTAAGTCGGTCATTTGAAAGCACTGACTCGATTAGAAATTATGTTAATGGTGTTAAATGTCTTCATTTGTATTTGGATTTAGAATTTCCGCATTTAAATTCTTTCTATTTTAAATTATTTTTAAAGGTTTAAAAAGAGTAAATCCGCATGAAGTTAAATCCGCTTTTCCCATTTCACCGAATATTTTATTGCAGTTTAAAAATATTTTAAATTTTGAGGAGAGTAATCACCATACATTTTGGTGTTTATTTTTGTTTGCGTTTTTTTCTTATGTGCCGAAAGTCTAATTTGGTAGGCACCGCTGATGACCCGTTGAGATGTCTAAAGAGGAAGGATATTTTTGTAAAACATAATGTATTGCTTGTGAATTTTAATTGGTCTAAAACTATACAATTTGGAGAAAGGAGTTTGCAAATTCCACTTGTTAGAAATACTTCTTCTCCTCTTTGTCCTTTTACGGCCTATGTTTCCATGTGCGATAAATTTATTGTTCCAGACTCAGCCTCAGCTTTTGTTGTTAAAAAGAATGGTGTTTTAAAACCAGTTTCTTACAATATGTTCAATTCTTTTTTTCAAAAATGCATTACAAGTATTGGCTTGGACGCAGGTAAATTTTCAACTCATAGTTTTAGAAGGGGTGATGCCACGTGGGCTTTCAAATGTGGTGTACCATCTGATTTAATTCAACTTCAAGGTGACTGGAAAAGTTCTGTATATAAACTTTATCTCCGTTATGGTTTGAATGAAAAGCTTATTGTGGCAAACAAAATGATGTCTTATTGTTAATTGTTTTCTAATACTTTATTCTCGTTTTAGGAGGCAAAGCTTGGTGCAGAAGCACTTTGATATTAAGTGATTCGTTTTTTAAATACTTTCCTGATTTAAAGTCAAAGTATCCAAATTGCACAGAGCACCCGAATTGCACCAAATTAGCAAAAATAGCAGCGGAAATCTTTCTTGCAGAATAAAACAATTCGTATTTTAATGATTTGATATTATGCACGTCTTTCAACATAGCTAAATATGTTCAAATATACACAAAACGTTCAGAGTATATGATATATAAACAGATGAAGTCTTCACTGGAAAAGGTAAAATCTACGGAAACGTCTCCATGCGACATCTACAAAAAGTCAACTTTTAAAAATGATCAATTAAAATATATTACAGGCATCCAGATTCCTCAAATAATGAATATTTAGCCTTGACTTTTGTCAAATTGTTCTCAAAATATTTCAGTGGAGACATAAAATAAAACATAAGTTATTAAATTTTAACGGATGTGAATTTAAGCATGGATGCAATTTGGGTACTCCTCATTACAGATTCAAGGATCGTTTGGATCAAACCCATTTTTCTAAGATTCATTATGAATTTAAAATTAAATGGTGGAACTATATAGTAAATAAGGATACATCTACAAAATAAACACAGAATGGAAACTTTTGTCTGGATCATAAATAAACGTAGGTGAAAAAGACTGTCAAAATAGGTGCAATTTGGGTACCCTCACGTTATGTACAATGTCGGAAAATAAAATTATTTATTTATACGAGCTTTAGAAACAGGACGAAAAGAATTTCAAATTGATACTATAACTCAGAAGAGCATTATTTAAGGAACAAAATATGCTAGGCTAGTGATACATTAGATGGAGTACTTAAACCATCCAGCCACCAAGGCCAAAACAAATATTCTAAATAGATAAATACCATTTATTTCAAGAGAATGAACTCATTAACAAAAATTTATGTTCCTGGGGGTCCATAAAAATAAGTAAAGTGTACATAAAATATCAAACATAAGTTTACATAATTAAAGTACATTATATTTAACCAAAATTTATCTTCCTGGGGTCCATAAAATAAGTAAAGCGTACATAAAATATCAAACATAAGATTAATTAAAGTAGAGTATATTCACACATAAATACACATCCATGTCACCATTAACATCAAAGACAACTTCTTAAAAGGATATGTTTATTATTTCTTTTTTTAATTTAAAGGATATAACGGGTTTTTTTAATACCTCAATCATTATACTAATAGCAGTTAAATAAAACATTTTAACCGTTATAAAACATGATAAAACTTATTATCGCTATTTTACGAAATTTTCCTTTGATCTTACTGACTGATGATTTCCTTTCTCAGCACAGTAGAGTGATATGAAAAATTATCGCTAGAAACTAAGGGCGCATGTGCCGTTGTCAATGAAATTAACAACGTCGTCATAGGTAAAAAAGCGATAAACAGATTATGATTGGTCATCTCAACTCGATTGCTTTTCTCATTTTCGTCGTACCGGCTCAAGCGAGAAAATCAATCTCGTTGAGATGATCAACGATAATCTATAATTATTTTGACTAAAAATGTTATTTTTCGGTTAAAGGTTAATATTTAAGAGAGCTAATTAAGTAAAAAGTAAAATAACAAAAATACCGAACTCCGAGGAAAATTCAAAACGGAAAGTCCCTATGCAAATGACAAAATTAAAAGCTCAAACACATCAAACGAATGGATAACAACTGTCATATTCCTGACTTGGTACAGGCATTTTCTTATGTAGAAAATTGTAAAATTGTGGATTAAACCTGGTTTTATAGCTAACTAAACCTCTCACTTGTATGACAGTCGCATAAAATTCCAAGTAAGTGTAGGTTAGATGGTTCTTGGTCGTTCTCTTTGGAGTAAGAGGTCGTTAAGGCATCGTCGAAGTGTTTTCAATTGTTTTCAAATTGAAGAGTAGCAATAATAACACCGCTCTATATCTTGGGATATAATGGTTTGCTGTCTGTTTGGCTCTAACAAGGGTGATTCATATACCAGTATGTTGCATGGGAGAGAATCTACATCTTGGAACTGCTTCGAAACGTGCAGTGACTGAAATACTCTTTTTTTCATTGTAACATTTGCTTACCTAGAAACCAGCTTACATATTGGTACTATTTAACGTGTAGTTGTAACGGCTTGAATCATTTCCACCCCCCCCCACCCCTACCCCCCACCCACATCCCCCCAAATTTGCTTACCTAGAAACGTGATGTGAGTGTTTGACAGAAATGGACAATCCTCTGCTCCGATATGTAGCTCTCCGTCTACTTGGACCCAATGTACCTTTAGATGGACCACAGTGTTTGGGTCCCAGACTAATTTACCAGTATCTGTGATGACTATTGAGTATAACGTTGGTGGCTGTTCGTCTAGTAGTATAGGTTGTGTGATGGTCAGGTTATCATTTTCAGCTGGAGGCTACGGTAAAAAATAAATATATAACATGAATGAGGTTTATAGAAAAGAGGCTAATGAGTCATGCATGATCCAGAAAAATGGGCCAAAAAAATATGGAATGGAGAAAAATGGGCCAAAAATATATGGAATAGCAACAAATATGAATAATGGCAAAAAATGACCAAATGATTTAAAGAATACTGAAATGAAGATCACCCATCAAGACCTTCATGTATATATATCTCTCAAACAGTAGTAAATGTACTAAAACGTGAGTCAAACAATTAAAGATCATAGAAACTTGATCAGGCAAGCTAATTATTTGGACTGGACGAGTGGCGAAAGAATAAACCTGCACGTGCTGAATTGAAATCAGAAATGAACATCCAATGTAATATTTAAACGGTTTGTATACACTAAGAATTGATTGCTTTTCCTATAGACAAAATGAAGGAACACTTTAAACCGAAAACTTTATATGATAAATGCTTCAAGAAATATTTCCTAAATATGGTCTCAATATATCTTATGTGTTTCCTATCATGATTTCCTTGATAGAGGATTGCTGCTCACAAGGAAGCTATTAAACCAAGAGTTCCAAATGGTGAAGTTGAAGTCATCCCTTCGTAAATTTTACTGACGCCATCACGAGTTGGTTGACCGTTATGGAATAACCGTTTCACAGATGATATCGGATATGTTCCTTATGTCGTAACTACAATACCCTCCCTTTTCACGAATGTGACTTACAATTAGACTATTTACCGGATTTGTAATAACATAAGCAACACGACGGGTGCCACATGTGGAGCAGGATCTGCTTACCCTTCCGGAGCACCTTAGATCACCCCCAGTTTTTGGTGGGGTTCGTGTTGCTTAGTCTTTGGTTTTCTATGTTGTGTCATCTGTACTATTATTTGTCTGTTTGTCTTTTTATTTTTGGCCATGGCGTTGTCAGTTTGTTTTCGATCTATGAGTTTGACTGTCCCTCTGGTATCTTTCGTCCCTCTTTTATGACGACTATCAAAATAACACGAACAAAGAAAAGGAGTAGTAATGTTATCGGAATCAAAACAAGTATCTGTTATCCGGATTCCTACCGACGGAGCTTGGAGCTCTATCATTGGAGCTTCGGGCTCTAGTAGTACAGCTCGATGTCATATCAATGAAGCACAGAGCTCCAAAACATTGCTGAAAGGAGCCCAGAGTCTGTAAAGTGGAGCCTGGAGCCCAACAATGAATTTAGGATGGACCCCAAAGCCCGAGTTATCGCCCAATGTTATGGAAGTGGTCATTCAATTTGAGAAAAGACAAATAAATATAATCTAATAGCTGACGGTCAAAAGGGTGATAAAAGATTTAAATCGTTCGAATAATATCACATTAGTGTTTTATTAAACCACTTTAAAATGACAAAAATGAAATTTAATTTTATTATCAAATATTTATCGAAAAGAAAACAAATGTTAAGTTACCAGATTTTCACTGTAAAAATGTTATCGTGTTATCAAAGGCGGTTTATGTACCTGTTTTCAATCAAATTAGATATATACAATGTCTATCAAAATGTTCCTTTCTATTCCATTTTATTTGTACTAGACCAACACGACGAGTCAGATTTTTCAACGTGGTAGTTCACGATGTTCACAGTCCAAAGGAACACTATTCTGACTAAGAGCCGACTAGTCTTAGTATTTTACTCCTAAATGTCGAGTGTGATTCACGGAGAAGCAGCAAATACCAGTTTCAAGTCTTCGATGCGACCAGGCCGAGGATCGAATCCACGATCTCCGCACTCATGGCGAGCACGCAACCATGAAATCACCTAGGCGTTTGTTAATCTGTTAATGAAGAACTATACTATACATTAGTTTAAAACGTTAACTTAGTTATTCCTAGAATGATTATACGGAAATTTGGAAATCACAATTTTTTTAATATGTTATCAGTGAAAATTGGAAAATCGTCAAATTTAAAATGTTTTAATGATCCCCACTAAGTGACTCAACTCGTGTAATCCCTTACATATTTAAAAGAATTTGTAGGAAAAGAGGTCAGACCAATTTCTCCTTAGTTCATTTTACACCAGGACCATTGTCATTTTTTTTTCAATCATTAGTATACTAAAATTAACTGTACTACAGCTTCTGGATCGTATTTTCGTGTTAATTTCTGTCAATTCAGAATTTATTGTGTGCAAACGTTATTGCAATTTTTGAAGACTGGACAAAAATATAATTATTTTTAGTAAATGCTGCATACATTTATCATGCAATAAAATGTGAGTTTTGTATTTTTGCGACACCTATTCCGTCGCAATTTTCATAATAATATTAAAAAACATCGTAAAAATTTCTGAATTTACAGTACGTATTATTTCTGAACTTTTGACCAACTCATAAATTTTCTGTCTGCTGATATATATATAGATATATAGCTTAAAGAAACTGTAATTTTGATAGATTTAAACAATGTTGGGCTATATCTAACGACGAAGTTAAGGATAATGTACCCTTTTGTTGTTCCAATGCTAAACATATGGAAATTTTATTAAAAAAAAAAATCCGCAGCCTTTCCCTTTTGAACTCTTATAATTTGGAGATTATTTCCTTAAAACAAGCATATAGATAAAGATATTGGTTAAAACAAGTATAAAAATGGACTTATTCAAGTACACCTTCTAGTGTGCGCTCGACTTTAGTGACTCAGTACAAGGTTTTTCATATCGTAAAAGTTGTTTAGGACTTTTGTAGACAATAGACGCTAGCACGTCATGGACAAACAATTGAGTAATCTATGTTTACAATTTTATAACGAAAATCTCTGTAATAAAGTTTGTGTGATTTCTGCACACACAAAAATATTGGCTTTATTTGCCACCAAATGAAATATTTAACAGTATTGCTTTGAACAACGTTTCCATTTGGTATATGTACAAAATGGCACGTCACTTTTATTTTGTATTTTTACAAGCGCACTACGAAAGTACTTCAGTTGGCAATTTAAGAAAACATTTTTGTTAAACAAATGCTAACAAAATATAAGACAAAATCACAACAACAAAATCAAAAACGGAACGTATCTCCATTCTATATCGATCGTTGACAGTAAATAAATAAATACCATATTAAAAACTTTAATATATGACAAATGTGTGTGCAACTGGAACACAACATTAAGCATGCAGATTGAGTTGAATTCGTCACAACTTGGCCGATTAAGTCCCTCTAATCTATACGAATGAGAGTTATGGATTCACCCGAAGATTGACGAATGGACTGGTTTAGGTAACTACCAAAGATTGTGAAAAAAATAATGTACGTTCGATTGCTTATAACCTAAAAACATTTTTATACTGCAATCGTTCTAATTGAGCAGTCAAGATGCGTTGGCTTTATTAAAGAGCTATGTTGTCCAATTATAAACCTACACAGCAGAAATTTAAGATCTTCGGCAAATAATAATCTAGCTATAGTGAGGCCTAATACAAATTCGATGAAAAAATCATTCACATATAGCTCCTCAATACTTTGGAATAAACTACCAAATGAAATAAAACTATGTGAAAATCTAGGTACTTTTAAAAGAAAATGTGTAGATTTTTTTAACTTTAAATGATATATAACAACTCTCTAACTCTGTCATGTCTTTTTAATGTTTGTGTATAATGTATTATTTTGTTTTTTCTTTTCTATAGACAATCATCTAGCATGAAAGTTTAGTTATATGTTCAAAAATTGTAATATCTGAAATATTTTTTCTGTATGTTTTTTGTGAGGGTCTCAAGGTAGATTAGTGAATGCTAATTGAGTCACCCTCTTTAAATAACGTCATTATTATTATTATTATTATTATTATTATTATTATGTTGGCTACATATTTATATGTTATACAGTCAATGACCGCATCGTAATGAAATGTACACACCTTCGGTCGACATAAACTCATTTCTTAAATTTTATCCATCAAAAATTATACAAACATGTATATTCTTGTTCTTATCATTTGATAAAGTTCATTTCTATATTCTTTTAAAAATTGTTTGGCCATTTTTCTCTCCTAATTTGTTTGCTTATTATTCTCTTTTGTTTATATTTTACCATTCCATTTTTTTTTTTTTTTATTTTGTGTCCTTTATATTCTGTAACTTTTGCCCATTATTCTCTATTCTGGTTTCCCCATCCAGCCCTCCTCTAAACTGAAATATGTCGCGCTCTTTCACACGATTGCATGAACTGCATGATTTCAACATTTCATTTGGAAACATAACAATTTTAATCCGGCAAAGTAGGAGGCCTTTTCTAGGGTGAATCTTTAAAAGTAGTTTTAGAAATACATGTATTCTTAAAAACACAATGATAACATACAATGACAAAATTGGTATAAAATCGTGTATGTTGCATTATAAAGACAACAAAAGTGTATTGATTTGACGTATAGTACTAACGATATAACGAATTTGCAAGAAACGCAGAAAATGCTCGGCAGTCAGGGGCGGATCCAGGATTTTGGGTTAGGGGGCGCAAACTTAAATTTTTGAATCGCCCCGCTCTGCGAAAATTTTTTTGAGGTAAAATTATCGAAATATTCTTTATTAAGCTGAGGACAACCCATGCTTTGCAAATTTTAGAGGGGGCGCACGCCCGCCACGCCCCCGCCTGAATCCGCCCCTGGCAGTCTCGCATTTTCCCCGTTTCTAAGCCTTGTCCTTAAGAAGTCAATACACTGTTATTGTCTATACATGTATATTTATATTTACATAAATGACCGATAATGTTCCGTGCCAAACTGAATCAAAGCGAAAAGATATTAAAAATCTAAATAAAAATGGACAATTATTATAATGTTCATTTAAATGTAAATAGCAAAAAAAATGTTTTTATTCTAAATTATAATAATATTTACCGAGCCGCTCCACGTTCCAGCATGATCGCTCCATTTAAGTAAGTTTGTATCCGATTCCGGACAGTGTGCTGAACAGAAAGCAATTAAAACAATACAGAAAAGGAACCTGAATAGTTCCATTTTGAAAGTAATTTTTCGTTAAAATGAATTCGGAAGACTGGGTATCTTTTATATAATTGATAGTCTAGAGGATCATCACGGGTTTAACTTAAACCTAAGTCTTCTTAAATGTGATAGTTAAATAATACCATGTAAAAGCATTATGAAGCCTCATGTGTTTACAACAGATTTGAATTAAATTAAAGTATAAAATGTATCACAGTAAACTGTTTTTATTCAAATGAAAATAAAATCAATGATAAGAACAAAATCCTTATTAATACCTATGAAAGTTAATTGAATATATATCACCGATGTCAATCCATCCAGCCGTGTTATAATTAAATTAACCATGTACAAACGTATAACATTTTCTTTTCTAAACGTTTCGTTATTGACGTAGATGTTATGATAAATAAATGAGACTAACAAATAATTGTTTAGAAATCGTGATTTTGAAAACTGTTGACCCCTATCTAATGGTCATTTTGACGATTAAAAAAATAAGATTGTAAAGTTATTTAGGGTTCAATGTCAAAATTGTTTTTGTTTTGTAAAATTTATATTTCATTATCTATATAAAGTCACAGTGCCCGAATTGCACCAAGTACCCAAATTTGCAACCATTTCGACAAAAAGTGACGGAAATCTTATATTATACGTTTTCTTAGAGACTGAACAATTCGTATTTTTATCATATGTCATTATGCACGTCATTCCTCTGAGCTAAATATACTCATAGATACACAAAACGGACACATAACATGCAAAAAGATGGTCTCCAGTGCAAATAAGTAAAATTTACTGAAAGGTGCATTCGACGTCCACAAAAAATATACTTTAAAAAATAATCAATTAAAATAATTATATCACAGGCATCCATTTTTGCAGAATTATATTTTGTTAAACTGTTTTAAAAATGTGGAGAAATAAAATAAAACATCAGTTATTCGATTTTTTCCGATGCGTGGTTAAAACGTTTGGATGTCGGTTCAAAACCATTTTTCAATGATTCAGTATGGATTCAAAATTTAATTGGTAGAACAAAAAAAGTAAATAAAGATACTCTTACAAAATGAATACACAATGGGAACTTTTGTCTCTTTTTTAGAAAAAAATAAATCAAGGTGAAAAATCTGTCAAAATAGGTGTAATTTGGGTACCCTCATATAAGTTATTTCAGATATCATTGCTTAATACGTAAACAAGACTGCCTCTAACAATTTTGATAGAGCAGTTCCCTAAAAATGATCTTTCTATTCGTCTAATTTAATTTAAATGAACTTAAGATCGACAGCCGTTCAAGTAGGAACATTTTACACTTTTATTTTACTATTAAACAATAGTTAATCTAACAGTCATGGAATTGAATTCCTTTATAATATTTGTTTCAAATGGAAGAAATATTCGGGAATATTATTTTCACTTGAAATATATTACAGTATTTTTCCTGACGGAAAAAAAGATATACAATATGTGTTGCAAAAGGAACAGATGTTAAAGCATGGTTTAACATGGTCTTTGGTCGGGTTGTTGTCTCTTTGACATATTCCCCATTTCCATTCTCATTTTTTTTTTATCAGGGGCGGATCCAGGATTTTAGGTTAGGGGGGGAGTGGGGGCGCAAACTTAAATTTTCGCCGTGTGTAGCGAGGCGAAATTTTTTTTGAGATAAAATCATCGAAATATTCTTTATTAAGCTGAGGACAACCCATGCTTTGCAAATTTTAGGGGGTGCACACGCCCGCCACGCCCCCACCTGAATCCGCCCCTGTTTATTACAAAGTTTCCATAATGTTTTGTCCTTTTTCTCTCTATTCTACAAGCCCCCATCCAGACTCTCACAAATGCGTCAAAAATATTTACAGAGAATATTTTGGTGGATTACTGCACTCTGTGATTCTGCAGCTGCTTAAGGACAGGACCCTGTTTTGATCCCCTTACAGTCTCCTCCCACCTCAATGTATATTTGCAATGTACCGTTTGTATACCAATATGCCATTTATTCGTTTATGTGCCACTCGAATTAAGATTATAAAGTCGAATGACACAATGATAATTAAAATTTTTCTAAATAAAAATCGAGTGCCGCATTGATAATACATCTTTATCAGTAAATCGATATACATACAGTACACATAAATAATTGATCAATATTGTAAAAAATAAATATCTAAGTAATGAGGTGGGAGGGTACTGTTGGGGCTCAAAAGAGGGGTCTGTCCTCAAATTGTAATTGAAAGCTGATGGCATGGGTGGTTTTTCGTAGTATCGTTTTGCCTGTGACTGATATTTTTTCCCTATAGTTATTACTGTAATCTTTAATACCGATATTAATGCTTACAGTGCATTTACTGAAATAATTTAAATCGTGCATTTCTTTTCTGTTTGTTTTATTTATATTACACTCAGCACTACGAATGTAACTAAAAACTGCTTAATCATCCAGACAACCTAGGTTCACCCCTTTTCTTTGTGGGCCTCGTGTAGCTCAAGTTTTAGTTTTTTGTGTAGTGTTTTGTTGTTTTGTTGACTGATGTTTGTATTTTCGTCCTTTGCTTTTGTCATGGTGTTTTCTGTGAAGTGTTTTGTAGACTGATGTTTGTATTTTCTTCCTTTACTTTTGTCATGGTGTTTTCTGTGTAGTGTTTTGTTGACTGATGATTGTATTTTCTTCCTTTACTTTTGTCATGGTGTTTTCTGTGAAGTGTTTTGTAGACTGGTGTTTGTATTTTCGTCCTTTGCTTTTGTCATGGTGTTTTATGTGTAGTGTTTTGTGGACTGATGTTTGTATTTTCGTCCTTTACTTTTGTCATGGTGTTTTCTGTGAAGTGTTTTGTAGACTGGTGTTTGTATTTTCGTCCTTTGCTTTTGTCATGGTGTTTTATGTGTAGTGTTTTGTTGACTGATGTTTGTATTTTCGTCCTTTACTTTTGTCATGGTGTTTTCTGTGAAGTGTTTTGTTGACTGATGTTTGTATTTTCGTCCTTTGCTTTTGTCATGGTGTTTTCTGTGTAGTGTTTTATGGACTGATGTTTGTATTTTCGTCCTTTGCTTTTGTCATGGTGTTTTCTGTGTAGTGTTTTATGGACTGATGTTTGTATTTTCGTCCTTTGCTTTTGTCATGGTGTTTTATGTGTAGTGTTTTGTTGACTGATGTTTGTATTTTCTTCCTTTACTTTTGTCATGGTGTTTTCTGTGAAGTGTTTTGTAGACTGGTGTTTGTATTTTCGTCCTTTGCTTTTGTCATGGTGTTTTATGTGTAGTGTTTTGTGGACTGATGTTTGTATTTTCGTCCTTTACTTTTGTCATGGTGTTTTCTGTGAAGTGTTTCGTAGACTGGTGTTTGTATTTTCGTCCTTTGCTTTTGTCATGGTGTTTTATGTGTAGTGTTTTGTTGACTGATGTTTGTATTTTCGTCCTTTACTTTTGTCATGGTGTTTTCTGTGAAGTGTTTTGTGGACTGATGTTTGTATTTTCGTCCTTTGCTTTTGTCGTGGTGTTTTCTGTGTAGTGTTTTATGGACTGATGTTTATATTTTCGTCCTTTGCTTTTGTCATGGTGTTTTCTGTGTAGTGTTTTATGGACTGATGTTTGTATTTTCGTCCTTTGCTTTTGTCATGGTGTTTTCTGTGTAGTGTTTTATGGACTGATGTTTATATTTTCGTCCTTTGCTTTTGTCATGGTGTTTTATGTGTAGTGTTTTGTTGACTGATGTTTGTATTTTCGTCCTTTGCTTTTGTCTTGGTGTTTTCTGTGTAGTGTTTTATGAACTGATGTTTATATTTTCGTCCTTTGCTTTTGTCATGGTGTTTTATGTGTAGTGTTTTGTTGACTGATGTTTGTATTTTCGTCCTTTGCTTTTGTCGTGGTGTTTTCTGTGTAGTGTTTTATGGACTGATGTTTGTATTTTCGTCCTTTGCTTTTGTCATGGTGTTTTCTGTGTAGTGTTTTGTTGACTGATGTTTGTATTTTCGTCCTTTGCTTTTGTCTTGGTGTTTTCTGTATAGTGTTTATGGACTGATATTTGTCTTTTCGTCGTTTTCTTTTGGTCATGGTGTTTTCTGTTTTTCTTTTACCAATGTTTTTATTGCCCTTTTTATCTTCTTACTTTTTTTCAAGTACAGAATTATCCGAACCTACCAACTTGTCTTGTCTTCAGTCGTAGTACCTCTTCCGCTGCCAGAGGCGGATTTAGGGGGGGGGCAGGGGGACCGACCCCCCTTATGGAGCTTCATTTATGGTTAATCTATACTTTTTACCGGTTCCACTACAAATTTTGTCTAGTTTGGGGCCGGCGACCCCCCCTTCCCCTTTCATAATCCTGGATCAGCATCTGGCTGCATTGTAGCCTTTTGTTTGTATCAATTTCATTCAAGCATTTATGCATCATAAGTTTTAATATTTTTTAGATTGAGTCATCGTGGGGATTTTTTAGATTTTATACCGAGATGTATTTTTAATTTAGTGCACCATTTTATTGACTGTTTTTAACGAGAAGTTTTAAAACATACCGACTTCTTGGTGTCCCATAGCTGGGAGTACAATATACGAAGATAAGGAGAAGAAGAAGACTCTTGAAGATTGCAAGATTGACATATATATATATATATATATATATATATATATATAGTGTCTAAAAATAGCAACAATCAACATTCAATCTATCTAGGTGTGGATCAGTTTGTAAATAAACTGATGCAGTTACTACATTAAATTATATAAGTGCCTAAGAATGTAACTTTAACACACTAATGAGTGTTATAAAATTAGTTGTTATATTTTATATTATTCACGCAATATTTCGCTAAACAAATTAGCTTCATCCGGCGTGTGCATCTCTCAAGGTGAAATCGGATGCATGACAAAAAATATTTTGTAGCTTGAACTACACAAAATTTGAGTAAAGTTTAACAAAATTTATTAATGTTCTATAAAAATATATGTTTGTAAATTGTCTAGAATATATAAAATATTTTTGCCGCTTATTGTACATAGCAATTCTTAAATCAAAACAAATAGTTGTTTTAGTTAAATAGAATGAAGTTCAGGATTTATTCCTTTGGTTTTGGGTAGAACTGTTTTCATCTCTCATTAAGTCCATCAGGTTCAAGAGTACGTAGCTGATGCATCAGAACCTTTCTCTCTGTTTTCTCCTTTGGGAGTCCCAATTTTGGTTTACCTCAATTATTTGAAAGGTGATATTTTCAAAAGTATGCCCTGTTCTTAAGAGGTGTCTCGTGATTGGACAGTTTCTTCCTTTTGTATAAAAGACCGGTGATTGTTAAGTCTGATGTTGAATTTCGTTTCTGTTTCGCAACATACTGCAGCTGAAAGAGCACACAACAAAGCAAGATATAAATATCTATGTTACATCCAATTGCAAAATGGAAAATAGATATTTATATCGCTCTTACTTGTGGAACTTGCAAGCTGCAGCATGTTGGTGAAACAGAAACGAAATTCAACATCAGACTTAATAATCACCGGTCTTTTATACAAAAGGAAGAAACTGTCCAATCACGAGACACCTCTTAAGAACAGGGCATACTTTTGAAAATATCACCTTTCAAATAATTGAGGTAAACCAAAATTGGGACTCCCAAAGGAGAAAACAGAGAGAAAGGTTCTGGATGCATCAGCTACGTACTTTGAACCTGAAGGACTTAATGAGAGAGATGAAAACAGTTCTACCCAAAACCAAAGGAATAAATCCTGAACTTCATTCTATTTAACTAAAACAACTATTTGTTTTGATTTAAGAATTGCTATGTACAATAAGCGGCAAAATATTTTTATATATTCTAGACAATTTACAAACATATATTTTTATAGAACATTAATAAATTTTGTTAAACTTTACTCAAATTTTGTGTAGTTCAAGCTACAAAATATTTTTTGTCATGCATCCGATTTCACCTTGAGAGATGCACACGCCGGATGAAGCTAATTTGTTTAGCGAAATATTGCGTGAATAATATAAAATATAACAACTAATTTTATAACACTCATTAGTGTGTTAAAGTTACATTCTTAGGCACTTATATATATATATATATATATATATATATATATATATAGACACTTGACCGTTTATTGAACCTTGCTGCTGTGTTGTTCAGTTGTTTTTTTTTTATTGACGGATGGTTTCCTTTATATTTATAAATAGAATAAATAAAAAGATGCTGAACTCAGCATAATTCTTATTTTTCGTGATAATACATTTTTTTCTCTTTATATACGAGGGTCTGGATGGGGTTTACGGAGTAAAGAATAATTGAGCCAGAGTTGAGAAAATTAGCCCAAACAATAATGCAGAGGCGGATTTAGGGGGGCAGGGTGCCCGCTCCCCCTTTGTGGGAAAAATTTACGGACCACTGAACCATGACTGGAGCGGGCCCCCTCTTATGGTAGTCAGTCCCCCCCATCCTTTTATGAAAATTTCTGGATCTGCCACTGTAATCAATAGAGAAAAGTAGACTAAAAATAGATAACAGAGAATAATGGGAATTTAAATATAAGAAAAGGGGAATAATGGCCAAAAACAAATGAATAGAGACAAATGTCTTAAACAATTAAATATAGTTATTAAAGTTATATACATCGGTATGTAAACATTACCACGTGCATTTGTTTATGATTGATACACGTGTTGAATGTATATAATAGGTTAAATGTTTTTCATTGGTTGAGTTAGAACTGACCATGATATTTGAATAAGGTCAATCCAAATATTTCGTGCTATACTTTGGCGGTTGTGTGAATTTAAGATATTGTCATTCGAGGTTCGCTTTTGGCGCAGCAAAGTTTCCCACCCTCCACCCGACAAAATGTATTTTTCTTGTTTTCTTTTTTATTTATATGAATTATAATGTGTGTAAAAATTGAACCTTTAATTTGATTCATAATTTGTATCTGCGTACACAGCGAAAATTGCATACCCGTTTTTCATGCGTAAAACATGCGTTGCACTTTTTGCCGTGTACATAATGAAAATTTTATTCTTGTAGATTATTTTTTATGTTTGTTACCTGCAGCGGCCTAAGCAGACAGTAACTGATGAACTTTTGTTTGCATTTGTCTTCAATAAAATTAAAGCTTTGCTGCACACTGTGAGGCGAGCTGATCTATACAAAGGTGTCGAGTTTATTTTGTAAATAATGTATGTTCGTTTGAATTTATGAATTAAAGAATACAGAATTGAAGACCCTCAAATATCAACAAATCTAAACGTACATCATTCTATATCTACCGGGTATATTATAACTTGCGGCATATTATCATTGTGACATCTCAATTGGATAAATGCGATCATGTGAATAAAACGAGATCTCCGATCACACGTCTAAGAGGTGATCGGATCGGTTGAATTTTAAAGATAAGATTTAAATTTCAATGATAGATATTTCATGCATAGTTAAAACAATGCACCAATCAGATATCGGTTTAATTTTTCACCTGTATAGATGTGTAAAAGCGTTGACCCATGCACATTTTGTATGAAAAGCGCTTCATACTAAAAATGTGCACACGATCAACTCTTTTGTAAACCTATACAAATACAAAAAAGAAGCGTTTAATTCTTTCACTAGTTACATTTTATGCTATAAAAATACATATAGAAAGTAAATCAAGCTTTTCGATAGTTTGTCTTTTTTCAATGCATTTTTGCAACGTTGTCATGGAGAGCACGTTCAATCACAGATGGTGCATCTTATTGGGAAATCAAATATGAATAGGGAATGTCTCGCGATTGTCGTTTGCAAATCAAAATTACGGAATCTATGCTATGAGATCTCACAAAACATGTTTAACCCAGTCGCATTTTTGCGCCTGTCCCAAGTCAACCAGACAAATCTGGCCTTTGTTAGTCTTGTATGTTTTTTAATTTTGGTTCATTTATATGTTTCGGAGTTAAGTGGGACGTCCATTTTCTCTGAACTAGTATACAGTTTTGTTTAGGGGCCAGTTAAAGTCCGCCTCCGGGTGCGGGATTTTCTCGCTGTGTTGAAGACCCATCGGCAGCCTTGAGCTGTTTTCTGCTCTTTGGTCGAGTTGTTGTCTCTTTGACACATTCCCCGTTTCCATTCTCAATTTTATGTATAACGATAGCACCATTCTGACGAACACAGTAGCAAAAAAAGGGGGAATGACACCGTGGGTTCATGAAAAACCATAAGTCGAAGAAAAACTAACAACATCATACCCCGAATGCATTCTGGGTAATATTTTAAAAGCTTTCACCAAAACGTTGTGATTTGCTAACAGCGTCCCAAACAGACAACATCATATGACCAGAAGAAAAAGATGTACAGAGTTTAAAGTAAATAATAGCCAACTGAACACTAGAGCAACAGGAATCTCGTAAATGTGAATGGACCCATGTGCCCCGGAAGGGTTTTGCAGTTTTGATCTACTAGTGACACCCGTGGTGAAATAATATTAAGAGATCATGTAAAAAAAATAAATATCTGTATCAACATGGACTTAATTTTTAAAAAGTTTAATACATAACTAACCATGTATTGATATTCAGGTATAACCACTCATGGTCCTACATCCTGTCGACGCTTATATTGTGGCATAGCGAAGGGTCATATGTTTTTCAGACTGCTCATGGCGACTTTAATCTAAATCCGGCAGAGGTGTACTGATTGGTATTCTAGTCTGGAAGAATATGATTTATCTATTAGCAAAAATTGGGCTTGAACTAGCTTTTAGTACAGGCGATTACTCTATCTAAACTCGTATTATCATAACGCTGGAACTAGTCGTAAAATTTTTAAAAAACACATAAATTAAAATTAGATTTTAATTGTATTACTAGTACCAAATGCAGTTTAATAAAATATGTTAAGTTTTTTTTGTATAAAACAAATAACCTTAAGCAACAGTAGATAAAACGATAGATTAAGTTATATGTTGACAATTAGTGAACTTAGCATGAACTTTAATTTTAATCTACGTCAAGGATTTTAGTCTTTTGAAGGCCGTACGGTGACATTTATAGACATAAAGATTATTATTTTGATTTTTGTTGGATAGTTGTTTCAGGCTTTGGCTATCACTCAAAATAGCTCGATTAAAAAAAAAAAAATAGAAATCGCAGATTCTAAAAGATTTCATCTTTTTTTTTTTTCAAATTTATGAAAAAAAAAAGAAATTACAGACTTTAAAAGATTTCATCTTGTTTTTTATTTTCCAACTTATGAAAAAAAAAAAAATCACAGACTCTACAAGATTTCGTCATTTTATTATTTTCTTACTTATGAATCAAAGAAGATTTGCGGTATACGCAAATAAAGCAGCCACCCAACGACAAAAATAACCAAACGATGCTCGTAGTTATATTACACTGAGTTTAAAAATATCATTGAAATTCATTATTTGAATCTAGATCAACATTATATGAAAAAATTCTTTGTTGCTTGTGTTTAAAGTAAGATGGAACAGGTTGCTATTGTTAATAAAATCAATATAATTAAATAACATGTTCTACGTGGGGTCGCATTACATTTGCGCGCATTTGGGGACTAAATTTTTTTACGTTTGCGCGCAGCTTTTGATTACATTTGCGCGCATTCATTTTACAGGTAACAAAGATTAAATAAAGATAATTCATAATAAATATGACTATAGTTATAATGAATTTGAAACATATTTTTAAATTTGAATTATATATTTTTCATTTTTAATTATAAAAAAAATATACAGTGATCATGAAAAATTCCGCAATGGCTTAAGACATACATGTAACTTAATTGTGAATATATCAGAGTAAATAGTATTCTGTTTCATAATTTTACCGAGTAGTGATCGCTTTAATAAATAATTAAAGTCAGTTTGTAAAAATACGCCAAGGTACACACATGGAGTTTCGTTTGTCAGAAACAAATCGGTGGAAAATCATTATAGACGAGTAATATTAACCATAAAATTTTATTTTTAATGCACCCACCTAACATACGGGTAAATCATATACCATTCGAAAGCACAACATCTGTACTATCTTTTTTGCCCGGTCGTCAAAAATTCGTATGGTGCAGTTCCGTAAAAACACAACGAGGGGTCAAGGACAGACAACTTCTAATTTTTCAAGATGTCAGCATTTTTGCATATTCTGTCTTCTGAATAATAATATTTTATATGGACATATGAAAATCTGTTAGAACAGATGTTAATAGTAACTGATCAAAAGCACTTTGAAAAATTAATGTCTTATTTTTAATAAATAGGGCCATTTTTCCAGAAATTCCATTACAATGACAAAAATGCATGAAAACCAAAATGTTTGTCTGTGATTTAACTGTTATTCACCATAAAACCAAATAACATTGCTTAAAAGAAACAGAAATGGAGATGCATTTGAACCACTTTTATTTCAAATTTAATTGGCCATGATTGTGCATTAAAATTTCAATGCTGATGTGCCACATAATATTTTAAGGCATTTAGAAAAAAGAGCACTACTTCAGTAGATCATCTGTTAAGCATTGGTTAGACATTGACATATTAACCTAAAAAAGTACATGTATATAAAGAATAAATATGGTTAAAATGAAGTTATTTTATTATAAAATTTCTATACAATTGTGAGAAATGAAAATTGTGGTTGAATTTATCCAGTGGCAGTTGTTATCTAATAGTTCGTTGCTATGTATGTTGCATTGTCTTTTTTTGTTGTTGTTGCACTTCAGTGTTTCTGTTGTTTCGTTGTTTTCCTCTTATAGTTGATGTGTTTCCCGCGGTTTTAGTTTGTAACCCGGGTTTGTTTTCTCTCAATCGATTTATGACTTTTAAACAGCGGTATTTATCCAGTTTTTTAATTTGTTTTATGTAATCTAATCTTAAGTTATGTTTGTGGATATTATTGTGCACTGAGCCCTCTGTTGTTGATCTGACAGCGACTTTTGGTGATATTCTCACTATATTTTTATATTTTTGTCCATTCGGGTTTCTTATGTTGCACAAATCTCACAACAATAATAGTGATACATAAGTTAATGAAAAAAAAACTGTACAAAATGTTATAATGTATAAGTGTTTAAAAAAATGGGTTAAAACAATTTGACTAATATTCAGATCGATCACGACTCGCCTGCTCATTTATCGTATGAGAATAACAAAATCAGAGATCTATATTTTAATAAGACTGGGGTTAACTTTATGAGATAGCTTAAAAGCAGGTATGTTCTGGTATTTTTTAAGAGATTACTATTTTCAACTCTATTTGAATATGTCTATTATGAAGCAAATCCCTTCGTGTATAACCTCGTGTATAACCTCTATATGTGCTGTTTGAATTTCTTAATTCTACCAAACAATGTCGGATGAATATTGTTCATTACAATTTTTTAGACTAACAGATGGATATGTGAATAGAAAGAACAAAAGAAAACAGGACGTAGGGACAAGATGAATTCCTACATTTCTGCTATATCATTTACAGATAGAGAGAGCGCGAGAGAGAGGGAGAGAGAAAAACGAGGTTTATGACAACTGTTTCCCAATCGTTTGATGTGTTTCAGCTTTTGGTTTTGTCATTTGATTAGAGACTTTCCGTTTTGAATTTTACTTGGAGTTCGGTAATTTTTGTTATTTTACTTTTTTGTATTTCCATCAATATCTGAGTTTAAGTTCTGTTGCCTTTTTTGCTCAGCTTTGAACCGTATAGTTTTCTTTTATTTGGTTGAAAGAAGGAATAAAATAACAAGGAGGCAGTCTCAAACCATAGTCGAAGAAAAACAGATGACAGCATGACCAAGGTGAAAAAGTAGGACAGACAAACAAAACTTCTTAACACACTATACCGAAATGTGCGAACACTACCTAAACCAGTATGGTGATAACAGTTGCTCAGGAAGGGTATTCAATTTTAATTAATCTGAATTTTCAGTCATATTTAATAAAACAACTAATAAAGTATATGATAGTGGTCTAACATTTAAAGGAATTCGCCGGATTTGATATTGAAAAGAGCATGGTACAAACAGTTTTTATTCAAACATTGAAATAGAATAAACTACGTAACATGTCTTTCCACAGCGGAAAACTAATTTTTAATAAATATACCTTTTTTTCCTTAAAGTTCTTCCAATACCCTTTTTTTTAAATATGGTTGATCATTATCTGCCGATATTGGCAATATTATCTAGCCAATAAAAGCAAAATGATCCCCATTTGCAGATGGTCTTTTTTATGGCAACTGCAAAAGCTTCATCAAAAGGCTGCATCTTGACCTATATCATATAAGTTGCAGATTAAAATAATGAAAAAACTCCCTCGGCCTATAAACGATAAATCTATTCTGATTTTGACATACAAATATTCAAACATCAGAAAACATTTAGATTTTATTGCAATTTTATCATTTTTGGAAGTTTTTTAAGGAATGCAGTTTTCTGTAAATATAGCTCAATCAACATTTAAGTTTGCATTTGATTTGGAGTTATGGTAATTATTTTTATAAGGTTAAGATAATTTTTAGAAAAAAAAAATCCACACAAATACCAGAAAATGGCATTTTGTTTAATTCTGGCAAAATTTAGGAATATTCAATTTTAACCTTTGACCTTGATTTAACGAAAATTGCACCGTACGAATTATTGACGACCAGGCAAAACAGGAAGTACAGGTGATAAGCTTTCGAATGATATATAATATGGCCATTTGTTAGGTGGGTGCATTAAAGTCGTTAACTAGGCGTCTTTTTGAAAAATGTCACTCGCCTATTAGTGTAAGGGACTGTGCAATATTTATCTGAGGGTGGGGCCGGTGCAACCATGGACGGGGCACATACTTTTTTCATGCAAATAATGAACGGGGCGAAAAGTTTTTTTTAACAAACATTTGGCGGGGCGCACACTTTTTAAGACCCCTTCGTGTGTGCATAAAAAAAAATAAATCAGAGTATAAAAGATTAAAACTATTTATTAAAATCAAATTGAATAACAGCACCTTTAACATATCAATGGCTTGAGATGATGTTAGTTCATATACTTATATATTATCTGAATGCAACATGTTTAAAAGTCTAAATGTTCTTATCAATACATATATTTGTGATTTCTGTGGGAAAACATAACTTTAAAGAAAAAACACAATTGAATCTAAAACAAAATAACCTAATACAGTGCTTCAATATATTTTTGTGTTTATGCTTTTAATAATCATTTAAAAATGAAATACTGACCAACATAATATGTAAATGTACATGTACAATATATATATATATATATATATATATATACAACCTATTTGTACACATGTATATTGTACTCACATTTTATTTATAAAAGTAAAGGAGCATCAAAGCATTAAACTCAAATGTATAAAAAAAACAAAGAATGTTGAAGCTAAAATAAGAAAATAAATGTTTGGCACTTTAAAAAAATATTAAATTGCTTATAGTACATTATTATTAAGCATTGTCTGTATAAATAAAATATCTGAAAACTATAAACAATGTTTTGTACATTAAACATAACATAACATATGGTAAATAAATGCTTAAACATAAAACAACTTCAATTGTATTGTAAATAAATATTTAACATAACAAAATTAAATTCTTAAACATTAAAAGAATTACAACTTAATCTATGAAAAAGCTGAATTATGTCCCTTGGGAGTATTAATTTCCAACAAAAGTCCTTGCAAATAGTAGAAAATGAAAAATTATATATGCCTGATATAATAAAAGATAGAAACTACAAAATGAAGCACTATTAAAATATTTGCTGCATGAATTGCCAAGAATGTGAACAATTCTTTACACAGGAGAATATAAATTCTATCTAAATTTTTAGCCTCAAGTGGGCCTCTTTTTTTCTTAGATGGACAATTTTAACACTGAAAATGCTTCTAGTATGACTAAATATTGCCTTACTCCATAAACAGTACAAACTTAACCAGAACATTTCCGGTTTTAATAAATTATGGCTAGAGAAATACCCCAGTGATAAATTTAAGGAATTACACAGCAAAGAAGGCAAATATCTCAGTTAAAAATATTTGTCGCAACTTGAATTCTGGTGTTTCCAATTGAATTAATCATTGCGAAAGGTGAAAACAAATACAAAAGAACTATAGTTTGGTGCATTTTATACAATAGAGTTAATATTGAAATCCTAGAATAAAGATTCATGTCAGTACCCATCAATTTGACTTATTATGATGAATCAGCACTTTTCTCAACACAGCATTGTTCTCAGTGAAAATTTTCTATTCTTTGTGATAAAAATCAAATGTACTAATCAAAAGCTTCAAAATAGTATAACATAACTGAAGTCTGATTTATTTTGATTTCCCTTGCTATCTTCAGTATAGGGAAAATGGTACTATTTATTCTGCCATATGCGGCAATACTAACATATTCTAAATTTACCACTTTTGTATAATAGAAACCTGGATAAAATAGTTATGTGTGGTGTTAGTACTTTATTATTCTGTTTTAAAAATTGAAGTCAAATAGCATCATGACCAACTTCCAACGGAGTTTGTTTATGTTATCCATGCCCACCGTCATTTTGCACCAAATTATGAAATTTGGAAATCTTTTCGAATAATTCTCTAGAAAATATTTCAATAGGTTTCAAAATTTATATTATAAATATACACACTGCAGTTATTCATAGATAAATTAAAAAACATATATTGTACCCATACATCCAATCACAGCGCTCCTAAGTTGACTTTCTTCACAAAAATAAAATCTTTATAATATTGAAATGCATTTGAGTTTAAATATCATCTCTGATATACATGTATTATTGAATGTTGTGCATTTTAGTTAAAAAAATATCATGTTTCCATATGTGTGTTTTATTTTTTCAGCGGGCAAGGACTTTTTTTCATTAATTGAAGCGGGCAAGAACTTTTTTTATAAAAAATATTGGCGGGGCATAAAGTTTTTTTTTAAATATTTGCTGTACACCGGCCCCACCCTCAGATAAATATTGCACAGTCCCTAAGATGGATTTAGTTCCCGTATCAACAGAAAACTTAAGCTTGTCAGGGGATATTTCTTGGCGATGCACTGTAAAAGGTATTTCTCCAGATTCCCTATTTCCTCTAAGTCTTTGGGCATCACTATAGTCATCAGAATCCAGGCATACTACAAACGGTCCGGAATCATTCCATACTCACTACAATGAGCAATTTTATTCAACAAATCCATGTATTTTTGTGCATGTTACAACATGTAAAATCAGTACTTTTAATATTTAGATTTATTATGTTTTTACATTTTTATCCGGCGTATATATTTCCAGGACTAAGTGCTTGTGCACATGCAACAACTTATCCTGCTAGAAAATATTACTTAAATACATAAATAAGTATATATAACCTACCTGTATTTACCTGAGTTTACCTGTAAAAGAATGAGCGAAAATGTAATCAAAAGCTGCGCGCAAACGTAATGATTTTTGCGCGCAAATGTAATGCACCGCTACGTGGAGTGCAGCTAAAAGAAACACCTGTCAATCGGAGATTGGCCATTTCCGAAATTAATGCATTCTGGGTAATATTTTAATATTTGACAACGTACACCAAAACGTTGTGATTTGCTAATATCGTCCCAAACAAAGGAAATTGAACCAATGAATTGCCGTTATTTTCATTTTGGGGAACGGGAACGAACCATGAACTTGATTGCACATGATCATTTAAAAGATTGAAACGAAAAATATTGATCCTTATATGTGGAAATATACTGGTTCCCTTCTGGTATCTTCTGGTCTCTGTTTTTGACAAATAATGTCTAGTCAAACTACTTGCAATTCTAAAATATAAGTTATAGAACCACTAATTCAGGCCCGGTCGGAAAGAACATACAAGAAAGTAGTACATACTTTAAACAAAAAAGTTCCTACGCATAGCTGTATCTTTGTCAATAGGTGAAATATTTTGGTAGTTTTGGTATCAAATGAAAGCCTTGGGGACTTGGGATCATTGTAGAACCCTTGTTGAAAGTTTCTTTTGAATAATACAGAAGTATATTTTAAATTTTAATAGAAGGGCACATTTACCCTGTTTTTCAGATCAGAAGTACCTGTTTTTGTACTATCAAACTTCCGGGAACCAGTATGCCCTAATATGCTTTTAAAGGTATGTTGAATTTTTCAGCACAAATCAGGATAAGGTATAGTTTTGACATGAAATAACTGCCACTTTATTTGAACTTAAGACAAAGTAGCCGTTAATGCTTGAAATTGCAGAATTTAACATAGAAAGCCATGGAGCTATGAATTAGTGATATAACCAAAAACAACTAAAAGTGTAGTCGAATCCGTATATGGAATGAGACCTATGCACGAGGAAGATGCATTCCTTTATTTCAACAGATTTCTAAGTTTTATCACTGCAAATTTTAAAAGATAATTTCTGTATTTTCATGCCGGTACCAAAGAAATTCGCATATAGTACCTTGGGGGACTATCAGTCCACCATCAGGGGTATGGACACATGGTAAAAAGAGCTCAAATTATGACAATAGGGTCAAAGGCATATTCTAATGCAATTATTTTATATCAATGGTTCTGATTGGATTACAATAAGCGTTAAATTCTCTATCTCCCTGTCTGTAACTAAGGAAACCGAGATTTTGAATTCCGGAATGTATTGAAATGTAATTTCTCCAATAAGCAAAAAAAAAAAACCCACATTTTGCACCTAGAAATCTTCTTTTTATCAAATTTTATGACAATTTGCTACGCTTCGCCAGGTAAACTCAATTTGAGACAGTAAAACTACCGATGGACGTCCGCAAAGTTTCAATACAATACAATCATCTCTTAAATACATGATAATACATGTATATGCAATTTTAAAGAACAAAATCGTCATAACATCAATACAACCACAAATTCCCACTGCCCGCAGTTCCATATAAAATTAGAAGATGTGTTATAATTGCAAATAAGACCGTCAGCTATCAACCAGAGACCAAATGGTGTTAGCAACTATAGGTCACCGTATGGCGTTCAACTATGAGCAAAGCCCTACCGCATAGCAAGTAATAAAAGGCCCCGACATCACAACGGGTATCTAGACTGGTTCCCTGTCCTTTATCTGTTTGGTTCTGTCTGAGATACCGTATGTTGCAAGGGAGAGGACCAGCCTAAACGGGTATCCCGATCCAAATTCCGCCGAGGGATCCGAATTCCGAAGAGCAATTACTCCGAGACTGCAAACGGTGGGAAAGTAAAATCTGAATCCGATTCCCGCAGAGGATTAGGATCATGTTCCGGGGGAATCGGATCCGTTGTGGACATGACAAAATAAAATGTAAAAATAATTCCAACGAGAAAACCAATGGCTTGACCTAAGTACAATACCACAACCGGAAAACAAAATTATTATGACATACAGTGCTCAACAAACGACAATCACTGAATTACAGGCTCTTGACTTAGACACGAACAAACAGAATTTGGCGGGTTAAACATGTGTGTGGGCGTAACCCAACCCCACCCTAAACCATAGATAAAGGAGCCTAGTGATTTCACTCACTGACTAGTTGTTTGATATATGATCAAATATAACTTTTCACCTGTGTCTTTAATATCGCGTGTGATATTTTTATATCTCAATTTTTATATCTTCCAAAGTTTCAATAGTAAGTGGATGCTTACAGTAATTCTAAATTTGCAGGTTTTCTGGTATCATGCAATTAATAACAGTTGAACTTGCTGCATCGCCTTGTTTTTCATGAATGGGACAAATCATATCTACAGTACAAGATATTCAAATATAATATTAAAATGGAAGCATTTTCTGAGTTTTATAAAAAGTAAAATGACAAAAAATACCGAACTCCAAGGGAAAATCAAATCGGAAAGTCCCTTATCAAATGGCAAAATCAAAAGCTCAAACACATCAAACGAATGAAAACCAACTGTCATATTCCTGACTTGGTACAGGCATTTAATCATGTAGAAAATGGTGGATTTAACCTGGTTTTATAGCTAGCTAAACATCTCACTTGTATGACAGTTGCATGAAATTCCATTATATTGACAACAATATGTGAACAAAACAAACAAACAGACATTTTTCGTTCTCAATTGTAAATGTTCCTTTTTTGGACGGCGATGGCCCTCTGGCACCATCTTACGGTTTTTATATATCACAACTCGTTCGCTATGCCCGTGTCTGTTGTAACATTTTGGATTTCAACTAACGTAACCTATGTATCACTGGTAAATTATTAAGGCAGGGATTTCGTTACCACAAATTACTTAAAACCTTTACTAAATTCTTCCATAGATATAAAGATTTGGTTTTGAAGTTTGGTTGTACCTGTAGAAAACTTATTTCAAATGGAATAGCACATCCTCATTTTTACGGAGATGTTGTTTACCGAGCCCGAAAATTTGGAAACGATCCGGGTAAACTTGTCGATCCTTTGAAAAAAACTTATTCTAAAAGGTTATCAATTCTACACTGTAATTAGATCTTTGAATATTGTTTTTATTGGTATTAATATTATTTTGTTATCAGTAAATTAAAATCAAACTAAACATTATTTCTATATACATATGCACATTCATAGCTCTACAATCTGTTGATACCTGTATCTTGGCATTGCACAAGGTCATGTTTTTCTCTGACTGCTTATGACGTCTTTACGGATGTGTACTGATTGATATTTTAGTCTTAGATGCATGATTTTTTTCATTAGTTGTTATTGGCTTTGAGCTAGCTGTCAGTAACTGCGAGTACTCTCAGATCTGTACTTAGTGTCTTTCTGTTGTGTGGATGTATAAGTACCCGTCCACGTCCACTCTTTGTTTTTGTTAGATGTATTTCTATTTGTATCCATCTGATGAGTTAAGCCTTTTTCAACTGATCTTTATAGTTTGTTCTTATGTTGTACTGTTACACCACTGTCACAGGTTAGGGGGAGGGTTTGGCGCCAACAAACTAGTTTAACTCCGCCAAATTCTGTATGTACCTGTCCCAAGCCAGGAGCCTATAATTCAGTGGTTTTCGTTAATTTGTTGCTGTGTAACATATTTGTTTTTCGTTCATTATTTTGTACATAAATTAGGCCGTATTTTTCTCGTTTGAATTGTTTTACATTTGTCATTTCGGGGCTTTTTATAGCTGACCATGCAAGGGTACAGCAGTCAACATTGTGTTATAATCTTAATCACTATAAAAAAAAAATGTCAACAAAGAAAAACAAAATGGCATAAAGGACAAAGCACATAAGCAAAAATGAAAGACAAGAACACAAAAAATTTAATAATGAATTTGTACATTCAACTAATTTTCGAGCAATACATGATTTTTTTAAAGATATTCTATAGATTAAGCTTACAAACAAAGTCGACCTGTAGGCTGTACCACGTGATTTATTATTTTTCCAAAAAATTGATAGCTTTCTTGTATTTAGATAAGTAACCCTAGCTTTTTCTGAGGGTCTGGATGGAGTTTACAGAATAAAGAATTTAATAATGGCAAATCAAATTAATAAATGGAGAAAAATGAGCTTGTAAAATATAAAAAAAAAAGAGAATAATAGTCCCAAAGTATAATACTGTGGAAATAAAAGAATAAGGTGATACAATACTGATACTAGAGTTGTAATGGACTTCTGGTAAAACTTTATATTGATTCGGCATTTTGACAAAAAAATAATATTAATTTAGCAAAGTAATTATTTTGACTCTTTTTAGTTTCTTAATTATTTGTTTTGTAAACTCATTGTATAAACAAATATATTCTTTTAAGACATTTGTGGTTTTTATATAGAGCACTTTCAGAACAATTCACATACAGTATTTAAAATACCCTTCAAGAGCCCCCATCACGATCATGATCAATTGGTTTTCTCCAACATGGCGGATCATGTTTGTAGTGTTTAGGAAGCTGATCATTCTGTTTACCAGGCACGTATATCATACAATTTACTGTATCAAATAAACCGGTACATTTGTTAAATAATCATTTCCACCGAACAGCATTTACTGATGAAATTAAATGCATTTAAAAGGCTGACAACGCTTAAATGATTTTAATGACCCCTTTTCCCGACCGACTTTACAAGGTGACAAAGACAACAACAATCATAATTTTATCATAAGTAGGTCATTATGTAAACAATATGTTACCCGTTTTACTTTGTTTATTTACAAGATATGCATGCTTGATTAATCAGAAAGCTAGTGAGTCCTCAATGTATGCATAAAAATGTTAAAAATGAACATGATTATGTTGGCTTTGATCCGTCATGCTCTGTGACTCTCTATGTAAATACTTTGTATTTTATTGAGGGGCTAGTTGAGGGAGAAATACCTATTTATAGTATTTTACATATCATTTTGTAATATCATATTCGAAAAAAGTCGGATTCGTTTATAAATATTTGAGATACTCCGTCAGATTGAGTTGATAGCATGTAATAGTTAAAAACAACCATTATTTACAAGTATTTTATTTGCTTAGGAGCCACTTGCTGAAAGGGGATATCTTTCTAATTTCAAAATGTTTAAAGATTTTTTTTCGATTTTATTTTGTGTATTATTTTTTATATCATCTCACTAAAATAATAGGTATTTTAGGTATAAAATGTTTGAAATTTAAAACAAAATTTAATTTAATAATTAATTTAATACAAAATATTACTACGAAGCACAGGCATTTGTCTCTAAAAAAATATTAATACACGAGGGTCTGGATTGGGGTCCTTCATTTCTGTATTCTTTAATGTATTAGGTCATTTTTCTTTATTCTTTATATTTTTTTTAACCATTATTCTATATTCTTAATATTTTAACAACCCGTAATTCTCTATTCTTTATATTGTTTGCCCTATTTTTCTCTATCCCTTATTTTTTTTACCATTTATTCTGCACATTTTGCCTATTATTCTCTATTCTGTAAACCCCATCCAGACCTTCATATACAGCTGTGGTATATAGGTATTTGTTCAGAGACAAATGCATGTGGTACGAAGGAATGGTCGAATTTCTTAAACAAAATTTACTCAGTTTACATTACATAAATATTGTAAAAGATACTCATTGCCAAAAAGTTCGAAAAAATGTTGCTATATTAATCACTGAAACTTTATCATATAATATATATATATATAATCGTCATTGCCATAGAAGTAATTAGACGTTTTGTCTTAGACGTTCTTCCGTTGACATAGCGGAAGAGAAAAAAGGTCCGGGTATGTGTGTATTTTTTCTTTTTGCTTTATTTCTGAAATCCTAGTCAGATTATTTCAGTGCCTTTTTGATTTAATCGATATTATTCAATAAATTAAACCATGCTTTATAAGATATTTAAGGAATGACTGTAATATTTTTTCTGTCTATGAAGAAATAACATCAAAAATGTGGTGCACACTGAATAACCCGCGTAGCGGGTTATTTTAAAGTGTGCACCACATTTTTTATGTTATTTCGAATAGACAGAAAAAATATTACAGTCATTTCTTATAATTTAATTCTAAATTCCATTTTAAACTGGAGTAAACCATGAAAAAACGTTGATGACGTCACGGTCACATGACAAAATTATGTCTATGAGCTGATAAACAAAACAACGTCAGCCAATCAGAAGACGCGTTACATCCAAAATTAAATCATATACAGTATAAACAACTAGGATCCAGAAACAAGAAAAGTTGATTAACATGATTAACTTTGCATAAATTATTGTCAGAAAAAGGCTCTTGAGAGATTATGTTTTTATGCCCCGCCTACGATAGTAGTAGGGGCATTATGTTTTCTGGTCTGTGCGTCCGTCCGTCTGTTCGTTCGTTCGTCTGTTCGTCCGTCCGTCCGTTCGTCCATGTCAGGTTAAAGTTTTTGGTCGAGGTTGTTTATGATGAAGTTATAGTTGCATCCATTTGTAACTTTATAGATATAGGAAGATGTGGTGCGAGTGCCAATGAGACAACTCTCCATCCAAATAACAATTTATAAAAGTAAACCATGCATACATAGTCATTATGATTGGGAATTTCTAAAAAGTACTGCAAATTTAGGTTTTGGTCCACATTTGATGGTTCATTGAACATGAAAATGAGATTGTGTGAAACACCTTTTTTTCAGGTTAAAGTTTTTGGTCGAGATAGTTTATGATGAAGTTATAGTTGCATCCATTTGTAACTTTACATTCATAGTCATTATGATTGGGAATTTCTAAAAAGTATTGCAAATTAAGGTTTTGGTCCACATTTCATGGTTCATTGAAAATGAGAATGAGATTGTGTGAAACACCATTTTTCAGGTTAAAGTTTTTGGTCGAGGTAGTTTACATATGTATGATGAAGTTATAGTTGCATCCATTTGTAACTTTGCATACATAGTCATTATGATTGGGAATTTCTAAAAAGTACTGCAAATTTAGGTTTTGGTCCACATTTCATGGTTCATTGAACATGAGAATGGGATTGTGTGAAACACCTTTTTTTCAGGTTAAAGTTTTTGGTCGAGGTAGTCTATGATAAAGTTATAGTTGCATCCATTTGTAACTTTGTATACATAGTCATTATGATTGGGAATTTCTAAAAAGTACTGCAAATTTAGGTTTTGGTCCACATTTGATGGTTCATTGAACATGAAAATGAGATTGTGTGAAACACCTTTTTTTCAGGTTAAAGTTTTTGGTCGAGATAGTTTATGATGAAGTTATAGTTGCATCCATTTGTAACTTTACATTCATAGTCATTATGATTGGGAATTTATAAAAAGTATTGCAAATTTAGGTTTTGGTCCACATTTCATGGTTCATTGAACATGAGAATGAGATTGTGTGAAACACCTTTTTTTCAGGTTAAAGTTTTTGGTCGAGGTAGTTTATGATGAAGTTATAGTTGCATCCATTTGTAACTTTGCATACATAGTCATTATGATTGGGAATTTCTAAAAAGTACTGCAAATTTAGGTTTTGGTCCACATTTCATGGTTCATTGAACATGAGAATGAGATTGTGTGAAACACCTTTTTTCAGGTAAAAGTTTTTGGTCGAGGTAGTCTATGATAAAGTTATAGTTGCATCCATTTGTAACTTTGCATACATAGTCATTATGATTGGGAATTTCTAAAAAGTACTGCAAATTTAGGTTTTGGTCCAAATTTCATGGTTCATTGAACATGAGAATGAGATTGTGTGATTCAACTCTTTTTCAGGTTAAAGTTTTTGGAAACCATAATTGTTAGGAATAAAGCATTAGAATTATTATTGTTCCATTGTATAATGTATCAATTTTATTTAAAAAGATAACAGGTACGCTACACAGGCTCTAGTTATACAGCTGCCTTAGGTTCTGAAGTTTCCATCTGGCATATGTCTATTGTTCTTGACCTCATGTTAATGGTTAAGCGACTGCTTTAAAATTCTAGCGTTTTTGTTTTTGCCCCACCTACGATAGTAGAGGGGCATTATGTTTATCGGTCTCTGCATCCATTCGTTTGTCCGTCCTTCTGTCCCGCTTCAGGTTTAAGTTTTTGGTCAAGGTAGTTTTTGATGAAGTTGAAGTCCAATCAACTTGCAACTTAGTATACATGTTCCCTATGGTATGATCTTTCTAATTTTTATGCCAAATTAGAGTTTTGACCTCAATTTCACGGTCCACTGAACATAGAGAATGATAGTGTGGGTGGGGCATCCGTGTACTATGGACACGTTTTGTATGTTTTGTATTCCCGACTATAAATAAAAATGATCTTATCTTATCTTTCGGTTTGTCTTTTTAGCTCCCCAGGCCAGTTTATGATTTTGCTATCACATCGTCATCCGTTAACTTTTACCAAAAATATTCTCCTCTAAAACTACGAGGTCATATAAAACCATACTTGGCCTGTCTATTATCTTGTAGACAGATAGAGAAAATCTGACAGAGGACATCAAAGTTCAAAACGATGAGATCTGTCTACCATCCACTAAGATGATGATGATGGATGGATGTTTAACGTCCAGCGGCAAATTAAATCCATATTCACCTGTGTCGAGAACATGTTAGTGTAATATGAATATTAGCCATGCTTTTTACTAGACCGACACGCTTAGGATTTTTAACATGCTAGTTCACCAGGTAACAGTCCACAGGAAGACATGTCAGCCTTCCCGGACGCATTATTCTGACTTCGAGCCGACCAGCCATTGCTCTTACTCCTTAATGCCGCGTGCTTAGCGGAGAAGCAGCAAATACCAATTTTAAAGTCTTTGGTTTGAATCGGCCGGGGTTCGAACCAACGACCTCCCGCACTCGAGGCGAACAAGCTACCACGATACCACCGACTGATTGATTGTTGGTTGCTTAACGTCCAGTGACGAGACCACGGAAGCGGTATCCATCCATTAGCTATATCAGACAATTCCTTTTAAATGGTAGACTTTACGTATCAGTCTAGTACAAATCAGAGTTCTTAATAATATAACATTAACATGAGGGTCTGGATTGGGTTTACAGAATTCAGAATACAGAATAATGGGTAATAATTGCAGAATAAATGGCTAACAAAATAATGAATAAAGAAAAATAGGCAAAAAATAAAGAATAAAGAATAATGGGGAAATAAGTAAAGAACACAGAAAAATGGAGCACAGTATTAAATAATACAGAAATGAAGGATCCCCATCCAGACCCTCTAACCATGCTAATATGGTCTCTGCCTGGTATACATGTGATATTTGTCACTGGACGTTATAAACAATAATTCATCATCAACATTACTATTAATTGTATTGTCTTTTTTTTAGTTAGATAAAAATGGACCAACAGAATGAAGAATCAAGTAAAGGAGATCATAGCATTGGTAATATTATAATAGCTAGTTTTATTATTGCCTTAATGTTGTCGCTCTCAGACGCCATATTTCTTGACATTTCATTTAAAATAATTTGATTTTGAAAAAATAATACATTGACCTGGCTTAATCTTCAGTAGAATCATGCGTCATTTGTAGTACATCATTTATTTAACCGCATACAGATTTGTGACTCGGCTACTTTTATCACAAAAATGTTGGAATCTTTAGCGGAAGATCAACACTAAGTTGAAATGTTATGATTATTTTAAAGCGACCGTTCCTACGTGGAAACGCAAGCATCCTCACATCGGTGAAATCTCTGCAAAACTCAGCAATGTATGAGGGGCCTGATGGGTTATTTTCGTTCTTCGTGATTGGCGCATTTTCGCTATCGTGATCCGTTTTTCTACAGATTTATACTCTTTTTATATTTTCGTGATCCGTGATCATGGAAATTTATTTTCTATGAATCGTGATTGACAAAAAAATCAACTCGTGAATCGTGATGAGACCCCCCCATCAGGCCCCTCATGTATGAGGGTCTAGATAGGGCGTCCTTCATTTCTGTATTCTTTCAGTATTTAGGTAATTTTTCTCTATTCTTTATAAATTTTGTCCATTATTCTCAATTGTTTATATTTTAGCACCCTGTTATTTTCTATTCATTATATTTTTTTTTTTTTGTCTTCTTTATGTTTTGCCATTTTTCTGCAGCATTGGTCTTTTTTATTCTCTATTCTGTAAACCACATCCAGATGCTTATTTCTAGAATGGACAGACGATAGTTCAATAATGACATGCATATTCAGAATGAGTAAAGTACATGTTCTTTTCTTACGTTCTTTTATTACATTCGGGTGCTACAATTTAATCAAGTAATATTTTTATTTTTCTTCATGTTAAAACCTAGTTATAATTTGCGCTTGGAGCCAACTTTTACTGATTTTTTTCAATTTTGATTCAACGATGCATTCAAAACTTGCAGTTAATTAAACATTTCCAGGGGCGGATCCATCCATTTTTAAAAGGGGGGGGGTTCCAACCATATGTCCCCATTCAAAAGCATTGATCGTCAAAAAAACGGGGGGGTTTCAACACGGACCCCCCTTTGATTTCAGCATGTCGAGGGTTAATATAACAAAAAGGAGAATAACAAAAGGGGTTAATAGAAACCATCGAAAAAAAAAACCCACCGTGGCCAGAAGAGACGAACAGATATAAACATCTGTCCTCAAAACACTACTCAGAAACTAAAGATTGATCAGTAGCAATACTAATCTCATTAAAAACCGGAAGTGCGGAAGGGTAAGCAGTTCCTGTTACCCGAGTAGCACATAACGCGTTGTTTATTTGAAAAAAAATATATATAACATTTTAGCCGCATCTGGTGATGTCAACGAGGAGGAAAGGCAACAAAAAATGTACTTACCTGTAGTCATTACAGATTTACACAACCAAATCATAATAAATGATGAAAATTACAAATGTGCATGATTTTATACGTTTTTAGATGTTTCAAATAAAAATCGAGTTGCATTTTTTTTTTAATTCTGTGTTGCCAATTGTAGAACTTTCAACGTAGCGAAAAGTACAATCAAATATATACTACCAGCCAAAACAGTTAATATATGTATGTATGGATATTCAGTATTGTGTGTTTTATATTTCAGATCAGAAATCGTTTAATTTATTTGCAGAAATGGACCAATCACAGAACATGCCACCAGAAAGTCCAGTTCTTATGTCGGATTTCAAATGGTGCGACTCAGCCACTGCTTTAATGTTGAAACTATATCGTGATAAGCAAATGAAATTCAATAATCCTCATGTGAAAAAGAAAGTTGTTTGGCGGGAAATAGCAGATGTAATGCAACAGAATGGATACGCTTTTGACGCAGATCGTTGTGAAAGAAAATTTTTAAACCTTAAAACTAGTTACAGGAATACAATTCAGCATAACTGCATGACCGGAAATATGTCTAGAACATGCGCATTCTTTTCCGAGCTACACGAGATTTTTCAGATGCAGATTGGTATTGACGATGGAAAGACACCAGTGAATCTCCAGCCAGCCCCAGTCCGTCTGATACCAAATGCTAATAACGTACAAGTGGTACCGGTTTCTGAAGGAAAAGAAAGTAGATCTTCTATTACCTCTCCACCTACCGATCACTCCGCATATCGATATCCTACACAACGCCAACAAGGGCCTCAACATTCACCCCTTCCTCAAACAAACTCTGAATCAACATTTGATAAAAGATCGAATAATACACCAACACATTCTGTACCAAATTCTAGTCCAAATAGTCAGTTCTATGTGTCTGCATCCATGCTTTTAGAAGCTTCCGCACAACGAAATACTTCTAATGGCAACAAACACATTTCACAAGGACAGAGTCTTGCACAGCAGAAAGCTTTAGACAATCATACCGAGAGGCGTCTATCCAGTCACCAATCATCTACTTTTCAACAGAGAAATCCACCAGCTAGTCCTATACAAACCACGACAGCGCCATTATCACACCCCACCGAAAACGGCCGCCATAATTATCAAAATACATCGGTTATTGACCTTTGTAATGACAGGAAACGTTCAAGTTCTGACAATGAAACAAGACAAGAACGAATTAAGAAAACAAAAACTAACGATTTACAAACATTGTTGGCTAGTTTCGAAAAATACCGAGAAGAACAGAAAGTTCGTGAAGATGACCGGATGAGAATGATGAAAGAATTCCATGACGAGGAAATGAAGGTCACGAACCGGTTTCTGGACATCATACAGCAGTGTGTCCAATATAATTCTGATGATTAAAAAGTTAAATTTCTGTTTTGTCTAAAACCTGTCTTTACAAAATAAGTAATAGAGAAAAATCGGAACAAAAAAAAGTATAGAATTATAGGATGCAAAACAAAAAGAAAGGGTATAATTGATATAAAAAAAAAGAATTGGGAAAAATAGCCTAAACATTAAAGAATACCGAAATTTAGATCTCCCGTTCAGGCCCTCTAACAAACTTATGATGCCGATTTCAGCGAGCATATCACCTGTTATATTTCATCAGGTATGTGCTTTGGACGAAAAATGGGAAAAATGTAATTTAATGCGACGTGAGAATGAGAACAAAATGACAGAACATTAAATTTGTCTAAGATGATAATTATGATACAAGATAATAAACAATGGTTACATTTACTGATAAACCTATTTGGACTGTCTTCGAAAGCATAGAATTACCCCCTCTTGTAGTACATGCTTAAATAATGAAGTTATTAAACATGTTAGAGACGATTATAACGAAAAGGCAAATGCTTTTCTTTTTAGCGCACCCCGTCCGTCCGTTCGTCGTCGTAAACTTTTCTTCTCTTAAACTAATGGGCCAAATGTTACTAAACTTTACCTGAATGTTTATTTTATCCGGGAATTTATCCATCAGCAAACATGGCGCCGTTGCTAAAAATGGAACAGTAAAAATGATCTACAAATATAATTCAACTTTGCAGAAATCGTCAAATGAGCCCTTACAGGAGTTATTGCCTTTAAATGTTGATTTTTAATTTTGCATTTTTTTTTTTTTTTCACTTTGCCTCTTTTGTTTTAATATTAGTTATTTTTTGCTTCGTGCCAATCTGACGGGTCAATAAATTTCCACTGTCCAGGATCTGGTGGAGAGTTGAGCGCACACAAAAATTCTTGTTTATTAACGCCACATAATTTATGCGTCTGTCCCAAATAAGAAGCTTGTAATTCGGAAGTTGTCGTTAGTTTGCTGTCTTACATATTTGTTCATCGTTTATTATTTCATAAATAAGCCGTTGGCGTTATCGTTTGAATTGTTTCAGTTGCTTATATATACATCCACGTCATTTGGACATTTGGTGAATAGTTGTCTCTCTGGCAATCATACCACGCCTCCTTATCTATATGGTGGTTAAGTTTAAGCAAGTTATTTTTTTAATGGATTCAAAGTGATTTGGCATACAGCGATCACTTCTTCTATATTTAGATTGTAATTTGTGTGCGAATGCTGCATGTGATCCAGTCCTGGCAACACACATACGTCTCTGATATAGAAAAGATCTGATGATATTTATTGTAGTCTTTCTATAGTGAATGAAAAAAGAGGCGGAACATACGAAGGACATTCAAAACTTGTAGACGACAAAAAGACCAACAAGTTCACAAAACACTATAAACGCAATCTATTTGAAAAGAGAATTTCTATTTTATTCTCTTTTTCAATGTTTACACAATTTGTGTGACCAAAATGTTGAAACAAACGTTATACTGGCATGATTGTAACAAATGTATTTGATGATAGAATCAAATAACTCTACAAAAATAAAATTAGAGAACAATCTCCACAAATGAACACGTTTTACTGTAGTTGTACAAGAAACGTAGAAATTATTTGTTCACAAGTATTGGGGAAATTTCCCAACAAAGTTGATAACCAAACGAATATCAATAGACTGTGGAAAGTTTCCCAAAAAGATGATAACCAACAAAAAATCAATAGAATTGGGAAATTTCCCCCAAAAGATGATAACCAACAAAAAATAAAAAGACTGGGGAAATCTCCCCATAATGATGATAACCAACAAGATATCATTAGAGTGGAGAAATTTCTCCAAAAAGATGATAACCAACAAGAAATCAATAGACTGGGGAAATTTCCCCATAATGATGATAACCAACAAGAAATCATTAGACTGGGGAAATTTCTCCAAAAAGATGATAACCAACAAGAAATCAATAGACTGGGGAAATTTCCCCAAAAAGATGATAAACAACAAGAAATCAATAGACTGGGGAAATTTCCCCAAAAAGATGATAACGAAAAAGAAATCAACAGAATGAGGAAATTTCTCCAAAACAATGGTTACCAACAAGAGATCAATAGACTGGGGAAATTTCCCCAAAAAGATGATAACGAAAACGTAATCAATAGAATGGGGAAATTTCCCCAAAAAGATGGTTACCAACAAGAAATCAATAGACTGGGGAAATTTCCCCAAAAAGATAATAACCAACAAGAAATCAATAGACTGGGGAAATTTCCCCAAAAAGATAACAAAATAGTAATCAGTAGGGTGAGGAATTGTCCCCACAGAGATGATAACCAAAATTATTTCATAGGCTTGTTGAAAATCCAAATGCATTGCACAATTACAACAGTGATAAATATGTCGTCTTACAGATACAGTAAGAAGAGAAAAAGGGGGTGACATTTTCACAAGCAGATAACACAATTTAAGGAAACATTGACTGAGAATACAACAAACATCGTAGATAAAGATGATACAGTACACGAAATGGGGCAATTTTCTCACAAAATCTTGTTTAACTGTACATCAGGGCCTTTTGTAGTCTACTATACGGTATGGTTTTTCTAATGTTGAAGGCCGTACGGTTGCCTATAAGTCCTAAAATCCGCTTTCTTTATAAACTTTGATGGATAGTTGTCTCATTGTCAATCATACCAGATCTCCTTATTATATATAGCTACGAGTTAACTCATATGCTTTAATCTGGTGAAATTCCCGCCTGTTTGAAAAATTGTACACGCTCATGGAGACCATGGAAAACAATTGACACATATGAAGAGAGTTGACATTTTGCATAATATGGTTTTAATTTCAACCGTTCAACATTTACAGCATATATTAAAAGCAAACATAAAGAAAACCAAATAAAACAGACTTAAATAGAAAATAAGTTCTTTCAGTTATTTTGGTGTCATCATTAACAGCAATAGATCATGTCTTGAGTTGGAGTCTTCTTTTCCTTTCCTGTAAATATATCATGCCTTCAGTTGGAGACTTCTTTCCTTTCCTGTAAATATATCATGCCTTGAGTTGGAGTCTTCTTTTCCTTTCCTGTAAATATATCATGCCTTGAGTTGGAGTCTTCTTTTCCTTTCCTGTAAATATATCATGCCTTGAGTTGGAGTCTTCTTTTCCTTTCCTGTAAATATATAAATTGGTGATACAAAAGATTGCTTCATGTATTGAACAGTGTGACGTTACGCTATTATGACGTATTTATAAATAACACTACTATTTTTACACGGTTACCTGCATTAAGTTTCCTATCGACGATATTTTTTCACATTTACACGATGGACAGTCAACTGCATTACTTTCATCCAAGATTAAGACACTTGACTTTATTGATTTGAGCTTTTGAGTGTAAAAAATAACTTAGTATATATATATAAAGACACTAATTTTTCATGCGAAGATTCCAACATTGAAGATCGGCTTGTGATGGTCCGTACGATAAATGATTTTATAAAGCGTGTTCTGCGATTATCTTTATCCAGTCAAACTACGACTAGTTTAAAAAAGTATAGATTTCGAATTATTGCATCAAATAATCCACAGAAAATAAATTATTTTGTTTCATTTACAGTAACGTTAAACGTTATACACCAGAAGAAGAAAATGAGAGTAAAACCCAAATAACGCTTTCCTTCAATTTTAATTTGCTTGGTTTTTGTCTGCTACGGATGTCATGGGCAAGAATCGTCAAGCTCAATATATAAATTTGGGCATATCCAGTTTTACAATTATTATCATCATGATCATATGTTCCCGTTCATACATGCATTCGGAAGATTTTTACAATGAACTGTTAAATAGACAGGAAATATTCTATTGCTGCTATAGAATGGAGGATATTGGTAGGATGCGTGGGTGGATTGTCTCGAATACTGAAACATGGTGGACACTGATTTAACTGTATTCCTCTTTCATTCAATATTGGGCTTCTTTCTATATTAGCCCATATATATTGACATAAGTATTTGTGACTTCGTTGATTTGCTTGGGAAACATCTATAACAGGCCCATACCGTAAAGTGAGCTGTCAGAGACCCTGGAGTAACGCAACGTTTACTTTTTCGTTTGAAAAAAACAACTGATTTATATAAAAAAAAAAAAAAATAACAAATACAATAATATTACTGATGGCAATAGACAACAACTACAGACTTCAGGTCTCCTGACTTGGACAGGTAAAACATAGAATGTGGTGGGGTAAAACACATGTGTGGGTGCTTAACCCTCTAACCTGTGAAGCGATGTAACAGCATAACATAAGAACAAACTATAAAAATTAATTTCAAATGGCTTGATTCACTAGGTTGGCATCCAGCACAAAACAAAATTATCATAGACAAAGGACACGAAGTAGCGATCTCAGAGTTATCTTATTCAGTACTTAAGTCTAGTGAAAGGCCAATAACATTTGCATTACATTAATTTCTCTCATATTAAGATGCAAATTTTGCTGTTACTATTCGCTGCTCTGATTTCTTTTGTAAATTTTCAAAAACCCTTTTTGACACGACTTCTTTGTGCTGATGCAGTCTGAAGCAATCACCAATCAATCAATCAACCAATCAATCAAAGACACTGCAGTGAATTGTGTCGCCTTTCACTTTCAATCAGACTTTATAAGTACTTGTCTCTTAAATGTAACGTTGTTCTCCTTGTGATATTGAAACATAGCGCAAAAATGTATATATATAAGAAAATAAAATTCTATAAAAACGTGTTACAATATTTCATAAATTAATTTTAAAATGTCGGAGAGACCAATACCCTACTTAATCATGTTAATCAACGGACTATTCCCCTATGTAACTTAATGCAAACTCCTGTCTCCGATAGTCCGAATGATGCCCTCGAGGTTTTGATTAATGTGTCTAATAGATCGATGCGAAAGGCACTTTGTATACAGCTCAGCATATTTTCATAAGTCTAATACGTATTAATTATTCTAAGAAGTGTGATGGTATCTTTAACTTTAAATTCCTAATTCTGACGATTAAAGATCATTATGATATTGATGGAAAACTGTTAAGATCAAAGAAAAGTAAATGGGGATGCCGAATGAACTTTAACTGAATATCGAAAAAATATGGATTTTGTCTTTTATTTGAAATATTACTGATTGAATTCTTTTAAAATAGTTTTCTTTATATATTTAGAACTACATTTGTATACATGTAGAAAGCACATAAAATCGTCGAAAAACGTTCTTTAAGGTAGCACAATACAAAAGCAACTAAATTTTATCAAAATTATATTTTCAGCTGTTTTTGTTACTTCTTAATATTCCAAAACCACAGAAGAAAAAAAACCAAAATATATTGTTTTATGTACTAACTGAATAAAAATCCATATTGAAAAAGTAAATGAAATGTGTAATTAAACTTGAGATCATTAATATTAATGGTGTATCATGGTGGGCGGAGTTTTGGCCATATCAGTAGTAACTGACTTACAGCAAGGTCAATAATGATATAACTTCTCTCCCAGATCTGATTTTTGATGCATAGCCTGCGCATTTTCTTTATATATTTAGAACTGCTGAAATGGGATGCTTTCTTACTGGTCAAAACCTAATTGAATGATGATTAAAGGCCAATCCTGAACATGCTGAAGTATCCCCATGATACATGTGTGAATTTTATAGAAGTTAATGGCGTAAAAGTAGGAAAATCCTTATTTATTCAATTGTGACACATACATTTTGTCATGAAAATGTAGTTTTAAATGAAATTAGTTCCTAGATGGATGCCCCTATATGCCTGATTTTCACACATGTTGTTCCTTGACCAGTTATCTTCACAACCGTGTCCCAGATTTCAAAAACATCAATAGAACAAATTTTATACCCAATTGAATTTAGTGATCTCTTATGAATTGAGGTTGAAAACTTCATTGAAGGTTTATGAGATATGAAATAAAATAGGAAAAATCTGCGACACGGTTTTGGAGGTCAAACTGTGTTGCGTAAGAATCTATCAAATTTTTTGGGATGCTATGAATTACAAAGAAGCTAATTTCATTCAAGTGTGGACATCACAATCTAGCAACTAATTACATAATAATGAATTATGTAATAATTGTCATAATGAAATTATAACCATTTGAAAGATTAATCTTTCTTCTTTCTTTTGGTACCTCATTTATAAATTTTAAAGCTAGATGAAAGAAATTACATCAGTTTATGTTGTCTGATTTGGGGTGAAAAATCTTTGTATTGTGCTACCTTAATTTGTCTTAAAATCATCAAATCCATAGACTTTTCTTATAAAACTACATGTTGTTGATATATAAATGATATAGAATCAAATAAATTAATCATATGGTCACCTCCCGTAGCGTTTATAATGACTGCTTCCTGAACATACTGTATTTCAAAAGATTAATGTCAGACGGTCATGACGGTATATATTGCCGATGTTTTGTTAATCTACAAATCTACAAATCGTCTCCTCTCAGCTGATGACATCGAAAAGGCAATCAAAAGAGGCGATAATAAGTGTTGCTGCTAATAGATTCATAACTAATAAATTGCCGATATCTATTGATGCATGATAAGCATCATTACTATAGTTGATAATTATATAAACAAGTTGCTTTCTTTAAAAAAAAAAAATCGTCCTGAATATGCATGAAATATTTGCCACTGGACGTTAAGCAACCAACAATCAATCAATCAATCTTTAAAAAAAAAGCAACCACTGTATATATGTTAATTCTTCAGATGTGCTATTTTGGGAATTAGAGGTAGCTTCCTGGCTGAGGTCGAAATGTTACTGTGAAAACAGTCTTTGTTGTAAAAAAGTGTAATGAAATGAAATTACACTGGTTTGTATGGTTTGGTCATTGGCTATCATATTCAAGAGATGCTTGAGCTCAATTTATTTATACCCCAGGCAACAAACTTAAATCAGGTATTTAGAGTAGAAACTGTTGGAAACCTCAACTTCGTACTTAAATCAGTGTGTTTAGAGAAATCTCACTTTTTCATTTCATAACTCTTCCTTTTGTGAATTAGCCAAAATATAACGACGTTGTTGATTTGTTGTTTTTTACACGAGTGTGTGACAGACAGAGAAAAGCAGAAATAACAGTGTCAATTCAGTATAGCTCATGTCCCGTAAGTACGTAATTTAAAAATCATGATTTTGCAATCGCATGTCCGTTGAATACGGATATAGATTTTCACAACAAACAATTTTACTAAGTTGTCCTAGTTTTTTTTATGAATACAGATAAAGATTTTCACAAAAAATAATTTGTTACTAAGTTGTGCTAGTTTTTTCTTATGAATACAAACGTTTTTGTACCGTCTAATGTGTTATGATATCGTCCTATTTTGTCGCCAAAAACGCTCTAAGCCTTTGTCAACTAGACCCTCTAAATTCGCTTATGAATACAGATTGCCTCGACGCCTGGAAAACAAATTGACGGAAGTCCCAGAAACTTGCACCGATTCTTCTTTAGGGTGAACTTGAAATTGTGCACCAGCTACTTCAACTTTAAATCTGATTTTTTTTTGGGGGGGGGTTCACGTACCAAAACAAAAGAATTGACTATGTCATTTATAACTATATTGTTTGGAGAGTAGTCGACACACGTGCTTTGGAAAACTCACATTTTCCTATAAAAATTAACACACGCATCTCTATAATTTTATAAAATAATCTGGAATAGATAATATTCAGCTTCCTATTACTATAATTCTTTGGACAATTGCTAATATATTCTCGCAATCACATACCGTTAATAACTTAATAACAATAGTTTTCAATCCAAACATCGAGCTCTTTTTTTTCCTTCATAGACCATAAGTTTTAATAAATAGAGAGCCATCACGTCAACTCCAAAAATATCACTCAGTGTCTGTAAATCGTTTCATATCTATAGAATTATTTTAAGGACTCGAACGCATATTCATTGATGAACTGTTTCGATATGACATATAATTTCTGTACTTAACACACCTAAAACATGTAAAAGTAGCCTTTAAATTTCGTCATAATTTCCAGGGTTGACTAGTACTTTAAAATAAGATTGAGTACGGTTTCTTTAAACCAAAAAAAAAAAAAAAGGAAGATGTGGTATGATTGCCTATGAGAAAATCTCCACCAGAGAAATTTGAGAGACCAAGTGACGTAGAAGTTAACAACTATTGTCACCGTACGGCCTTTAACAATGAACAAAACCCATACCGCATAATAAGCTATTAAAAGCCTTGAAATGACAAATGTAAAACAATTCATACGAGAAAACTAACTGCCTGATTTCATTGATCATGAGTCGTCTTTTATTCTAATAATTGCTTTTTTTCTTATCTATCATGTCTATAGTTTGATACAAATGTAGAGCCTTAATTAATATAAATAGAAATTCTTTATCTTATCTCTGACTGTATCTATCATCACTCAGTCTCTATAAAAGACCATCGTTATCTTATCTCTGACCCTGTAGTAGTATTTCACTCCTGCTATTGTATAATTTATGCACAATCAACTTTTCTATTATCCGTCATCTCAGACATCAAGTCCTAAAATTTAATTATACTTTCAGAATCGACATTACGCCGCTAAAATATTTAGTTAAATGTTTATTAAAAATGAAATGTTTCGTTGTAGAATCTCTTATCTGCATTTTACACATCTCAACGATTTTTAAGTTTCAGCTTGTTTTTATTAATTCATTTTCTTTTTATTTCAATTTGTATTTAAATAACGATAAAAGATATTTTGTTCCAATATTTTACCAATTAAATAATATGATTATAATAATTCCATTTTGCTACTTTCATGACTTTAATTAAAATAGGAACAATTTTTCAAAACTCCTTAATTTCTGCTTGGGAAACATCTATAATAGGCCCATACCGTAAAGTGAGCTGTCAGAGACCCTGGAGTAACGCAACGTTTACTTTTCGTTTGAAAAACAACTGATTTATATAAAAAAAAAAAAAATAACAAATACAATAATATTACTGATGGCAATAGACAACAACTACAGACTTCAGGTCTCCTGACTTGGACAGGTAAAACATAGAATGTGGTGGGTAAAACACATGTGTGGGTGCTTAACCCTCTAACCTGTGAAGCGATGTAACAGCATAACATAAGAACAAACTATAAAATTAATTTCAAATGGCTTGATTCACTAGGTTGGCATCCAGCACAAAACAAAATTATCATAGACAAAGGACACGAAGTAGCGATCTCAGAGTTATCTTATTCAGTACTTAAGTCTAGTGAAAGGCCAATAACATTTGCATTACATTAATTTCTCTCATATTAAGATGCAAATTTTGCTGTTACTATTCGCTGCTCTGATTTCTTTTGTAAATTTTCAAAAACCCTTTTTGACACGACTTCTTTGTGCTGATGCAGTCTGAAGCAATCACCAATCAATCAATCAACCAATCAATCAAAGACACTGCAGTGAATTGTGTCGCCTTTCACTTTCAATCAGACTTTATAAGTACTTGTCTCTTAAATGTAACGTTGTTCTCCTTGTGATATTGAAACATAGCGCAAAAAATGTATGTATATAAGAAAATAAAAATTCTATAAAAACGTGTTACAATATTTCATAAATTAATTTTAAAATGTCGGAGAGACCAATACCCTACTTAATCATGTTAATCAACGGACTATTCCCCTATGTAACTTAATGCAAACTCCTGTCTCCGATAGTCCGAATGATGCCCTCGAGGTTTTGATTAATGTGTCTAATAGATCGATGCGAAAGGCACTTTGTATACAGCTCAGCATATTTTCATAAGTCTAATACGTATTAATTATTCTAAGAAGTGTGATGGTATCTTTAACTTTAAATTCCTAATTCTGACGATTAAAGATCATTATGATATTGATGGAAAACTGTTAAGATCAAAGAAAAGTAAATGGGGATGCCGAATGAACTTTAACTGAATATCGAAAAAAATATGGATTTTTGTCTTTTATTTGAAATATTACTGATTGAATTCTTTTAAAATAGTTTTCTTTATATATTTAGAACTACATTTGTATACATGTAGAAAGCACATAAAATCGTCGAAAAACGTTCTTTAAGGTAGCACAATACAAAAGCAACTAAATTTTATCAAAATTATATTTTCAGCTGTTTTGTTACTTCTTAATATTCCAAAACCACAGAAGAAAAAACCAAAATATATTGTTTTATGTACTAACTGAATAAAAATCCATATTGAAAAAGTAAATGAAATGTGTAATTAAACTTCTGAGATCATTAATATTAATGGTGTATCATGGTGGGCGGAGTTTTGGCCATATCAGTAGTAACTGACTTACAGCAAGGTCAATAATGATATAACTTCTCTCGCCAGATCTGATTTTTGATGCATAGCCTGCGCATTTTCTTTATATATTTAGAACTGCTGAAATGGGATGCTTTCTTACTGGTCAAAACCTAATTGAATGATGATTAAAGGCCAATCCTGAACATGCTGAAGTATCCCCATGATACATGTGTGAATTTTATAGAAGTTAATGGCGTAAAAGTAGGAAAATCCTTATTTATTCAATTGTGACACATACATTTTTGTCATGAAAATGTAGTTTTAAATGAAATTAGTTCCTAGATGGATGCCCCTATATGCCTGATTTTCACACATGTTGTTCCTTGACCAGTTATCTTCACAACCGTGTCCCAGATTTCAAAAACATCAATAGAACAAATTTTATACCCAATTGAATTTAGTGATCTCTTATGAATTGAGGTTGAAAACTTCATTGAAGGTTTATGAGATATGAAATAAAATAGGAAAAATCTGCGACACGGTTTTGGAGGTCAAACTGTGTTGCGTAAGAATCTATCAAATTTTTTGGGATGCTATGAATTACAAAGAAGCTAATTTCATTCAAGTGTGGACATCACAATCTAGCAACTAATTACATAATAATGAATTATGTAATAATTGTCATAATGAAATTATAACCATTTGAAAGATTAATCTTTCTTCTTTCTTTTGGTACCTCATTTATAAATTTTAAAGCTAGATGAAAGAAATTACATCAGTTTATGTTGTCTGATTTGGGGTGAAAAAATCTTTGTATTGTGCTACCTTAATTTGTCTTAAAATCATCAAATCCATAGACTTTTCTTATAAAACTACATGTTGTTGATATATAAATGATATAGAATCAAATAAATTAATCATATGGTCACCTCCCGTAGCGTTTATAATGACTGCTTCCTGAACATACTGTATTTCAAAAGATTAATGTCAGACGGTCATGACGGTATATATTGCCGATGTTTTTGTTAATCTACAAATCTACAAATCGTCTCCTCTCAGCTGATGACATCGAAAAGGCAATCAAAAAGAGGCGATAATAAGTGTTGCTGCTAATAGATTCATAACTAATAAATTGCCGATATCTATTGATGCATGATAAGCATCATTACTATAGTTGATAATTATATAAACAAGTTGCTTTCTTTAAAAAAAAAAAATCGTCCTGAATATGCATGAAATATTTGCCACTGGACGTTAAGCAACCAACAATCAATCAATCAATCTTTAAAAAAAAAGCAACCACTGTATATATGTTAATTCTTCAGATGTGCTATTTTGGGAATTAGAGGTAGCTTCCTGGCTGAGGTCGAAATGTTACTGTGAAAACAGTCTTTGTTGTAAAAAAGTGTAATGAAATGAAATTACACTGGTTTGTATGGTTTGGTCATTGGCTATCATATTCAAGAGATGCTTGAGCTCAATTTATTTATACCCCAGGCAACAAACTTAAATCAGGTATTTAGAGTAGAAACTGTTGGAAACCTCAACTTCGTACTTAAATCAGTGTGTTTAGAGAAATCTCACTTTTCATTTCATAACTCTTCCTTTGTGAATTAGCCAAAATATAACGACGTTGTTGATTTGTTGTTTTTACACGAGTGTGTGACAGACAGAGAAAAGCAGAAATAACAGTGTCAATTCAGTATAGCTCATGTCCCGTAAGTACGTAATTTAAAAATCATGATTTTGCAATCGCATGTCCGTTGAATACGGATATAGATTTTCACAACAAACAATTTTACTAAGTTGTCCTAGTTTTTTTTATGAATACAGATAAAGATTTTCACAAAAAATAATTTGTTACTAAGTTGTGCTAGTTTTTCTTATGAATACAAACGTTTTTGTACCGTCTAATGGGTTATGATATCGTCCTATTTTGTCGCCAAAACGCTCTAAGCCTTTGTCAACTAGACCCTCTAAATTCGCTTATGAATACAGATTGCCTCGACGCCTGGAAAACAAATTGACGGAAGTCCCAGAAACTTGCACCGATTCTTCTTTAGGGTGAACTTGAAATTGTGCACCAGCTACTTCAACTTTAAATCTGATTTTTTTTTGGGGGTTCACGTACCAAAAACAAAAGAATTGACTATGTCATTTATAACTATATTGTTTGGAGAGAGTAGTCGACACACGTGCTTTGGAAAACTCACACATTTTCCTATAAAAAATTAACACACGCATCTCTATAATTTTATAAAATAATCTGGAATAGATAATATTCAGCTTCCTATTACTATAATTCTTTGGACAATTGCTAATATATTCTCGCAATCACATACCGTTAATAACTTAATAACAATAGTTTTCAATCCAAACATCGAGCTCTTTTTTTTTTCCTTCATAGACCATAAGTTTTTAATAAATAGAGAGCCATCACGTCAACTCCAAAAATATCACCAGTGTCTGTAAATCGTTTCATATCTATAGAATTATTTTAAGGACTCGAACGCATATTCATTGATGAACTGTTTCGATATGACATATAATTTCTGTACTTAACACACCTAAAACATGTAAAAGTAGCCTTTAAATTTCGTCATAATTTCCAGGGTTGACTAGTACTTTAAAATAAGATTGAGTACGGTTTCTTTAAACCAAAAAAAAAAAAAAAGGAAGATGTGGTATGATTGCCTATGAGAAAAATCTCCACCAGAGAAATTTGAGAGACCAAGTGACGTAGAAGTTAACAACTATTGTCACCGTACGGCCTTTAACAATGAACAAAACCCATACCGCATAATAAGCTATTAAAAGCCTTGAAATGACAAATGTAAAACAATTCATACGAGAAAACTAACTGCCTGATTTCATTGATCATGAGTCGTCTTTTATTCTAATAATTGCTTTTTTTTCTTATCTATCATGTCTATAGTTTGATACAAATGTAGAGCCTTAATTAATATAAATAGAAATTCTTTATCTTATCTCTGACTGTATCTATCATCACTCAGTCTCTATAAAAGACCATCGTTATCTTATCTCTGACCCTGTAGTAGTATTTCACTCCTGCTATTGTATAATTTATGCATAATCAACTTTTCTATTATCCGTCATCTCAGACATCAAGTCCTAAAATTTAATTATACTTTCAGAATCGACATCACGCCGCTAAAAATATTTAGTTAAATGTTTATTAAAAAATGAAATGTTTCGTTGTAGAATCTCTTATCTGCATTTTACACATCTCAACGATTTTTTAAGTTTCAGCTTGTTTTTTATTAATTCATTTTCTTTTTATTTCAATTTGTATTTAAATAACGATAAAAGATATTTTGTTCCAATATTTTACCAATTAAATAATATGATTATAATAATTCCATTTTGCTACTTTCATGACTTTAATTAAAATAGGAACAATTTTTCAAAACTCCTTAATTTCTGCATAAACGGACTTTGCTCTTTTTTTAATTTCGCTAAAATGACTCAGTTTTAAAATCTTAAAAACGCCTAACCATTAACGGTAATTAAAATCAATGTTTACACAGCCTGTATCTCAGACAACTTAACATATGCGACTATAATTTAATTAACTACTGATGTAAAATATCAATCAGTCTCGATTAACACTTATCTCTATAGCAACTGTAAGACGCTCATACATATTCATTAGGTTATAAGTTAATTAATTACCTATTACGCAGTTGGCCACAGAAAAGAACAGATGTATTCCGAAAAGACAATAGGCATTTCAGCGGTATTCCGAAAGACTACAGCACCAATTAATATATATGCTTGAACCCCGAGAAGATATATGGTATTATTGTCACTGAGAAAACTCTCCACAAGAGACCAAATGGCACAGAAATTAACAACTAAAGGTCACCATACAGCCTTCAATAATGAGTAAAACCCATACCTTCCAGTCAGCTGTAAAAGGCCCGAAATTACAAATGTAAATCAAATCAAACGAGAAAACTAAATTATGAACTAAATAAAGAACGAACAACTAATATGATACACAGCATGAAATGCCAACCTCTGAATTACAGACTCCTGACCTGGGACAGGCAAAGACAGAATGTGGCGGGGTTACACTAGTCTGAAGGTTACAATAGCGCAATTAATTGTAATGCATTTTCCGAATGGTACCAGTGATGTTCCGTATTTTATTTCTCGAAGACTACACAAACTAGAAAAAAAAAAAAAAAAAAAAAAAACGAATGCCTCTTCTTCGTTCTAATTGATATAAAATAGAATTTGAAATGATGTTCTGTGCAAAACATTTCTTTATATTTTGATATAACTTGCCTGTAATACTATTTTGTCATTGGAGAGTGAAGGTCTTGATGTCAGATCTTGGAAAGGTTCTATTAGATTTATGCAATGCATCTAGACTCTGCATGGCCTGTATACCAGTGCATGATATATAGACACATGTCTTTGTTTCTTGTTGACTATTTTGTTATGAAGTAGGTCGTTTGTTTTCTAATTGAATTGTTACATGATTTTGAAGTCAGGACCTTTCATTTAGCCGACTATAAAATGCGGGTTTACTTATTGTTGAAGGCCGGACGGTTGCATATAATAATTGTTGCTTACATCCTCTTCATTTAAGCTTTGGTCGATTGTTGTCTCAATGGCATCATACCACGTACATCTACTTATATCTATATAGTTCCAAAAAACCGGTATAATCATGATAATAGAAAATGCGAGAATACCAATTTTATTCGTATTAACCAAGAAAACCATAAAGTCCTACAAATCTCTCTGAATATAAAACAAAAACCGAAACAAACAAACGTATTCGGATGATACATATATTACAAAGTTTAAGTTTAAGAAATATTTTAAATCTTAAATAATAGTACCTGCACATATCACTCCTTATGCTCCTGGTAGGTTTGTTGTTTTTACTTTTCTCACTACTTGAGTTTACTACATAATATCCAAACACAATTTATGATTACCGTTCACAAATGTAAAAATAAGTGTCTAAATTATTCATAACGAACAATATTACGGTTTACTGTGTGCCTGTATAATCTTGATAATTCCCCACAACAATTAATGCTCGTCAATCACAGCATGATTTTACTACAGATCTCGGAAACAGTCGTCATCATCTCGTCTGCACATCTAACTTCATGTACGCGTAAAATTTCACATCTTTAATGATGCCATATGTTGCTGTGTATTTTAATAAATGTTGATGCCATCTACGACAAAAGAAGTGACAGCGAAAAAAAGAACAAAACTGGCGACAGGTATGTTTTATACATGATTAACAAATATTAATAACTGGAGCTGTACAATGAATTGCCGCTTGTTGAAATAAACGATGAAAACTTAAGAATTAATTCAATGATCTTCAATCGTGTTCAAACATGCATCGATCTTAAAAGACATCGAAAAGTAGAAACATTTAAATCTTTAAACGCTGTACGAGTATAAGACATGAACTTTTATCTTTTATCTTTTGTGATTTAGAACAAGTTAAAATGTATAGTCAATAGTGGGTTAATTAAGTGTATCAAAGTGAACACGTGTGACGTCTCTTTCACTGCGCTTTGGTCGGGTTGTTGTTGATACATTCCCATTCCCACCCTCAATTTTAACAAAGCTTATACATATAGTGTTAATATACTGTAACAGCAACCCAATAATACACCATTATTCTTCTTTTTATGATACTAGTAATCAGCCATTCAGTAAGAATTTTAATGCATATTTTCTCCGAGGAAGGGGTGAAATATTCTTGTTTACGTACTGATGACTGAAGTGGCGGATTTTACTTGCAGTCACAGGGGCCACGTGCCTCCCCATCGCAAGGTCAAGGTCACCAGCAAACTTTGTATTGCTACTTATCCACATCTAAGATATTATTTACAGCTTGATTTGACTTATTAACTGGTCGTTAATCAAACCCAGGCTCTCCAGTCATGCTTCATTGATTCCCTATATAATCAACAAAATTTTCTTACGAAAGAGGGGCCTGGGCCACCCAGGGCCCCCTGGTTCCGCCTATGGCAGCTTCAACACGCGTTATTTATGACAGCTTATCGTTGGGTGTGTAAATATTGACACCTGTCTGAAATGTCTCTTTGCAAAAGCTTTTATGTAAACTACATGTTAATTTGAACAGCACGAATATTTCTGTTGTTTTTAAAACAATATTACAGATAAAGGATGTACTTAGGTGAAATTGAAAAATCTAGAGTTTAAAAGTTGATAATATAAGTCAGAAGGGCATAAGTTAAGGAACAAAATAAGCTAACAATATTAATAGGTTATAGAGCTCCTTTTCGAGATATCTAATCTTTAAAAAATGGCGGGAAAAGGCTGACTCTTACCTTATATTTAGTATTGGCATTATTTGGGTCTCAAATCGAAAGAAAAGAAATCTGGATCTGCTTAATTTTGGTTAATGACGTTTTATGAGCTATTGAAGTCTTAGATGAAAAGAAAATGGGTGTTATGGGGCAAAATATTTTAACCTGTATCGTATAAAAGAACAAAGAAGTCCGAACATTTGACAAGAATTCCTCATTAAGATCATTTAACAGGTGAAATCTTCTGTTCAGGAAAGAAATTATATATGCCAGTTGTTTTAGTGTTTATTGGAACACCTTCATTAAACTGTAACAGCGGTTTCCTAGACCCCGGCTAATTATCCACCAGGTCTGGGGGCATGCACCCAATATTAGTATCCTCATGGAAGTATTATATTGACAGGAACTCCAACAAGTGGACTGAGGCCTACCTGCGGGTGCTGGATTTTCTCGCTGCGTTGAAGACCCATTTGTGGCCTTCGGCTGTTATCTGCTCTTTGGTCGGGTTGTTGTCTCTTGGACATATTTCCCATTTCCATCCTCAATTTTATTCAATCGTTTATAGTGCGATGCTGCGTTAACTATCTGTTAATTAACTCGACATGTCATATGGATGCATTGGTTTCGATAACCCGAATAATTCAGTCCCTCCCCGTGATCGACTCTCCCACTCGCGTAGTCATCGTAGAGCAGTGGAATATAACGACTGAATTATTCGAGTTAGGGTTTCGATCGATTTTTTGGAACCTCGTGATATTGTAATTACGGAACATACCGAAATAACCGGATGTGTACTTCATTGTCTAGGAAACGACATTTACCGACCATGTCATTAATGACAAATATGTCAGTTTTTACGCAATATTTGCCTTAAAATAGATAAAAAGGAAGAAACGAAATCCCCGCAACTGTTTTCATCAAAAAATAAAAAAAAAAAAAAAAAAAAAAAAAAAAATAACTGAAGAGTAGAATTACCCACAAGCCATAAACATTTCAGTTTAAGTTACAATCAATTTAAATAGGTTTTTTTTTATTCATGAAAGGGTCGTTGGCTTAACACGCATAACGGTTATATATACATTCTAGGCTTGAAAATCATAAAATTCTTATAAAAGTATTAATTAGCAATTATCATCGTGCTTTACTGCTAACTTTGACATTTTTTTTAATTTAAGTGTTTATTGAAAGAATTTCCAAAAAAAAAATTCAAAAGTTGATTCCCGTAGCGGTGGGGGCCGGAGAGGTTAAAGGGCTTTGATCGGAAAATTATCAAATATTTTGATTATTTGTTAACTTAATGTCCAATGCCAAATATTTCATGCAACGAGAAACAAAACATAAATTGCTTAACATACGGTGTAAGATGTTCAGAACTGTTAGGTTATTACTAACATGAGCAACACGACGGTGCCACATGTGGAGCAGGATCTGCTTACCCTTCCGGAGAACTTGAGATTATCCCCAGTTTTGGTGGGGTTCGTGTTGCTAGTCTTTATTTTTCTATGTTGTGTTTTGTGTACTTTTGTTTATCTGTTTGTCTTTTTCTTTTTAGCCATGGCGTTGTCAATATAAAAAGAAGATGTGGTATGATTGCCAATGAGACAACTGTCCACAAGAGACCAAATGACACAGAAATTAACAACTATAGGTCACCGTACGGCCTTCAACAATGAGCAAAGCCCATACGGCATAGTCAGCTATAAAAGGCCCCGAAATGACAATGTAAAACAATTCAAACGAGAAAACTAACGGCCTTATTTATGTACAAAAATGAACGAAAACAAATATGTAACACATAAACAAACGACAACCACTGAACTACAGGCTCCTGACTTGGGACAGGCACATACATACATAATGTGGCGGGGTTAAACATGTTTGTTTTCGATTTATGAGTTTGAATGTCCCTCTCTCTGTTAATGTTGTTTATAACTTTGGAATTATTATAAAAGATGTAACAATTCATCTGCCTCGTAACCTTCTAATGCTATGTAGAAGTCATCACATGCGTGTAATTAGTTGATAAATACGTTAATAACATTTTCTACACTGAGACGAGAGAGAAAACCATAAATACTCTTGTAAAATTCGAAAAAATGTACAACCTTTAACTTAAATTTGAGCAATATAATACTTTCATGGTATGCTGAAAAAGAACATGTAACGACTATTAATATAATACGTAACACTGAGTAATGCTAATCTATGTATAACTGTTGAATTATTAAGTCAGGATTTCGTTACCAAATTATTTAAAACCTTTACTAAACTTTTCCATAGATATTTAGATTTGGTTTGGAAGTTTGGTTGTATTTTTAATCGGAAAGCACACCCTAATTTTTACGGAGATGTACATGTAGTTTGCCGAGCCTGGAAATTTAGATACGATCCGGGTAAACTTATCGTTCCTTTTATTAAACTTATTCTAAAAGGTTACCAATTCCACTATAATTAGATCTTTTTGTACTGTTTTCATTGGTATATTGGTTATCAGTAAATTAAAATCAAACTAAATATTAAGTTAAATAGGCACATTCATTTATAATAAATCTTTACACTAAATTCATTAGATGTTGCATGTGAATTTATTTGATATTTTAGTCTTAGATGATTTTATTAATATTGGCTTTGAACTAGCTGTCAATAACTGCGAGTACACTCAGATCTGTACTTAGTGTCTTTTTGTAGTGGGGATGTATAGGTACCCTGCCACGTCCACTCTGTGTTTTTGTTAGATGTATTTCTGCTATTTTCGATCTATCGAGTTTAGCCATTTTCAACTGATCTGTATAGTTCGTTCTTATGTTGTACTGTTACACCACTATCCCAGGTTAGGGGAGGGTTGGCGCGCCTTCAAACTTTATAAACCCCTGCACATTCTGTATGTACTTGTCCCAAGTCAGGAGCCGTAATTCAGTGGTTGTCGTTTATTGCTGTGTATCATATTTGTTTTTCGTTCATTATTTTGCACATAAATCAGGCTGCTATTTTTTTTTTGTTTGAATTGTTTTACATTTGTCATTTCAGTGCCTTTAACAGCTAACTATGCGGTATGGGTTTTACTCATTGTTGTTATTTTGTCTCTTGAGAAGATTTGTCTCATTAGCAATCGTACCACATCTTCTTATTTTTTATAATGACAAATTATACATATAGATTAGACCGTTAGTTTTCCTGTTTGAATGTATTAACACTAGTCATTTTTGGGGCCCTTTATAGCTTGCTGTTCGGTGTGAACCAAGGCTCCGTGTTGAAGGCCGTACTTTCACCTATAATAGTTTACTTATACAAACTGTGACTTGGATGGAGAGTTGTCTCATTGGCACTCATACCACATCTACTTATATCTAAATATTATGATGATATGGACAAACGAATACACTATTTAATAACAAAGCCTCGTCTCAATTTTCATGATATTCTATGAAAATTCTGTTTTGATCTCCTTGCATACGTAGACGTACAGTGTGCCACCGATTAGTTCCAAATTATAATTTATGTTTATGCGTTAAGTGTACAATTCCTTGGTGTTACATGGAATATACAATCCATAGTTCACAGCTGGTCATATTCATCTATAATATTCTGGTCATCAGATTAGTTCATGCTGTGAAGACAAATACACAAACGTTTGACTAAATTATTTATTGATTTACTATATGTGCTGGCTACGTATGGTTAAAAGTAGTGTCGATAACGGGATAAAAATATATAATCTCATTTTCCAACAACGTCACGTTAATGTTTAGAAGCAAAGCAATACAGTGGCGGATCCTGAGAGGGGGTTCCTTGGGTTGGAACTCCCGGCCCCTTTTATCCTTGGTTGGGACCGCACCCCCCTCCTTTTGAAATCGCCCCTGCAATCGTCATAATCACACCTTGCTTTTCCGATTAATTCGTCACATCTTAAATACTTTCCACTATATGCCCCTTTGATATCTTTCATTATGAAGAAATTTCACTTTTAATATACAATAAACAAGTTTGGTCAGATAAATGTAGTGACACCCCAGAGAGAGATTTATATTATTGAAAAACTGATAAAAAGTTACATTGCCGTTCCCTCTTAAAAGATGCTGACAGTCACACTGAGGAATTTCTTGTTATCATGTTTCATGTATACAAACCGTTGAATGTTAATTAGGTGCAGATGTCAAAATGGTTGGATTTATAGCATCTATAACTAGCATCAGTGAAAATACCGCATTGGAATAAATATAGATTAATTGATTTGACAATTAGCTGAAGCATTTACAACTGTGGCTTAACTGCATCAAAAATAAATACTGACACCTGATTCAGATACTTACAGTGACTTATGATATAATCAAGCAAGTGATAAATTCAACCTATTGATATATTAAATCTGAATTTCTCACCTGGAGCATGAAATAGTGACCTATTTCAGCGGCTCATCCCTACCACGAATACTTGCGCTAAATCGGTAAGTTTAAAAACTTACGAAGCCGTGTTACAAAGTCGGTACGGATATGCATATTTACATTACGGCATTTATCAGATTATCAATTAGCGAAGATTAATATCAGTTGTATATTTTTAAAATGTTGCTTAAATGAACCTAATTATATAAATAAAGGCTAGACCTTTACTGGGATAAAAAGCAAATACAAAACTGTTTGTCAAAGTTTCAATTTCACAAATAAAATCATAACTATTGTATAATGAGAACTGGATTGCGATTGGCATGAACAAATATCTGCATATTTGTTTGAACTGTTTTATATTTGTCATTTTATAGCTGACTATGTGGTATGGGGTTTGCTCAATGTTGAAGGTCGTACGGTGACCTATACTTGCTAGCTTTCACGTCATTAAGTTTCTTGTGGAGAGTTGTCTCGTTGGCAATCATACATGTATCACATCTTCTTATTTTTATACTTAACAAATATTTGAAAAAAAGAAAAAAAGAAACTTTTATACAAGTTTTCTAAATATAAATCTTACAAGCGGTGATCAAAGACATCATTTGTTGAAGTAGAAAAGGAGAAATAAAATAATTGTATATCAAAATTTTAGAATAAGGTACAAAATGTATACAATGAGAGAGTTTTTTCATAGATACATATTTCAGTCATACATATGATAGTCCAGATGGTACACTTTCATTTCAGTTATGCAACCAGTATTTATAGAGTACAAGTGGTATATTTTCGTTTAATCAGACAGCCCAACGACACAAATAACCAAAAGACAGTTGGACAGACAGACGTCCATTTTTAACATTATGATTTCGTGATGAAAGAAAATTTATAAATCATTTGTTTTTGTCCAGAATAAAACTTGATAAAGCAAAGTATAATATATTGTCATTTCTAAAATACGGATTATAAAAAAAAAAAAAGAGCATAGCACCATACTGATCCATTTTGCGTCTTGTGAAACATCTTCATAGCAATTATCATTCGTAATGTTAGAAAATTTCGACAGATAATTTGTTTTTGTTCAGAGTAATTTTTGACAAAACAAAGTGTATATTGACATACGTTCATAGCTTTCGTCAATATAATGATATATATTCAAAGACGAGGAATTACTGCCATGCCGATTCTTTTTTCCTCTTATGAAACAATGTCGTCATTTTAGAAATGTGGATCATCAAAATTCCTATTTCTAGCATGAACACCACTACATGTATTCAAAGAAGCATAGTTACTGCGAGAATACCTTACTGCGATACCAGTTCCTTTTATACGCCCGTTTACGGACGTACTATGGTATACCGTTGTCCGTCTGTCCGTCCGTCCGTCTGTCCGTCGTCAACATGTCGGACATTAACTCAAAATGCTTTAACCAATTTGCATAAAACTTTGGCGAATTGTTTATATCTATTGACGTGAGCTCCTTTCGTTTTTATAAAATTTGGATTTTACGTTTCCGAGTTATGGGGTTTTATTCATTAAAAAAGGGGGATTTTCCAGTTTTCGGACAAAAACTCAAAAATGCTTTCAGCAATTCTTATGAAACTTTGGTGAATTGTTTGTATGTATTTATGTAAGCTCCCTTTAGAATTTTATAAATTTTACATTTTACATTTCTGAGTTATGGGGTTTTATTCATTGAAAAAGGGTGATTTTCCAGTTTCAATCGGCCAATAACTCAAAATGCTGTCACCAATTCTCATGAAACTTTGGTGAATTGTTTATATCTATTGATGTAAGCTCCCTTTTTATTTTCATAAATTTCTGATATGACATTGAGAATTAATTGAACTTTATTTGTTTAAAGTCTGACAACAGATTTACTAAGTATTGCACAACAGCAAGAAATCTTTAATTGAATATAAATTCAATTCATATAACCAATTTCAAGTTCTTTAACTACATTTATTCAGAAACCTATAATATGTCAAATATTTAATTACAATCCAAATTCAGACCTGAATCAAGCTTGAATATTGTGTCCATTTTTGCCCCAACTGTTCAGGGTTGGACCTCTGCAGGCGTATCTAGCTGCGCTCAGCGAAGCAGTTTATTGCGTCTAGTGAAACAGTTTAATTGTAGCATATCAATTTGAAACATAGTTTGATTGCATCATTTACCAGAAATTAAAATTTATATTATCATACAAATATAAAACTGCTTGTTTAACTTCCAGTGACAAATATTTCAGACATATGCAGAACGAATCCTCTATCCAAATAACAAAATTATGAAGTATTTTTCGCTAACAAATTGCTAGTTAATTGGTATATGTGCGTACCTTGCAAGGTCCTTATGCCTGTCTTACAGTTTTCAATTGACCTCGATCTCATTTCATGGATCAGTGAAAATGCAAGTGTGTTAATTTTTGAATAAAGCATGTTATTACTATTTTTCCCTGTTTTATGCTCAATATATATAAATAACCCGAATAATTCAGACCATCTTTTTAATCGATATCTTTTGTTTATCACAACAAGATGTGTTATTTACTAGTTATTTATGATGCATACAATTAAATGTGAACAGACAACACCGTGCTGTAATCAATACTTGTGGGAAGGTCAAATGATTAACGCTTAGTGAAAATGAAATAACAAACAACGCTTAGTGAAAATGAAATAACAAACAACCATCAATTCTGAAATTATCTTGAACACAAAAATTCACAGCTGCAGACTCCTTCATCTCTTCTTCTACATTTGCACAAGAGAAATTTTAATAGCAGATACCCGGTTTGATGCCGTACCAACCGTAGCACGAAATGGGAGCCGAGATTGAACGAAAATAATTGATATATACACTGAATATCAACGTACGTTTTATGAATCATAATCAACAGTATTGGAAGTATTTTTAGCTGCATCATGGCATTATTTTCACTTGGATATATTACGTATTTATAGCAAACAATAGTGTGTGTACTCGATTATGCTTTCAAGTAACTGTTGCACGAATGGTTTATAAAGAGATTTAGTAAGACACTACTTTATATTATATCTGATTTTGCATGATATAAATATTATGAAAAAAGTATAACATGAATAGGTTGGAATTTTATGGGTATAGGTTTTTAGAAAACATGACAAATTAAGATCAATTTCAACATACACAAGCTAGCAATCTCATTTTAAGGTATTAATGCCTCGCACACCAGGATCAAGCTAGCAGCCACTACGCTTGCAGCCAGTTTTCAGATATTACTATAAACCCAAAAGTTGCATCAGATTCAAACTTAGTTAACTTGAAACCGTTTTTATTAATATATGACTACTAAATTATCTGTTTTAAGAATACAATTAAGCAGTCAAAGACACGCTGATTAAATGAATATCAAAATTTCATTTCGTGTTCATTAATTTAACGACAATTCACTTAATAGTGTCTTTGACTGCTTAATTTTATATATAAAACAGACGATTTAGTGGTTACTAGTATATTAATAAAAAATTAAGTTAGAATGAATCTTTTGCAGTTTTTTCTAGTTTATAGACATATCTGAAAACTGGCTGCTAGCAGAGTGGCTGGTCGTTCATACGTACATTTAATTCGAATTTGAACGATCTTGGTCGAGCGGGTATTACATACCAAGTGTGCATGCTTAAATACAGAAGTAAAGCGTAATCAGTATCAAATCTTTGCATTCTTCACTGCAATTCAATACCTTTATAATTCTTATATTTTTTCTATGTTTTCACAGAAATCGTCTTACACATGTATGAGAAATTTTACCAATAATTTAAAGTACGAAGAAAGGATCAAATTATAAGATACGCTAATAAGTTATCTATTATAGAACACGAGTGTTAGCGCAGTTTAGTATAAGATGGTGACGATGGATTGCTGCTTAAAGTCAAGCGGCAAATTTAATTCTTATTTAGGACGGGAACATATGTTAATGTGATATGAATAATAAACCCTGCTTTGTACTAGACCGACTTGCTGGGCTGGATTTACAACTTGCTCGTTCACAAGACAACAGTCCATAGGAAGACATCAGATGCGGATCCGGGATTTTGAAAAATGGGGGGACCGGGGCCCCTTATTAGGCAATGTTTGGAGTGGAACATGTAAAACATATTTAATTAACCATAAAAGTAGCTCCATAAGGAGGATTCGGGTAAAATCCGCCGCTTCACATGTCACCCTAGTCGGACACCTTATTCTAATTCCGAGCCGACCAGTCTTTTCTCTTACTCCTTAATGTTGCGTGCTCAGCGTAGTCGCAGCAAATGTCACTTTTAAAGTTTTTGTTTTGACCAAGCCAGGTTTCGATCCCATGACCTCCTGCACTCGATGCAAACATGCTACCACGACACTACTGAAAGTTATTCTTGTTATTTTTATGCCCCACCTACGATAGTACATGTAGAGGGGCATTATGTTTCCTGGTCTGTGCGTCCGTTCGTCCGTCCGTCTGTCCCTCTTCAGGTTACATTTTCGGTCAAGGTAGTTTTGATGAAGTTGAAGTCCAATCAACTTGAAACTTCGTACACATGTTCCCTATGATTTGATCTTTCTAATTTAAATGCCAAATTAGATTTTTGACCCCAATTTCACGGTCCACTGAACATAGAAATTAAAGTGCGAGTTTCAGGTTAAAGTTTTTGGTCAAGGTAGTTTTTGATGAAGTTGAAGTCCAATCAACTTGAAACTTAGTACACATGTTCCCTATGATATGATCTTTATAATTTAAATGCCAAATTAGATTTTTTTACCCCGAATTCACGGTCCACTAAACATAGAAAATGATAGTGCAATGGGGCATCCGTGTATCATGGATAAATTCTTGTTAAATATAATTCAATGTTTCTAGATATTGCTTTTTTTCATCGGCAACAGACTTATAAAGATTTATTTTCAAATTTTATGCCCCGCCGTAGCGGAGGGGCAATACGTTTTTTATCCTTGTCTGTCTGTACGTCCGTAAGTACGTCCCAAAATTGGTTTCCGTTCTCTAACTTTAGTTTGCCTCAACCAAATGTTATGGAACCTATACACAATGCTTATTATCACAAAACACAGACCAAGTTTGAATATTGGTGGCGTCGCTTTTGCCGTTCTAGAGTTATGCCCTTTACAAATGGAAAAAAGGCTTATTTTTTTGTTTCCGTTCTCTAACTTTAGTTTGCCTCAACTAAATGTTATGAAACTTATACACAATACTTATTACCACAAAACATAGATCAAGGTTGAATTTTGATGGCGTCATTTTAACGTTCTAGAGTTTTGCCCCCATTACAAATGGAAAAATTGCTAATTGTTTTGTTTCCGTTCTCTAACTTTAGTTTCCTCAACCAAACTTTATGGAACTTATACACAATGCTTATTATCACAAAACACAGACTAAGTTTGAATATTGGTGGCGTCACTTTCGCTGTTCTAGAGTTATGCCCTTTACAAATGGAAAAAATGCTTATTTTTTCCGTTCTCTAACTTTAGTTTTCCTCAACCAAATGTTATGAAACTTATACACAATGCTTATTACCACAAAACACATATCAAGTTTGAACTTTGGTGGCGTCATTTTGCCGTTCTAGAGTTATGCCCTTTACAAATGGAAAAAATTGCTGGATTTTTGTTTCGGTTGTCTAACTTAAGTTTGCCTCAACTAAATGTTATGAAATATATACACAATGCTAATTATCACAAAATTCAGAGCAAGTACAAATTTGGGTAGCGTCACTTTTACAGTTCTTGAGTTGTGTCCCTTTATAACATTATATGCAAGCGGGGGCAGCATCTGTGTCCATCCCCATTTATTTACTTTATTTTTTTGAATGCATTTCTTGAAGGTTTGATTTTTAGCGGGAAAAAAATTAATTCGGTGACCTTATTTAATTTCTACTGTAACGTAACCAAAACTTCTATACTCTATAACGCTATTATACCATACAGTGTCGTAACAAAATCGAAAGCGTGAACTATTCCTAACTATTGCCAATTCTCAAGCGTAATCAATTGATGAGGAAATACACTTACTAATTTTTAAGGATATTTCTGCTACCAATACAAAAATGCACATTGGCAAATATTTAAATATACTGCAATTGAAAGAAAGTTACTGTATAGACTGTAAGTCCATCTTTTCTAAATTAGATAGGGTTTCACATCTGTTTTTTAATGTTTGTATTGTCCTAATTTTTATGAATCAAATATCAAGTTTGAAATTGTCCCGATTAACACAGTGTTGACAGAATGATTCTCATGATACATATTTTAAAACTGAACTTATAGTTTGCGCAAACCTCCTCAAAATTTGTTGTATACTCAGATATTAGAATGTCTGTAAAGGAGCTCGTACTCTTTCTAAATGATATCAAAATTGCCCTATGCAGGTACAATCTTCTCATTTTATAGATATCAACGCCAGAATGACGATAACAGAAAGTATTGAGACATTCAATGCAGTTAACCCTGTAACGATATACATAGCAAGCTTATTTACGTAAGGGAGCTACCATTTGACTTTAATTGGGGGAAAAGGGGGGGCCTAGGATGAAAAATGTTGTCTTGCATTTTTTTTAATTGTAATCTCTGGTCCTGCCTTTTTCTTTTTGTTTTTCACTCTAATCGGTCCAGACGTTTTTTTTTCAAATTTCATCCTAGCACCCAAACCCCTAAAATAAAATGGTACCTTCCTTATAATATTAACGTAACGTCACACTGTCTTGTACATGTAGCAATGTTTTGTATCATCAATTTATCTATTTACAGGAAAGGAAAAGAAGACTTCTACTCAAGGCATGATATATTTACAGGAAAGAAAAGATTATTTCTACTCAAGGCATGATATATTTACAGGAAAGAAAAGAAGACTTCTACTCAAGGCATGATATATTTACAGGAAAGGAAAAGAAGACTCCAACTTCAGGCATGATCTATTGCTGCTGTATAAAGACACCAAATAACGGACAGAGCTTATTTTCTTTTTAATCTGTTTGGTTTGAATTATAATATTTGCTGTAAATGTTGAAAAGTTGAAATTAAAACCACATTCTGCAAGATTATAAACTCACTTCAAATGCGTCAATTTTTTCATGGTCTCCCATAGGGTGTAATTTTTTCAAACGGGCGGGAAATTCACCAGATTAAATTGATTGATTGATTGATTTGTTGGTGTTTAACGCCACTTTCAACACTATTGTGCTATTTCGTGGCGGTCATTTTTTATTGATGGAGGAAGCCGGATTGCCCGAAGAAAACCACGAACCTTCGATAGAAAAAATGACAATCATTGGCCTAGTCAATTAAGATTGGAGTCGAGCGCACCTTGCACGAGCGGAATTCAATTCATAATCTCTGCGTTGACTGGCTAGTGATACAGTAGTTGACCTACTTGGGGCACTCGGCCACCGAGGCCCTGACAGATTAAAACATACGAGTTAATTTATAGCTATACATAAATAAGGGGATCGGGTATGATTGTCAATGAGACAACTATTCCACAAAGATCTTTTACAGTGGTTTTTAACAATTAACAGCAACCTTACGGTCTTCAACATGAGAAAAACCATACTGTATAGTCGCCTATTAAAGGCCCCGATATACATGATTACAGTTAAACAAGAGTTTGTGAGGAAATTAGCCCATTTCGTATACTGTACCATCTCTATCTCTGATGTTTGTTGTTTACTTTATCAGTGTGAATGTTCCAAAGCCAATGATTCCTTTCAATTGTGTTGTCTGCTTCTGAAAATGTTTCACCACAGTGTCTCTTTTCTATTCTTACAGTATCTGTTAGACGACATATTTCTCGCTGTTGTAGACAAAGGAAGGTGCAATCATTGTGCAATGCATGAGTATTTTCTTCAAGCCTGTGAACTTATTTTGGTTATCATCTCTTTGGGAATAATTCCCCAGTTTACAGATAACTATTTGGTTATAATCTTTGTGAAGAAATTTCCCCAGTCAAAATATTTTTTTTTGGTTATCAACTGTGTTGGGAAATTTCCCCATTCTATTGATTTCGGTATCGTTGCCAACTTTTTTGGGATATTTCCCCAGTCTATTGATTTATTTTTGGTTATCAAATTTTAGTGATTTCGTTTTCGTTATCATTTTTTTGGGGAAATTTCCCCAGTCTTTTGATTTCTTTTTTGTTATCAACTTTGTAGGGAAATTTCCCAGTTTTAGTGATTTCGTTCTCGTTATTATCTTTGTGGGGAAATTTCCCCATTCTATTGTTTTCTTGTTGGTTATCATCTTTTTGGGGAGATTTCCCCATTCTATTGACTTCTTGTTGGTTATCGTCTTTTTTGGGGAAATTTTTTCCATTTTATTGATTTCTTTTTAGTTTTCATCATTTTGGAGAGATTTCATCATTCTATTGATTTCTTTTTCGTTAACATTTTTTTAGGGAAATTTCCCCATTCTTTTGATTTCTTGTTGGTATCATCTTTTTGGGGAAATTTCCCAAATTATTGATATCTGATTGGTTATCAACTTTATGGGGAAATTTCCCCAATACTTGGTAACAAATAATTTCTACGTTTCTTGTACATATAAAGTAAAACGTGTTCATTTCTTGAGATTGTTCTCCAAGTTTTGTTGTGTAGTGTTGATACCATCATCAAATATATGTGTTACAATCATGCCAGTTAAATGTTTGTTGGAATATTTTGTTCACACAAATAGAAAACATTGAAAAAGAGAATAAAATAGAAATTCTCTTTTCAAATAGATTGCGTTTATACTAGTATATAGAAAACTAAAGAATAAGCAACAAGAACCTCATCAAAAACTGGAAAGACTCGTATATAACCTTTTTTGTCGTACTTGTGTTGTTGTGCTTTATTGTCGAGCCTGCGACTTGTGTCGCAGAAAGCTCGACATAGGGATAGTGATATTTCAGAAGGTAGAAGACCTGGATGCTTCATACTTTGTATATAGATGCCTTTTGTTATGAAGTTTCCGTCTGTCATATGTCCTTCGTCCTTGACCTCATTTTCTTGGTTCAGTGACTACTTGAAACAAAAGTTAAGATTTTTTGTAATGTTAATTTCTCTCTTATTATGAGTAATAGGATAACTATATTTGGTATGTGCATACCTTGCACAGTCCTCATGACTGTCAGACAGTTTTCACTTGACCTCAATCTCATTTCATTGATCAGTGAACAAGGTTAAGTTTTCGTGGTCACGTCCATATCTCAGATACTATAAGCAATAGGTCTACTATATTTGGTGTATGGAATGATTGTAAGGTGTACATGTCCAACTGGCAGATGCCATCTGACCTTGACCTCATTTTCATGGTTCTGTGGTTAAAGTTAACTTTTGTGTTTTGTTCTTTTTTTCTAATACTGTATGCAATAGATCAGCTATATTTGGTGTATGAAAATATTTTATGATGTACATGTCAGTCTGGCAGGTTTTATTTGACCTTGAACTCATTTTCACGCTGCATTGCTCAATGTTAAGTTTTTATACGACCGCAAAAAATTTTTTGCGGTCGTATATTGGTATGACGTTGGCGTCGTCGTCGTCGTTGTCGTCGTCGTCGTCCGAAGACACATTAGTTTTCGCACCATAACTTTAGTTTAAGTGAACGGATCTCTATGAAATTTTACCATAAGGTTCAATACCACAAAAGGAAGGTTGGTATTGATTTTGGGGGTTATGGTATCGACAGTTAAGGAATTAGGGGCCAAAAAAAAAGCATTTTTGTAACTTCCAGACAATAACTTGTGTGTAAGTGTATGGATCTCTCTGACATTGTACCACAAGGTTCCATATCACAAAGGGAAGGCTGGAATTGATTTTGGGGGTAATTGCCTCAAAATTTTAGGACTTAGAGGCCAAAAAAGGGGCACAAAACAAGCATTTTTCTAGTTTCATGACAATAACTTGTGTGTAAGTGTTTGGATATTTCTGAAATTGTACTACAAGGTTCCATATCACAAAGGGAAAGCTGGAATTGAGTTTGGGGGTAATTGCCCGAAATGTTTAGGAATTGGGGGCCAAAAAACACATTTTTCTAGTTTCCAGACAATAACTTGTGTTCAAGTGTATGGATCTCTCTGAAATTGTACTGCAAGGTACCATACCACAAAGGGAAGGCTGGGATTGAAGATGGGGGTAATTGCCTCAATATTTTAGGAATAAGGGGCCAAAAAGGGGCAAAAACAAGCATTTTTCTAGTTTCAGGACAATAACTTGTGTGCAAGTGTATGGATCTTTCTGAAATTGTACTACAAGGTTCCATATCACAAAGGGAAAGCTGGGTTTGAGTTTGGGGGTAATTGCCATAAACGTTTAGGGGTTTGGGGCCAAAAAGGGGCCAAAAAACACATTTTTTTTAGTTTCCAGACAATAACTTGTGTTCAAGTGTATGGATCTCTCTGAAATTGTACTGCAAGGTACCATACCACAAAGGGAAGGCTGGGATTGAGTTTGGGGTGATGAATCATAAGGGGGTTCAAAAAATTTGGGGGGGGGATTTTTTTTTCCTTTTTTTTTTCTTTTTTTCTTTTTTTTCTTTTAAAATTTTCCATTTTAAGTTGGTTATTTCTTATTTATATTTAAAAGCAAATAATAATGATATGGCAGGAGATACACACCAAACAGGATGTGTAAATTATTATATAATAAGTATTGTGCAATAGCAAGAAATTTTCAATTGCACAGTATTGCACAATAGCAAGAAATCTTCAATTGCACAGTATTGCGCAATAGCAAGAAATCTTCAATTGCACTGTATTGCGCAATAGCAAGAAATCTTCAATTGCACAGTATTGCGCAATAGCAAGAAATATCCAATATCACAATATTGCGCAATAGCAAGAAATTGTCAATTGTACAGTATTGCGCAATAGCAAGAAATATTCAATTGCACAGTATTGTGCAAAAGAAGATACTTTGTATAAATTGCTTATTTCTTGACCAATTTCAATGGGGTTTTATTCTTGAATTCTTGGGGTTCTTTAATATGCTGAATCTAACCGTGTATTAAGTTTTTGGATTTTAAGCCCCGTTTTTAAATTGGTCCACATTGAGGTCCAAAGGGTCCAAAATTAAACTTTGTTTGATTTCATCAAAAATTGAATTATTGGGGTTCTTTGATATGCAGATTCTAACCGTGTATTTAGATTCTTAATTTTTGGTCCCGTTTTCAAATTGGTCTACATTAAGGTCCAAAGGGTCCAAAATTAAACTTAGTTTGATTTTAACAAAAATTGAATTCTTAGGGTTCTTTGATATGCTGAATCTAAACATGTATTTAGATTTTTGATTGTGGGCCCAGTTTTCAAGTTGGTCCAAATCGGGGTCCAAAATTAAACTTTGTTTGATTTCAACAAAAATTGAATATATGGGGTTCTTTGATATGCTGAATCTAACCATGTATTTAGATTTTTGATTTTTGGGCCCCGTTATCAACTTTGTTCACATTGAGGTCAAAAGGGTCCAAAATTAAACTTTGTTTGATTTCATCAAAAATTGAATTCTTGGGGTTCATTGATATGCTGAATCTAACCATGTATTTAGATTTTGGATATTGGACCATAATAGGTGAATGTCCAATTTAAAAATTTTTAAGTTCTTAGACCACATTCATTCTGTGTCAGAAACCTATGCTGTGTCAAATATTTAATCACAATCCAAATTCAGAGCTGTATCAAGCTTGAATGTTGTGTCCATACTTGCCCCAACTGTTCAGGGTTCGACCTCTGCTGTCGTATCAAGCTGCGCCCTGCGGAGCATTTTATTGTGTTGTGGTCTGTTTTTCTCAACTATGTTTGGTGTCTGGAATGACTGTAATGTTCATATGTCTGTCTTGCAGGTATCATCTGACCTTGACCTCATTTTCATGGTTCATTGGTCAATAATAAGTTTTCCTGGTTAAGTTTGTTTCTTAGATACTATAATTGATACGTCAACTATATTTGATCCATGTAATGATTGTAAAATGTACATGTCTGTCTGGCAGAGTTCATATGACCTTGACCTCATATTCATGGTTCATTGGTCAATATAAAGTTTTCATGGTTTGATCTGTTTCTTGTATACTATAAGCAATAAGTCAACTATATTCAATGTATGGAATGATTGTAAGGTGTACATGTATTTCTGGCTTGGTTTATCTGACATTGACCTCATTGTCTTGGATCATGATAAGTTAATGTGATATATGTAGTAAAACTTTATATTTAGGGCTATCAACATAAAATCAATGGTAGTAAAGCAGGCGAGACATTTCAGCATGTGCACTCTTTGTATTGAGAAAGTTTCAATGCCCCATGCTCGTGTTTTCATGGAATAGATCATGGATGCTGTTGTGTATTCAGAAAACTGCTATTCTTTTATACGCGGTGTGTGATGGAACAGGAAGATATAAAAAAAAAATCGAAAAGGGTTCCGCTGAACCCTGTGTCTTGCCTGTGATTGTTACTGTGAGTGTAAAAGTGTAAGACGTCCTCCATTTATCAGTATACAGAATTTTAAAAACATCGAAATTTGCATCTATTTATCGATCTTGAAAATTATCTTTTGTCCAAGTATCCTAAAAATCCATGAAGGTTTGACAAAGTTATCTTGTCAAACAAATTTAATCCAAGACTGTATGTACATGTGAACTGCAAAAAACTAACTTCATCTATCAGTAAAATAATGAAAAATGAAAAAAAAAAAAATTATTTTTTTAAAACTTTGCTTCAGATATTATCTCTTAATCATAAAAAAATGCTTCTACCAAAGATTCATTAAATTCAATAAATTTTTACAAAGTAATTGATATGTAACAAACTTTAATCCTAGACTGAATCTACTTGTTAACTGCAAAAAAAACTTAAGTCATTTAATCAGTAACATATGGAAAAATGAAAAAAAAAAATCGTTATTTTACTCTGGATAATGTATTTTTATCATAAAAAAACTTCTGTCCAAATTTCATAAAATTCCAAGTAGGTTTGACAAGGTTATAGATGCCTAAAAAATCACATACTGAACCTAAATGTTGACAACACGACGACGACGGAATCTAGGATCAATATATCTCACTTTTGCAACAATTTTCCGTACACCCATTAATAAAAATGATTTACATTGCTTTTTAAGCCAGTTTGGGTGAAATATTGCAAACTTTATATATTTTTGTACAATTTAGGATTGCACTTCCTTAATCAAAATAATTATGTATCTTGTAGGCAATTAATAAATAGATTTACTTCCGAAAAAGTTCAATCTCCCATACAGACAGAGTTGTCGTCCTTTCCTCCTCAATCGGTCCGAGGACACAGTTATCGTCCTTAGATTTTCGTTGTCCACAAATATAGTCCTTAGTGTGGACAGTGTATAACTTGCAAATTTTTTTCATACACTTTCCAAATTCATTTCTTTATATTTTATGCATGAAATATTAAGTAAGGGGATGAAATTACATGTTAAAAAAATTTGGGTGCTGAATGTTTATGTAAAGTAGTGATTTGGTCCAGTTAAAAAAGGTCAAAAACTAGTATGCCTGAAGCTGTCAAACTGAATTTTAGACCCCCTTAACATAGAATTGTCAATATTTTGAGTTAGAGCTGGTAGACTTTTCTATAATTTTGATATTATTTGTCCCAATAGTAGTACACTACATTGTAAAAATCTTTTTGAGATAGAGCAGGTGCGATTTTTTTAATTTGACTTTATTGTCTAAAAGAAATGCACTACGAAATAACTGTGTTCTCGGGCCAATCGAGGAGGAAAGGACGACAACTCTGTCTGTATGGGAGATCGGAAAAAGTTAGACTTTGGTTGACAATGTTCTTCTCTTTCGTTTATTTTTTATGAATACTCAAAATTTGCAAAAAGCTTTCAAAATTATAGACTTGAGACATTTTGGGCCATCAAATTGGGCTATATGATTAGTAATATGACAAATTGGGCTATATGATTAGTCATATGAAAAATTGGGCTATATGATTAGTCATATGAAAAATTGGGCTATATGATTAGTAATATGACAAATTGGGCTATATGATTAGTAATATGACATAAATTGGTTAATACTGAAAATAAGTAGAAATTAAAGAACATATTATAAACTATTGTGAAATAACTTCATGGGTAATTAGGCCCTACATCTCCAAATGAGTACATATATATCAAGTTAGTTAAAAACACAAGCAGTATAAACTATAACCACTGAACGTGTATGACCGTCTGTAATAGATTCCAACACTCTGCAGATCCAAGCAGTGGCGGATCCAGAACTTTTCATAGAAAGGGGGGCTGACTGACCTAAAAAGGGGGGGGCTCCAGTCGTGCTTCAGTGAGTCCCTATATAATCAAACAAATTTTTCCCACATAAGGATGGGGCCAGGGCCCCCAGGACTCCCCCCCCTGGATCCGCCTATCCCAAGTTATATTAGTTCAGAAATCGCCAGCGACCATTGTAGAACATTGGTCCAATCAATTATGGACTATAATGATGAATTATTGTTAAACATCTAGTGGCCAAAAAAACTCACCAAAGATACCAGGCTTATAATTTTGTACGCCAGACGCGAGTGTCGTCTACAAAAAGACTCATCAGTGACGCTTGACGCTTGAATCTAAAAATTGAACATGCCAAATACAGTAAGAAGTTGAAGAGCATTGACAGTGTTCTCGAAAAATGGTGGTCCGAAGGTTTTGAACCAAACTGTTGCGATTTTTTTTTTTTTTTTTTTTTTTTTTTTTTTTTGCAATAGAAATAGTTTCTGTAAAATATGTTCAAAAGGAGACGTGGGGTAAAACAATCAATCGACAGAATTAAACAAAATTTTAGAGAAAGTGAACAAGCAAATCTCAGTTTCAATGTTGTCGTTCTATTAATTATTTTGTCTTCATTTAGTTTTCTCTCAATTTCGTTAATGGACACATGAAACAATTATTTTTTATAGATGGTCAGGTGTAATATGAAATTCGTAGAGTTCCATGGAGCTCTCTGTCTAGCCTGGGATTGCTGCTGTCGGTGTAAAGTGGAATGTTACTGTAATATATGGTCCCATTTATCAGTCAAATTCAGTTTAAAAAAAAAAAATTTTCTATAGATGCTTTTTCTTGATCCTGAAGATTGGCTTCTGCCCAAGTTTCATAACAATTTATGAAGGTTTACAAATTTATCATATCAAAAAATGTAATCCAAGACCATTTGTTAAAAGAAAAAAGTATTGATTTGTAAAAATGTTTATTCTAAGACTATCTACTAGTTAACTGCAAAAAGTCCTTTTATCAGTAAAATTCGGGAAAATTAAAAGTCTATTTTCATCATTATGCTCTGGATACTCTTTCGATCAGAAAAAAGTTTTGATCCAATTTTCGTAAAATTTCACGAATATTGATATTTGAAAAATCTAAGCACAGACTAAACCTAGATGCACATAAATGTCGCAGGCTCGACCATAATGAAAACCACATATTGTATCTCACATACAGAAAACAATAGGAAAATGAGTATAATTCAGAGTGGAAATTCAGAGTGGTTTCAGACTTTGATGACAGAAAATGAGTATAATTCAGAGTGGTTTCAGACTTTGACAGAAAATGAGTATAATTCAGAGTGGTTTCAGACTTTGATGACAGAAAATGAGTATAATTCAGAGTGGTTTCAGACTTTGACAGAAAATGAGTATATTTCAGAGTGGTTTCAGACTTTGACAGAAAATGAGTATAATTCAGAGTGGTTTAAGACTGACAGAAAATGAGTATAGTTCAGAGTGGATTCAGACTTTGACAGAAAATTAATAGAATTCAGACTGGTTTCAGACTTTGACAGCAAATGAACAATATTATGATATGATAACAATTTGATTGAAAGGTAAATTTCGTCACTTTTATCTTCAATTACACGCCATTTAAGAAAGAACAACAAGGCTCGTGTGCTTTTAACAAGTTCTTTTTAATTTATTTAGATTATTTTTTTCTCTCTCCAAAATTCTTGTGTACGCACGGGCGTTTTGACGTAAACGTAGCTACGCGCCTGAATGAGATAAGCATATAAACCCTGCTTTGAACTAGACCCACACGATGAGTCGGATTTTGTTTGTGCTTGTCCATAAGGTAATGTCTGCAGGACTAAGACATGGCATGGACTCCGAGCCAACCAGTCTTTAATCTTACCCCTAAATGAAGCTTGCTTAGCGGAGTAGAAACAAATACCAGTTTGCAAGTCTTTCGATTTACCCGGGTTGGCGTGCACAGTCTACAACGAGGCCATCGATATGCTGGATGTGGACACAGTCGAATGTGTCCTTATTATTCAGGATCGAACAAGAGTTATCATGTTTTTGTAGTTACAGGACATCCAGAAATGCCTCATGGAAGTGAACAAATTGTTTGTTTCCATTAAAAAAAAGGGAAATTTAAAGATTCACCAGAGTTTAAAAAATTGTCCTAAGGGCATACGATACAGTTACAGGGGAGGTAATGACGTTGATAACGTAAAATGTTATTTTTTGCGACGCCAAACTGTGACATATCGGGAAAAGATGCATTTTTCGACTGATTTTTATCATTCAGACTGATTTAACATGAAAACGAGTTCATTGGCCCCTCTTTTTTTAGAATGACATTATGTTTGATTACGTATGAATAGATATAAGAAGATGTGGTATGAGTGCCAATGAGACAACTCTCCATCCAAGTCAAAATTTATAAATGTAAACCATTATAGGTCAAAGTACGGTCTTCAACACGGAGCATAGGCTCACACCGAACAGTAAGCTATAAAGGGCCCCAAAAATTACTAGTGTAAAACCATTCAAACGGGAAAACCAACGGTCTAATCTATATAAAAAACGAGAAACGAGAAACACTTATGAACCACATCAACAAACGACAACTACTGAACATCAGATTCCTGACTTAGGACAGGTGCAAACAAATGCAGCGGGTTTAAACGTTTTAATGGTACCAAACCTTCACCCTTTTTCTGAAACAATAGTGTAACATCACAACATAGAAAGACACACTATAAAATATCAACTGAAATAGCTTAACTCAATCAAAGGACATAGTAACACCATTGAACATACACTGAACAAATAAATTTGACCTATGATACAATGTAAATTCAAAATAAATAAATAAACTAAGGGAAGAATAATAAAAGTAACATGTTATATCGGTATGAAATGTTAAACAATTTAAGTAAAACAATATGCTCGAACAAAAACCATCAGCCATTTGCAATAACTATAAACACAGGTAAATAAAATAATTTTGTTGTTAGGTATACGTATACAGTTACAATAGAGAAAGGAAATATTTTAACAAAATAAATAATTTTGATGTTCATAGTACGAAGTGGAAATTTATATTAGTACCAAACACTTATCAAAGCTGGTATATAGACCAGATATAACCCTGAATAACATTAAATAACAAACAAAGCATTACAATTAGTATCAACAGGTCAAATAAACAAGAAAGTACGATTTGAGAGTACTCGCAGTTACTGACAGCTAGTTAAAAGCCAAAACAATTAATAATAAAAATCATGCATCAGAGACTAAAATCAACTAAAACACATCCCAGGGATTTAGTATTTTAACGTCATGGACAGTCAAAGAAGACATGACTAGTGCAATGCCAAAATAAATGTATCGACAGACAGTAGGATAGTTAGGAGTTTAACCTCTTTATAGATCAAAATGAACGTGGGTGTGTCTTTAAACATCCCGTTTGAAAAGAATACAAATTTAGTTATGTTTTAATTTGCTGATGACAAAATCGATATTAGTGCCAATGTAAACTATATTCAAAGATCTAATTACAACATTGGTAAGATAACCTGAACTAATAAGTTTATTTAAAGGTTCGATGAGTTTACACGGATCATATAGTGATTTCCGCGCTTTAAGTACAATATTACCGTAAAATTTAGGATGTGAAATACCGTTTTAATCAGTTTTCTACAGGTACAGCCAAATTTACTAATCAAATATTTGTATCTATGAAAGAACTTAGCAAAGTTTTACGTAATTTATGGTAACGAAATCCCTGACTTAATAATTTACTAGTGATGCATTGATTACGTTCGTTAAAATCTATGACATCACTACACACACGGGCATAACGAACGAGTTGGGATATATACACACCGTATGATGAAGCCAAAGGAACATCGCCGTCTAAAAAAGGAAAATTAACAATAGGGAATGAAAAATCGTCTCTTTTGTCGTAAATTTTCGTATGGAGTTTTCCTTTAGAGATTGAAATGTCCAAGTCCAGAAAAGGACAACTACTGCTGTTTATGTTAGATTTAGTTAAAGTAAGTTCTATTGGGTAAATTTCGGTAGTATATTTAGAGAACCCTGGATTATTTAACGAAAAAACAGAAGATTATTTGTACCAATTTTTATGAAAAAGTCAGAAATATTTTTTTAAATTAGATAAATATAGAGCAAAAAATGCTGTTTTTTTTTTCTTAAATCATGAAACTTTGATAAAAATTAATTATTTTCAAAGAATTGTTATACAAATTTAGAGCATACTTATGTAAAGAAGATTTTCCAAATTTTTGTACAAAAATCCGCTTTTGTTTGTCTTTTGAAACAAAAAAGTTAGTCCGTATATCTATCCTAAGGGTAGAAATGTTCAAAAAACCGAAATTTTGAGTAAATGTCTAAAATTTCGACCCTATTTATATCTTAAAGTAGCACATGAAGGTATATTTTTTATTACACATTTGGATTGACTAGGTGAAAAATAGCTTGTATGCAAATTTTTGTAAAAAGATTACCGTGGGATCAAAACTGTATCGTATGCCCTTAACTGTTTTTTATTGAATAAGGAGATGTGGTATGAGACAACTATTCACCAGAGTCCAAATGACGTGTATTTAATTCGCCATAAATCTTTAAAGGTATACGGCCAAGATATGACAAAATTAGAACTTGAACAATTCAAACGAAAAAACTAACATCCTATTTGTGCCTAAAAATAATTTTCATTTAAAGAAGCTGGGGTGTCTTCCTCCATCTTCGATTTTTAAAGCGCAGATAACAACCGGTCTATTTCTTTAATAAAATGTGCAAATTTTGAGGATAGTATGTAATTCATGTGTAAGACTTTTCATGTTGATATAGAAAATTTTGTGTTTTAACATATTTTTTGCCTGTATTTTACAAAAAGCAGAATATTTTTGTTTAATTAAATTTTTTTAAACTTTGCCACATAAGGGGAGATAACTCAAATAAAGTAACTTTATAATAGAATGTGTATTTATTTTTCCTATTTTATTATATAGCAAGAAAACAAGTCTGGTGACCCCATTTTTTCTTTTTCTTATCTGAAAGCATATTATTAGAGCTATCTCCTTATATTTTATTTTAAATTCTATGGTTTAGTTTTCTTTTTATCACACAAATATGGGTTTTCCATGCATAATCTATAATACAAAATCTGACAATTTTGCACAAACCTGTAGCATGAAAAAAAGCCAGGTGACCCATATATTTTATTGTATTTTTGAAAAAAAAGCATGGTATAAACTACATTTTGACAAATTATTAAAAAATACAATGGATTTTAATTTAGACCCCATCTACCTTAAGTTGAAAAAATGTCCCCCTTCCCTAAGAAAAAAATAGTCTGCCCCCCACAAAATAAAAATGGTCAGTGCCTAAAAACTTGCTTTATATCTAAATTTAAAATCCAATGCCAACCTGCCTATTTACAAATCTGTTGTAGGCATCAATTTCTATAATTGTTCACTTTTTATACATTGTTACTTGGATGGAGAGTTGTCTCATTGGCACTTATACCACATCTTCTTATTTCTATACTGTAATTTACTGACTATAGTTAGTATATTACAATTCTTATACATAGGCATTTAGTCTCATCTCAGAAGAAAATTAAGGTAAATGGGTATTTTTTTCTGAGACAAGTGCCTATGTTCTTAGAGTATAAGCAGTTTGCATTAACTAAAATATCTATTGTTATTTTCATAATCATGAAATATGTTAACCTTTAAATATTTTTTATGAATAAATAATGAAAGGTTGATTTTATCATATATGTAGTTAATATCTTTGATTTTATAACGCCATCAATTCCAGGGAATCACTTCTAAGATTGATGGTCTGAAATTGTCTGCACAGGAGCATAATTTTCAGGAAGAATATTCATTTTCACCTGTTGCTAGCCTTGTTTATTTCTTTTAACTTTTTAAATTTATATTTTCAATTCATATAATTAACAATATATTCTTTGAATCACAATCAAGGGAGACAGATTCATATAAGTTTTTCTTGTTTCCGAATCCCTGTATTTCTATTGTATAATTGTAACTTGTGCATTTTTTAAAAATAAAATATTGTTTAAACTAAACTTCACACATGTAATTCTCCATGGACATGGTAGACCAAGTCTGACAATTTTAATGTAAATGTCATTTCTTCAAAAGTTTAATCATCATAATCAGGTTTGCTGTTATGAAATACCTGAGTCAAAAATGACATAGGATATGTTCCACTTGTCACAGAAACAATCATGTCCTTCTTTTCTTCCAGGGGTAAAATTGACAAATGGAACTCATCATTGATTTTTTCCTTGCCATTAACATTATCACAGTTGGTTCTTAATGGGCAGGAACTGCTTGACCTTCTGGAGCCCCAAGTGTGTCCCCCTTTTATTTGATGTGTTTGTGTTCTTTAATCTATATAGTTTTTTGGTTGTATTTTGTGTTTGTCTTCGATGTATTGATTGTTGTTGGCTTAATATTCAGTGCTTTTAGTCTTTGACCATGGTGTCATCTGCTTTTCTTCAATTTATCGCTCCCCACTTGTATCTATCGCCTGTTTTCAGGTAAAATTAAAAGCAATGAATTAGTCAGTACCGGAAATTTAGTCTACATGGATGAAGAGTACTGTGAATTCATGTATTTTCTTGAATACCAATTTTTGTAGATTGAGGAAAAATTGTCTTTTGTTGATGTTTTAATTCATGGTTTTGCCAAAGTCTGCATACAAGTCTATAGAAAATTTGTATTTCTTTGAACATTTAAATTCGTGGTTCACCTTTTAATACCTAGGAAATCCACAAAAATTGTATCCCACGAATAATAATGAATCCACAGTATGTTGGGGTAGGCAATAAGTAAAAGAATCAATACAAATTAGAATAAATATATTTAATGAGTCAACATTGTGGATTTTTATAAAAAAGTGAAATTTTAAGACAAAAATATTCTGATGTCAATACAAATGTACATCTCTTCATGAAAACCTTTCATAAACAAACATACTAATCTGTTAATTTACTCTCTTACAATGTAAAAATACACCACATTTAAAAATACAATTGAAAGGATACTATCGATTCACTTTCTTGGGGTACCAATTTTTTGTGGATAGAAGAAAATTTGTCTCTTTGTAATTTTGTCAAAGTTTCCATTCAAACCTATAGGAAATTTATACTTTGTTGAAAATCTAAATTCATGGGTTACCTCTATCTGCGAAATCCACTCAAATTGGTACCCAGGTGAAAAATAATGAATCCACAGTAATAAGATTGTACTCTCACCACACAATTGATAATTTTCCTTTTTTCTGCCAGTGAGAGATATATAAAATCAAGGTCATTAGAACATTTATCAATTACAATGTGTTTGAAAAAACCATTGAAATTTCACCAAGTCATAAGAGATCAGCAATTCTAATTTCGATTCTTACATCTTGTTCTAAAGGTAAGAATAGGCTAATTTCTTTTTTTTTTTTAATTCATCAAAAGATAATCCATATGAAATCAAGATGAATACTATACAGTTTTCACAAGGTGGATCAGTTAAAAATCACTCTCTATAGTGATTTCCCACAGTGAATGCGGGTGATTGTGTGTGATTCACTCTGTAATCTCTCTCTATATATTAAATGTAAATTATATGGCAGGAGTTAATCAGAGTTTAATCTAAATCACCAGCAATTATCTGATTGCACTGTGATTCACTTTGCCACCAGCAAAAGTGATTTTAAACAGAATCACCTGTTGAAAGTACCAATTTTTCACTTTATTCACAGTGTGAACTGTATTTGTCAGACAACAACAATATAGACTTTTCCAAAAATATTTTCGAAGGATTGAAAAACACACGTAAACATGCTTATCTGTAAATAAATACTGTAAACCAACTTATGTTGGGAAAACTTTTTTTGATTTTAGCTCTTCTAAGGCAGTGTTCACACTAAGGCTTAAACGAGTTTGAAACAAGTTTAACTGAAATTTTTAACAGTGATTATAAATAAATACCAAATTAATTTTGGAAAACCTTTAAGCTATTAATTAACTTTTGAATATAGAATTGAATGCATGGCAAACAATTGATTAGTTACTATTTCAAACATGCAAACAATATGACTTGTGTACACAAAACATGTTTCACATGGGTAGTGTGAATGCGTCCCAACTTTCTTGATGTATCCATATAAAAGAAGATCCTATTTGTGACAATTTATATTCAAATTACTTTTCAACTCTCTAAAATATATACTGTAAATTCAGAAATTATTGCATGGATTTATCATTGCGATTTTTGAAGAATGGACAAAAATGTGAGATTATTTACTGCGATTTCAGGAAAATCTGCATACATATATATGTATCAAATATCATAATGTGAGTGCTTATATTGCAATACTCACCAAGTCACATTATTCGTCTTAATTAAAATTTGCAATGAATTCTGAATTTACAGTATTACTCATGAAAATAAGTTGTTTTACAATATTTAATTTTCAATGGTATTTTTTGTTTAGTTGTAAATTAGGACAACAGAAACTCATTCACACTTACCAATGTAACTTAAATAATGGATCTTCAATCAGGGAATAAACTTCCAACGGTATTTTTAAATGCAGTGTATGATAAATATTAGTAACAACACATGAAATTTCCCGAAAAGACAACAAAATAAAGTATAAAACATCAACAGCGCAAAATAGGCACCAAAGCTTTGTGAAAAGAAGACACTAATATAAAATCAAGAAATTCAATTTTAATTTATTCTCAAAATTAAGTATATGATGCATCATGTAGAAAGATTGCCAGGTTCAAAGTTCATTATTTTTGTTATAAATAAAAATTATTGGTTGGATTGTATTCTGTACAAATTAAGGGGGTACATAACACTACAGGGAGATAACTCTGTAAAAATCAGCTGAACGTTTTAGTCACTTTCTATTGTTAAGGAAATATTAAGCTTCTTAATGATCAAAATTAGTGTTTGTCAAACTGCAATATATCCAATAAAATTTTTTCGATAAAGTGTGTGGTTCCAAGTTTTTTGAAATTTTTATATTTTTGTCAAAGGGTTAAAGTAAATATTTTGTCAAAATTTTATGAAAATTAAACGAGCCAAATTAATTTTAGTCAAGGTGTTTGGTACCACCTTAAACACAACATATTATGCTAAAATATTTAATACTATTACATGTAAGGACATTTGAATAATATTTTTAGTACTAATAATGTTTACATGGCCTTACATGTAATAGTATTCTATATTCTGACTGAAAATCAGTTGCTTCATTTTTAAGAAGAGTACTCTCAGAACCTGATTATCATTTTTACATGACTGTCATTCAAATATAACAAATTGATATTTACTGATAAATGTAGATTCTACCACTGCATTGAGTGTGATATCATATTTCTAAAGACAGTTGAATTATCAAATTTAAAACAAGAGGCTCCCCAAATGTTTTAGATATTAAACATTTATTTGTTGAGAGTGGAGAAATATCGTATTGCACAAGATTCGGTGGTGGAATCTGTTTCTCTAATGATTTAAGACGATAAGTAGACAAGTTCAATGATATGCGAAAAGACGTGATCTTTCTACTTGATGTCATCACCTTTTTTCATGACGTCACAATAGAAAATAAAGAGGGAAGCAAGAAAATTTGATGTCATAATTGAGTTTTGACCAGTGAAGAACAGATCAAACAAACATCACATTGATTTAAATAAAATAATCGACTAGTCCAGAAAGGTACAAATGGGATAAGAATTAGAGAAAACATATATAAATACAAATGAAAGTCTGTCGTCCACTGATGAAACACATAAATACAATCTATGATTTGTCTTTGTGTTAAAAAACAGGTCATAATGAAAAAAAAAAACAACAAAAAAACATAAACAATGTTTTATAGAAAAACTTAAGCTAGATACACTTCCATCATTGTTGTCAATTGCTTTTGTGATATAATCTTTCAGTCTAGAAAAAAACAATTTCAATTATAGAAAATGTATCATGATATAGTTATACATGTAAATCATCACAATCTATGTTGTTTCAAACAAAAAGTAAAAAAATTGGATGGTCAGAAAACAAAATATTAACGAAACTATATGGTATGATAAAATTTGCACCAGAAATTCTTCTAAATTTCATGATAAACATGATAAACCTGTAAACCATGATTAACCTTATAAACATGATTAACATGTAAAACACAACAAATGTGTGTTGAGATGTTTGAATTTTCTTTCTTGGAGATATTTTCTTTCATGTGAAAAATAGAAAGAAGAAAGTTCATATTGTTTGCATGGGTTGCCTCCCCTTTCTGGCACAAATCAAATCTGACTGTTTTCTTCCCTATATATTATTAGAAATACTACCTTTTATATAGATATAAGAAGATGTGGTATGAGTGCCAATGAGACAACTCTCCATCCAAGTCAAAATTTATAAAAGTAAACCATTATAGGTCAATGATTGGCTCACACCGAACAGTAAGCTATAAAGGGCCCCAAAATTACTAGTGTAAAACCATTCAAACGGGAAAACCAACGGTCTAATCTATATAAAAAACGAGAAACGAGAAACACTTATGAACCACATCAACAAACGACAACTACTGAACATCAGATTCCTGACTTAGGACAGGTGCTTTTGCACAGAAGAAGAATGATAATAGAAAATCTTAGAAATCACATTTCAAGAAGAAATTTATTTCATACGAAATGTCTGCCAAATTCTTAATCAAAATATATTTACAATATTTAAAGAGGTAAGACCAATTTCCCCAGTATTTGTTTCATTCACAGAGTTAAGATCTAGTTTGGTAAAATCTTTCTGGAATTGGAATATAAAAGAGTTATTTCATATATTCCTGTCCCTAATTTGGCAAATAATTAAAAGGGTTCTCATCATAATGAACATGTGTACCAAGTTTCAAAATTTATGAACACAAATTCTTGTAAACTACCTTGACCAAAAACTTTAACCCCATACAGGATGTATAAACAGACAGACGTACAGACCGGACAACATATTGCCCACTACTTCTGTAGGTGGTGCATGAAAAATTAAGTATGTGATCCTGCACTTCTGGACAAAAATATAATACACACTCCTATCAAATTTGTTATGTCATAGCCTTAGTGATCCAATGGCATTTTGCCATCCAAAAATACCCTACATAATAATACTAAAAGTTTTAATGTAAATTCAAAAATTATTTTCAGTTTTTTTTTAATGCAAATAATTTAAGCAACAAGGTGAAAATCACAATAATAAAAACCAGCATTATGATATCTGACAGGGATCACCACAGACTATTTAAGGGTGAAGCTCCTCCACCCTTAAATTTTCAGCTCCACCCTTAAATCTCCAGCACCACTCTTTAATTTCTCAGCACCACCCTTGAATTTTTGAAAAAAGTAATGAAAGGGTAAAATTTTTGACAATTTTTACTTCAAAAGTATAAATTCATGCCTTGATTACAATTTTTTTTACAATGGCTTTAATTTGTTTATCTTTTTCCTAATTAACAGATAATGATGTACAATAAAAATCTTGCAGGATTGTAATTTCAATATAATTTTTTTTTCGTGAACACCACCCTTAAAATAAATTCTGTGGTGATCCCTGTCTGATAAATATATCTGTATAAAGATTTTCCTACAATCACAATAATTGATCTGACATTTCTTATCAGTCTCCAATACTGCAATAACAATTGTACACAATAATTTCTGAATTTACAGTATATCAAATTTGTTTGTTTGGGCTTTGCAAACAGAAAAAAAATATCATTTCAATATTTACAGCAATGTGTATACATTTACTCAATATTCAGTGTTATTAATCCATAATTCAATTTAAAGAAAATTGCACAATAAAAGATCTCAAGATTTCACATTATCTTTCAAAGTGTCAAATGTTATGTTCAAGAGAAATTATGACATAGAGAATTCATTCACATCACTTTTTTTCTGTGTTGTGTGTGTGATTTTATTTTGAACGAACCGTGATGAATGTAGTACTTTGTGATTTGAAGTCCACACAAAATATTAGCAGGGATACATTGGAAGTATACTGTAAATTCTGAAATATTTGTGATATTTTAATTATTGCAAAATTTCCACAGGGTGAGTTTCGCAATAGTAGAAACTTGCATTATATTTTTAATCTTGCATTTGAGTCAAATGTTTAACAATCACAAAAAAATGCAATAATTTCTGAATTTACAGTATTTTTATTTATATGTAAATCAACTCATTGCCCCTTTTAAAATGACAATACATTTTCACTTTGATAAAGACAAAATACACAAGCTATGTTGAAGAAGAGATTTCTTAACAAAAACAAAGTACCATGCACTCATAAGCTTGATAATAACCTAAACTAAATAAATCTACCACATATTCCTGACTCGGGCTCAAAACTGCTCAATCTCAAGTTCAAGTTTGAAGGAAAATCAACTATACATGTATTTTGATATAAAACGTAAGAAATTGAGAAAATCTCCATATATGAAAAATAAAATTACAACTTAAAATTTACAAAACCTTCTATTTAATTTCAGACACCTAAAGTTTCCAATGTTTTTCTATGAATTTCAAATTTGCTCAACATAGCAAAAAATACATTTCCCCATATTTTTCAACTGTCAAAAAAAAAAAGCATTTGAGCTTCCAGACCAGAAGTGTCTGTCTTCGATATATAAACGGGTCAACTGCCACAAAATCAATGTCAGTCGTAGTAAAATCCAGCAATATGAAAATGGCGTCTTATCAAGCTCTCATCCATACTCCCAAAGAATCAGTTATACATCCCTCACACAGCACGTCCTAATGATATCATTCATCACGAGAAATGGTCCATCTGTAATCCATTATAAACTGTCTTAACTGTGTTTTGGTTTAATATCTTTTTGATACCTACAAATAAAATAAAAAAACATGAAACTCTCTTCAAGGATCATTTTAGACATTTCTATTTTTAGTGTGTTTTCAAATGAGCTTTGTGTTCCTCAGTATTAAGTTTTATATGCAGAATGTTGTCATTCATCATTTTTCTTGTATTTTGTCAATTCAATTCAAAGTTTTATTTAGAGTCGATATTCAATAAACTACATAAACACAAGCTCTAGTGAGCTTTTCAAATCGACTTAATAACAGTTAAAAGCATAGTACACTGACTTAAAACAAAGCACAAGTTAATAATAATAAGATTGCACAAATCAAATAGTCACACAAAAATAAACTAGAGGCTCTAAAGAGCCTGTGTCGCTCACCTGGGTCTATGTGCATATCATACAAAAGGACACTTTCCAACATTGTAGATGAGAATAAACTTCATGACAAAAATCTCTATTTTGTTGATCTTGTATTACTGATCTTTTAGTCTGTTTAGTTTCTCTCTATCTTCTTTAGTTTTTGCTCAGGGTAAAATAAATCCTCATTTAAGGGCAATCACTCCTATAAAGAGTGACAGTCTACTAACTATATCAGCAAAATTTGACTTTTTAATAGATCTTGCCTTGCTGATCATTTTTGTGATTTAAAGTGTTTATTTATCTATTATAATTTAAATCATATAAGGCATAATGGAAAAAAAAATGTTTCTCTCTAAATATCATAGTTTTCATTATAATAGGCAAAAATGAAAAAAATGGTAAAATTTGTCATTTATGGGCAATAACTCCTATAAGAATTTGTCTAACAGATTTGACGTATATGGATAATTGGTAGAGCTCATTATTCTGACAATTTTTGCTCCTTTCAGATATAATTGTTCAAAAAATAATAGACATAACTTGCATTTTACCCCTATGTTCTATTTTTAGCCATGGCGGCCATCTTGGTTGGCGGGCAAGGTCATCGGACACATTTTTTAAACTAGATACCGTAATGATGATTGTGGCCAAGTTTGGTTAAATTTGTCTCAGTAGTTTCTTCAGAGAAGATTTTTTAAAAGTTTTACAAAAATTTACAAAAACTTGTTTAAAAATGATAATAAAGGGCATTAACTCCTTAAGGGGTCAATTGACCATTTTGGTCATGTTTGACTTATTAGTAGATCTTACTTTGCTGAACATTATTGCTGTTTACAGTTTATCTCTATCTATAATAATATTGAAGATAATAACCAAAACCTGCAAAATTTTCTAAAAATTACCAATTCATGGGCAGCAACCCAACAATGAGTTGTCTGAAAATTTCAGGGCAGATAGATCTTGACCTAATGAACAATTTTACCCCGTCAGATTTGCTCTAAATGCTTTGGTTTCAGAGATATAAGCCAAAATCTACATTTTACCCCTATGTTCTATTTTTAGCCATGGCGGCCATCTTGGTTGGCAGGCCGGGTCATCGGACAAATTTTTTAAACTAGATACCCCAATGATGATTGTGGCCATATTTGGTTAAATTTGGTCCACCAGTTTCAGAGGAGAAGATTTTTGTAAAAGTTAAAGACGAGGGACGATGGAACGCCAAGTGATGAGAAAAGCTCACTTGGCCTTTTAGGCCAAGTGAGCTAAAAATAAACACAGGCATAAACACTATATGCATGCACTGCACTGGCATGAGTTGTTATTTGGATCCCATGTTTGTATCAATTTTTTGAATTGGTCAAAAGATGTTTCCATTCGACAATGGTTCGGCAGATCATTCCAAATTTGTGCAGCATTATAGCGAAACGATCTTAAGCCATATCTAGTAGTTCTGACTCTCGGGAGTACTGCTGTTTTCTGTGATCTTAAATCATACTTGTTAATTTTTATGTCAATCAAATCATGAAGGTAGCTTGGACTTTTTTTGTGAATTATTTTAAATGTTTCTATTGCAATTGTTTTTATTCTTCTTATTTTTAAAGATGGTAATTTTGATTTTTCTACCAGTTTTTCATATGAGCTATCATAATCTTCATAGATGAATCTAAGAGCTCTTTCTTGAATTTTTTCCATTTTAAAGAATTTTTTTCGCTACAGTAGTGCCAAATTACTGGACAATAGTTAAAATTCTAAAGAATGAATGAGTAGTATGCTGTTAACCTACCTAGCCTGTTTAAATATATACCCATACATTTCAGAATATTTAAATGTCTTGATGCCTTTTAACATATTTCAGATATATGATTAAGTCCGAATCTATATTTATTCCAAGAAGTTTAACATTTTCTTCACAAGAAATTTTGTTTCCATTTAAATTAAATATCAAGTTATGTTCATTTGTTTTTTTCCCAATGGCTATAGCCTGGAATTTGTCAGTATAGCCTTCATTAAATTTATAGAAAACCAGTTTATTAGATTTAAACTATCAGTTTCTAAACTTTCAACAACTTTATCTAAATCATGATCACTATATGATACAGTGTTATCATCAGCATAATTATAAATAGTGCTCTTTTGTACAAAATGAAATATGTCATTTATGAAGACATTAAAAAGAACTGGATCAAGAATTGACCCTTGTGGTACACCTTTAAACATACAATCCCATTTACTGTAAGAACTTTCAATTTTAATGTGTTGTTTTCTGTTTTCTAAATAACTTTGTAATAATTTGAGAATTTTTAAACAGACCATATGCTTCCAATTTAAGTAAAAGTAAATTGTGCGGTAAACAATCAAATGCTTTAGATAGATCCATCAAAATTGCAGCAATAAATCAATAAATTTGTTCTCGTCCAGAGCTGTTTCCGGTCTTCTATTATTTTAATAAGTGCAGTTTGGCAACCAAAACCTGACCTAAATGCCGAAAGAAGAGGATGAAAATGTTTATTTAAGAATTCCATTAATTGATCATGTATAGCTCTTTCATAAATTTTGGAAATACATGGTAACACACTTACAGGTCTATAGCTTTCTTTATCTAGAGAGTTATTCTTTTTAAAAAGTGGGGATACCTGAGCAGCTTTAAGATTATCCGGAAAAATTGAGCTTTCAATTGATTTATTAACTAAAATTTTAATAGCGTTTGATATTACTGGCTGTGCCAATTTTATAATTTTTGGTGAAATATTGTCATATCCAGTAGCTTTTCTTATATTCAACCTATTTATTTGTTTACTCACAAACTCTTCTGTTACAGGTTTAAAATTCAACTCATTATAATCAGTTTTTTTTTCTTCAATTTTGATTATGCTTGGGTGATTTCTGTCTATTTTTATGTTTTTATCTCCTATATCTTTAGCTACATTTATGAAAAATTTATTGAAAATTTCTGATACCTCTTTAGGATCACTGAGAATTTAATCATTTTCATATAAAATTATGTTATTGATTGATTTAATGCTTTTATTTGATAAAAATGGTTTAATAGTAGAACAAAATGTTGTTGATTTTGGACCACTAGCAGTTCTTTCATAAAAATATGTTTTAATTGAGCTCTTTTTAATTTTTGTAACAATATTTCTCTGTCTTCTGTACAACTCCCAGTTGGCATCACTTTTGTTTTTAAGAAATCTGTTATGGTACATTCTTTTTTTGTAAATTGCACTTCTAAGATCTTTACTCCTATAGGGTGCAGGTGATACTATTGATCTTCTTTTTTTCATTGGTATATGCTTTCGGCTGTTTTCTGCTCTTTGGTCGGGTTGTTGTCTCTTTGACATATTCCCCATTTCCATTCTTAGTTTTATTTTTGTCAATTATGTTAACAAATTCAGATTGAAAATTTGAATACGTTTCATTGACATCATCAACTGACAGCAAATTATCAAAATTTACACAATTTAGTTCATGTACAGTACAAATTTTTCCTGATCAAAACTTTTAAAGCTTCTGTAATTTATAAATTCCTTTTTAATTTTAGGCACTAACCCTTTTAATTGAAACAAAATTATGTTGTGATAATCACTGAGCCCACAATTAAAATTAGATATATTTTGACAAAAATTTGGTTTGTTTGTCAGGATAACATCAAGTAAAGTTTGTAATGCATTTTTTGTATTAAAAACATGTAGCTTTTTTTTCTATGTTTGTAATATCGAAAACATCACACATATTTATTAGAGGTATACACTTTTCTTCATCTAAACAATTGCTGTCTTTAAAGTTTATATCAGTAAAAATTGATTCAATTGTTTTACATTCAAGTTTGATCTTTCTGTCACATGCTAAATCTGAGCAGATGTAAACTAGGAGGCCTCCGCCTTTCGCTGTCGGATCTGCTCTCCAAAGGTGGTAATTGTCAATAAAGAATTCGCCGTTTTTAAAGGTTTCATCGAGTTTGGTTTCTGCTTCAACTTATTAGTTTTGATTTCCCTGTGGTATCTAAGATCTAAATTCTTCTGCATTAAATTCTGGGTCTCATTATGGTTTTCATTGGTCGGGGAAGCCTAATTCCCCCAGAGAACCACACCTTTGGCAGAAAAAATGTCAATACTTGTCAATTAGGATCAGAGTAGAACACAATATACGTCATGCCACGAGCACGTTTTAAAATTACAATCTTGTAGATGTCAGACGCTGAGGCCCCCAACAATCTCGTAGATGTCAGACACAGAGGCCCCCAACAATCTAGTAGATGTCAGACACTGAGGCCCCCAACAATCTAGTAGGTGTCAGACACTGAGGCCCCCAACAATCTAGTAGATCTATGTCAGACACTGAGGCCCCAAACAATCTATTAGATCTATGTCAGACACTGAGGCCCAACAATCTAGTATATCTATGTCAGACACTGAGGCCCCCAACAATCTAGTAGATGTCAGACACTGAGGCCCCCAACAATCTAGTAGATCTATGTCAGACACTGAGGCCCCCAACAATCTAGTAGATCTATGTCAGACACTGAGGCCCCCAACAATCTAGTAGATCAATGTCAGACACTGAGGCCCCCAACAATCTAGTAGATGTCAAACACTGAGGCCCCCAACAATCTAGTAGATGTCAGACACTGAGGCCCCATCAAACTGTGTAAAGTATGTTAACAGTGTATGGTAGTTTAGACTGTTGATGGTAGTTTGACTGGTCCCTTAGGACACCAATGACAGGAGACCAGTAACAAATAAACTTTAAAGGTTCACACTTGGGGAAAATGAAAAACACCCTTTACATTTTATGTCAGACAAACAATCTAGTTTGGACCATTTTAGTCTAAAATTTCAGTCCGTACAAAAACATTTATACAAACTAGTCCAAGAGCACACTTCAAAAAAAAAAGTTTTATATGTTTAAGTAATTTCTGGAAACTTTCCACTAGCTCAAACCAATTTTTAATCGTCATGAACTTAGGGTTACTGCTGTTTGACACATATTGACTAAATTTAATTGTTTTACATGTCATTTCAGTGCCTTTTATAGGTGATTATGCGGTATGAGTTTTGCTCATTGTTGAAGGCTATCGGTGACCTACAGTTGTTAACTTCTATGACATTTGGTCTCTAGTGGAGAGTTGTCTCATTGGCTATCATACCACATCTTCTTATATTTATACAGAATGCACCTGCAATAGCTATAAACTTACCTTCAATTTGTTCATCATTAAGTGTTCCCTTAGGGAAATCAATATCAAAAGTAATAAATAAGGATCCTTTTACATTGTTATTTTCGTAATTAGGCATCCCCTCGTGTGATTTTCTCATCCTGGCTCCTGGCCAAGTTATTTTGTCTCTCTTTACATTTACCTAAAATTATACAGAAAATAAGAATAAAACTAAATATGTTGATAAGACACAAATGCCTAAACCCCTCATTCAGCCTCAGTATCACAGAAAAGTTTATCAACCAGAAGGAAAGGCAGACTCCTCTGTGAGTCAAGTTCATTATTATACACTTATCTACAGGAATAAAGAAAAAAGTCTGGACAACTGTTTCATTTAATAAAGACTTAACGCCTGTAGTCTTAGATACATTATTTTTTTTAGTTGTGTTTGGCTTTGAACTAGCTTTCAGTATAAACTGTGATTACTCTCAGATCTGTACTTTATGTCTTTTGTGATTTTATTAATTTTTTTTTTTTTTTGTGCTTTGTATCGATCTGATGAGTTTTAAGCGCTTTTCAACTGATTTTTATACTTTATTCTTATGTTGTACTGTTACACCATTGTCCCAGGCTGTGAATAGGGTTTAGCACCAGCAAACATGTTTAATCCAACCACATTCTTCATGTGCCTGTCCCAAGTCATGAGTCCGTAATTCAGTGGTTGTCATTTGTTGCTGTATATCATATTTGTTTTTTTTCCTGTATTGTTTTGTACATAAATCAGACCATTAGTTCTCATTTGCTCTAAATTATTTTACATTTGTCAAACCAATTTTACTCATCATGTACTTAGGGTTACTGGTGTTTGACTCATATTGACTTAATTTAATTGTTTTACATTTGTCATTTCAGGTCCTTTCATAGCTGACTATGTGGTATGGGTTTTGCTTATTGTTGAAGTCAGTACGTTGAGCTATAGTTGTTCACTTCTACCTCATTTGGTTTCGGAAGGAGAGTTGTCTCATTAGCAATCATACCAAATCAATATGAGGAGTTGCTAGCCACATTTTTCTCCACTTTTGAAAAAGCATGAAAGCAAAAATTGATATCCTTCTAGAAAACATTATTTGCTTTAAAAACAGCCTATTATTACTTCACTATTATGACAGAAATATATTCTTTATTTTCATGATGAGAGAAAGTTAAGGGAGAAAGGTTCAGTGAATTTTCCTAATATTTGTAAACAGCAAACACATATAGGAAAGACAAACCAGTCTATTATTAAGTACCTACCATATGATTATCTAAATGTTTTATTTCCATTTCAAAACCTGTCAGGGCATCAGATAGTGATACAGTTACATTTGTAAACAAGTCGTCTCCCCTTCTCTCAAATTGTCGATGTCTGAAAAGAAAGATAAGATAGTACTGTAGAATTGTCAACTTGTTTATGTTAAAACCTAATAAAATAGACTTGCAGAACTACTTGCATGAAGTTGTCTCCTTTCTTTCAAATTGTCTATGTGTGAAAAAAAATACATACCGATAGAGCTACAAAATTTAAAGCTCTGACTTATAGTTCCTAAGAAAAATGAAATGAATGTTCATACATAGCAATTATGTCAAAAATATATAAGTATTCAGTAAATTGAAAGTTTCAAGAACTGCAAAATTTAGGGAACTCTGATAAAACGAAAAATCATTTTGAAGGACATGAGGAGGAACAATGTACAAACAGAGGTAAACCGTTATACCCCATGCCTTTGGACCCCCACCCACCTATATAATCAATTCTTGAGAGAAAAAAGGAAACTTTTCATTTAAGATGTTCTTTTTCAGCATTGTATCATACTTTTCATACATACAAAATACTGGCAGAAAGTTATCTATCAATAGTTCAGACAACAGAATAAGGGTAACCAAGGAGAATAAAATAAAAATAATTGTACTTACTTTATTTGTCTGATTTTAAATCTTAAATCTCCAGGTTCACCGTCTATATGTGGCTCACCTGAAAACAGAAAATAGTGGGTGGAGTTATAAGGGCTATTCCAGGTTAAGAAGGGAATTTTAAAATCTCCCACAATCAACATATTTTCTTCAGAGTAACTTTGCATACAACAAATGGATATTCAATCAAAAATGATCCACACACTATATATATATGTGACACACCAAATTTATAAAGTGTTATTTCTATACAGCTATGTTTCAAAAGAAACATCATTATTCATAAATCTGATTTCAACATTTTACTTTTTAAGATTTATGGAAAAATTACCTTTTGTTGGGTATTTTATTTCTTGGTTTTGATAATATGAAAATTGAAAAGTTGTTATTATACAATGATTCAGTTGGTGATTTTCCCTAGTGAATTCTGGTGAATGAGGGTCACTCACTCTGAAACGTCTATCTTTATGTTCCATAGGTAATATATGAAACCACTGTCCCAGGTTAGGAGAAGGATTGAGTGCTCTCAAACATTTCTTATGTGGGTCCCAAGCCAGAAGCCTAAGTCTGGTAATGGTCATTGACTGACATCTAACATAAATCATGTTTTGTTTAACATGTTTAATGTTATAAGCTTTATAATCATGCCTTAAGTGTTTTGTTTCACATTTTGTTATCCAGCATGGGTTTTGTTGAAGCCTGTACGGTGACATATAGTTGCTTACATGCACGTCATTTGGAGTCTGGCAGATAGTTGTTTCATTGGCAATCATACCACATCTCCTTGTTTTTATCTTACATCAAAGTGTTCTCCCTTCAATCATGAGCAATCACCATTCTCTCAACACCAACAATATTTATATTTAACTGTGTTCTTTAAATAGTTTGTTTACCTTCAGCTACAAAGGGGTACTCTTGTCCGTCTCTCATTCCAGGTTCTATTTCAACCTCTAATACTTTTTCTTCTGGCACCATTCTAAAGATTAAAACATATAATTGTTTACTTTTTACACATTGTGACTTGGATGGATAGTTGTCTCATTGGCACTCATACCACATCTTCTTATTTATAATAATAATTATTATCTTATTAAAAATATATAACATATATAAGGTTTATCGAGTCCCATTTTTATTTAAGTAGAAATCAAAAACAGAAAATAAGAAATACTTTAGAATTTAGGCAAAGGAGAATAGCTTCAAATGAATAATTTTATAAACAATGTCTAAAACGCACGTTGAAAGTTACATTTTGGAAGTTAATTTGTACATGTATGTACATAAATGTTGTCACCATAAACATGAAGTATCTTTTATATTTTCACATCAAATTGAATTTCAACAAGAGATCTTTAAGTTTGTTGGGAAAAAGGAATGTAGCAGACTACACGAAATTCATCGGACCGTCGGACAAATCCGGTGAATAATGGATCGGTTTGGTAAAATTTTGTTGAATTCCGTTCCGAATGTCTGGTGTTGTTTTTTTTTTTCATGGATTTTTCTAGCATTATTCCCAATGACAAAAACCCCACATTTTCACTAATTTTGGGAGCAAAATTGGCAAACGATCTCAAATTCATTTTCATATGCCATAAATCGCCAACAAGTAATGGGTAAATCCCAGTAAAAACATATCTGACTGACAAAAACAACAATGGCTGCCATCAATTAGAAATGTAGACAATACCGGATCAGATTCCGGGAATGGATAAGGCTAATTCCAGGTTTGCCGATCAAATACAATAAATAAATAAAAAAAATCCAAGCAGGTCACAAAATACAGCTATGAAATATAAACAATAGAATTGAAAACCAAAAGATATAAGAAAAGGAAAGAAGAAACAAGAAATATTTTATACAGAAACTGTAAATAATTTTCATGTCAAAATCCAATAAAATGTGACATTACTTTTCTTTATCACTGAAAAGCATTCAAGCAATTGTGCACTTTCATCAAAATATACACTCTTGTCACATGATTTTGTTTTTGTGCATTTTGGAGAGGAGTAGGACAAGTCATAAGTTTATTGTATTTTGTCAGATAATATACAATTAGGTGTAAAAAAAAATTGATATGGTAAAATTTCATTCTGTCAGTCAGGGGTATTACTTGTACAACTACAAGTCATTTTATTTACTTGAAGAAGTAAATATTAATATACATATAAGTAAATTTGTAAGATTCTTATACAAGTGCATTTTATTTACTTGTATAGGTAAATTGTTTTAATTGCTTAGTTATGTCCCTTAGACATTCAGTTTTTTTTTTAAAAGTCATACTATCTTCTTTTCTTGAATTTCTCAGGACTTCTTTGCTCTAATATAATTTTTAATTGTCTGTCCTTTGCAGATGTCTTTACTAATCATTTATTTAAGTGTAATTTCATGGACAATGAAAATCTCATTTGTCTGTTATCTTCAGAACACTGCTCATTTACAAGCCCCAAGGGGCAATTTTTGAAGGCCTTGTGCAATTACTTAAGATCTTTGTGCAATTAGTTTCTTTGTTGAATTAATGAGATAAAACATTGAACTCTAACCAAAAATTATGAGCTAACCTGAGAAAAATTGTTAAAGGCATGTTTGTACATCTCAAAACTTGAGAATTTTAGGGATTGTAAAAAAATTACTTATACAAGTAAATTTTGAGAAAATTAAGGGAGATTATTCAAACATAAGAAAAATGAACATAACAAAATTTACTTATACAAGTATATTATTATTTACTTATATAAGTATATTATTATTTACTTCTTCAAATAAATAAAGATTACTTGTACAAGTAGTACCCTGACTGTCGGTCTGGTAAAGCAAGGTTGTTTACCAGACCGAATGTCCTGTAAAAATAAAATTCATTCGTGTAGTCTGATGTAGATCCTGCCATTTCTTTTCCTGATGCCAATATGAAATGTTATTTCTTATGAAGCAAGAATCTTGCAATCTGATTGGTTAATTACCAAAGTGTAAATATTACCCCACCCCAGTTCATCTGGGGATAACATTTTGTCAAAATTTCCAAAAATAAATATTTTGCCATAATTTATAAAAAAAATTCAAATGCAAAAGAAAAAGAAAATGTTTCTCCAAAATTCAATAAACAGCTGTGCCATGAGCGCATGATACGCCCGTCATGTTTTCAAAGAATAAAGTTCAATAACCAGTGTTCCAGCTAGGATTTCAAAAGGGCAGGGAGCCAATCATGAAAAGGGCACTTTGATAATTGATATTTCAAAAAGGGCATGTCAAACATTGTCTTATGTAAACTGCAGGGGTTTCAGCTAGGAGTTTTGAGGGGGGTTTAGTCACTTTTACGCTAAATGAAAATCAACCTTATTTTGGGTAACAGTATTAAAGGGACCAAGGACCGACGTACATGTATATTGCTAGCTCAGTCATCCCTAGAAAATTTTTGATGCATGGTGGGTCTAAGGTTAAGTTGCAATGCAGAGCGCTGCAGCGTTTTGTAGAATTATGTTTATTTCCATTAGTGAAATGAATTGTGCATATGTCAGTTACTAAACTACACATAAATCTGCAAAACAGTCAGGAACAATACCTAACATTTTCTCCAGGGGCCAACCTGGATCCCAAAACTTTTTTCCAAGGGCCCAGTAGAAATTTTAAGGCCCTACAGGGTATTTTTACTACAGGTACATACTTATTAATACAGTGTAGTCTTGAATGTTCTTATAAAGGCAATTAAATATGTTTGAAATGCCTAATACATGTAGCTTGTTTCTGATTATGATAGAAATAATAAAGGAATTAATAAACCACACTGAGTTTTCAGAATTAAAATCCATTTAACCATGTCTTTTCAGACTGGTAAACTTATATTTGTAATATTATATAAAAAAATATATAAAAAGACCCCCTTTTCCATTTCACACTCCCTAGATGTAGAGTATAAAAGTATTATCAGTTTCACCCCAAGAAAGTATTCATCTTTAATTAAATAATCTTAGCAGTTAATCAAAATGAAATTCTTACTTTCTACAAATAACAATGAAATGTTACTGTTTCTTGTTAAAGGGTTTTCCAAATTTTCCGCCAAAAAGCACATGGCTTTCAACAAATGTAGACAAAGCATTCAATTTGTGATCATGGATTACAGCTTTAATTAATTTAATTTGGATATAGATATTCAATGAAAGGTACAGTCAAACATTGTTTTACTTTCTTCTGGATTAAAACTAGTTTAAAAGATCAATTTAAAAAAAAAAAATTTGACATCATAACAACAGACGATTTACGGATAAACGAAGCGCAAATTGTCATCTTTTGAGAAATATTGAAATTGAAATGCTGACTGATCGAATTTAATGAGAAAAATTATTACCATGGTCAATTATGAAGTTTAATTAAGGGATTAATGACCCATCCGATGTCGATAATCGGATTATCTGTAATCACAACTGCTGTAAATGTTAATTAGCCGAGGGTCATAAACTTGTCATTATTATGAAGACAGGTAGAATAATTGTATTTTCATCAAAATATTATGGCAATAAAGGCATGGACTTACGAAAAAGGGCAGGGCGTCTTAAAAAGGGCACAGGGCGGCACTCGGGAAAGGGCGGGCAGACCGCCCTGTGAATACTACCTAGCTGGAACACTGATAACTTCTCAATGTTATATCAGAAATTTATAAAAAACTAATGGGAGATTATCTTAATAGATATAAATCAGTCACCAAAGTTTAATGAAAACTGCTCAAAGCACTTTAAGGATATCGTCCGAAAACTTGAAAATCACCCCTTTTTTATGAATAAAATCCCATAACTTGGAAACATAAAATCTAAAATTCATAAAAATCAAATGGGAGCTTACAACAATAGATATAAACAATTTACCAAAGTTTCATGAAACTACTGAAAGCATTTTTGAGTTATTGTCCGAAAACTGGAAAATCCCCCCTTTTTTTTAATGAATAAAAACCATAACTAGTAAACGTACAATCTGAAATTTATAAAAATTGAATGGGAGCTTACGTCAATAGATATAAACAATTCATCAAAGTTTCAGGAAAACTGCTCATAGCATTTTGAGTTATTGTCCGAAAACTTGAAAATCCCCCTTTTTGTAATGAATAAAACCCCACAACTCGAAAACGTAAAATCTAAAATTCATAAAAATCGAAAGGGAGCTCATGTCAATATATATAAACAATTTACCAAAGTTTCTTGCAAATTGGTGAAAGTGTTTTTGAGTTATTGTCCGAAAACTGGAAAATCCCCCTTTTTGTAATGAATAAAACCCCAAAACTCAGAAACGCAAAATCTAAAATTTCTAAAAAACAAAAGGGAGCTCACGTCAATAGATATACACAATTCATCAAAGTTTCATTCAAATTGGTTAAAGCATTTTTGAGTTAATGTCCGACATGTTGGTGACGGACGGACGGACAGAGGTATACCATAATACGTCCCGTAAACGGGCGTATAAAAATTTACTGTGAATCTTGGTGAAATCAGAGGTGTACAGAATTTAACACCTGTGTTGAAAATGCAGACACCCTTCGCATGTACATCAGGGTGTATGAATTTTCAACACTGGTGTAAAATTCTGTACACCCCAGATTACACCAAGATAACTAATAGTACAGGTTTACTTACTTAACATTAGGACAGTCATCACAGACTTGCTGTTGTGTCATCTGGAACCTGCCAGGACCTAATGACTGGGTTACCATTTCTGTTCTACAATTACATTTTCTGGTTCCCTTGGCTGGTTTGGCTACTGGTTTATACCTTATAATCTTAAAAAAGTCAGATCAATTACATTTAACTACTTGACTGAGTAACTTTTTGTTAAATGAACCATGAATTCTTTATAAGCTAATTTATAAATATAGAAACCAACTAGTTAGTCAAACAGGTTTGAATGGTTTTACACTAGTAATTTTTGGGGCCCTTTATAGCTTACTGTTCGGTGTGAGCCTAGGCTCCGTGTTGAAGACCGTGACTTTGACCTATAATGGTTTACATTTATAAATTTTGACTTGGATGGAGAGTTGTCTCATTGGCACTCATACCACATCTTCTTGTATCTATTTTAAGTTCCCCTTTTGTTACCTGAACAGGCTTTCATCCACCATTTTCTACATAAGGAAATGCCTGTACCAAGTCAGGAATATGACAGTTGTTATCAATTCGTTTGATGTGTTTGAGCTTTTGATTTTGCCATTTGATAAGGGACCTTCCGATTTGAATTTTCCTTGGAGTTTGGCATTTTTGTTATTTGACTTTTTTCAAGTCATCTATTTGTTTCCTGTCCAAAGATTTGATTGGCTAAAATAACTATTGTTAGCATTTCAATAGTTGGTAAACAAAAGACACTTATGATTTCATGGTCCACCGAGCAAATAATCCAATTTAACCTCATGGAACTTTGTGCCCACTAATGTGTAGTGGCTGTAACAAATGTTACAACATAAATTTATCTTTCAATGCTTGTCAAAACTTGGTAAATTTCCTTTAGCAGTTAAGCTATTAAAAATAACTACAAAATTGTAGAATTATCTCCCTTTTACTAATAACTGATTATTTTCTGTTAATCTGAGGTTTATAGAAAAAATAATACAGAAAATGTATATTATCGCTTGATATATAGCCTTTTTCTATAATAGATATTGCTTTTATTGGTAAAATTTACTTTTGACAGAAAACTAAAAGCAGTTAAGTTGATACTTCAATTTTGAATGAGTTTTTTTTTTAGATGGAATAATTATTACTTTTGGTCATGTTGAAGTTTCTCCTATTTTTTTTTAAGTCCTTTTTAGTATTTTATATTTGAACAGCCTATTAAGTTAAAATATTTTTTTCTGAGGACACAAGTTTGTCATTGTGTATCTTTATATGCTGTTGTGCTTCTTTGCCAAATTAGCTATGCTAACTATATAAACTTCTTTTTTTTCTTTTTTTTTTAAACATGTTAAATAGGTCAATAGGGTAAACATCAATTAACAAACCTCAATAAAATTTCCATTGTATAATTCTTCTAAAGTGACATCTAGGTTCATAGTAACATCTCCGCCTTTCGGAATCTCTCTATCTTTTTCCTGACCTCCAAACCCAAAACCAAAATCAAAACCACCGAAAAAACTGAAAAATAAATAAACATCAGTCAGAAATTTGTTATTTCATCTGAAATCAGTATCTTTATGTTTATATCAACTAGGAGACTGGAAAAATTATAATGTGTTTCTATTTTGTACCATAACTTTTCAGTTTATCTGAAATCCTTTTTTCAATGTTTATATCATCTAGAAGAATTAAAATAATGTTTCACTTTTTTTTCATAGTTTGTACTATAAATTTCCGTCTTTAATATCAAAATTAGATGTGGTATGAATGCAAATGAGACAACTTTCCACCAAACGATGTATACCCAGCCAAACTTAAATTGTTTTAACAGGTCAGCAGGTCCAGTAACAAATATTTTTTACTGGACCTTCATTGCTGTTACAGGACCTACTAAATTTGGTTAAAAAGTCGCTCAGTCATATAGCTATTGACGCTTTGTCTTTCATTTTTGAAATAACATGAGGAAAGAACACCCAAGACACAAAAGAATTGAAGCATAACTGAAGTAATCAAAACTACTATCTCGTACTACACTTTTACAACATGTGTTTCTGGCGCATGTGTAATGAACCGGGAAAAAGAAATGCCGGAGACTGACGCAACAGACATGACAATCGAGATACCAAATCTTCAAAATATTCAAATTGAAAGGGTTTAGGCAGTAGGGGACAAGCCAGTGAGCCTTAAAATCGTCTTATGTTTTTTTTATTAAAAGAAGTCACATTAGAAATGCTGATTTTCAGGGAATGCATAAAATAGTTGACAAGAAAATCTCGCCGCGTGTCAACGGAAGGGTGATTTCATTGGCTGCTTTTTATATTATTCAAATCAAATCAAATTATTGCATTCTGATTGGGTTACTATTTGTGTTGCCCATATATATCTATAAATATGACTAGGGTATTTCCAATCCTAATTATAAGGACAATAGACCACTTTCGAGTTTGTCCATCACTGGAAAAACTCGTCAATTATGCGCACCTTTATGACGTCATTTACCAGATAGAGGGATCGCCTGTATCCCTACACTATTAACGTTCATCAAGCGTCTTAGTGATCGTCATTGTACAGGATAAACTAGAAATAATGTTTGTTCTGTAGGTACTTAATCACAATACCCTAATGACAGCAGTGCTGATTGTCAATTGTGAGAATTCAATTTGCCGAATAATTTGTGCAATGTAGCATCATAGTTTTCCAACCACTCGCTCAACACGGGAAACGGAAGTGATGATGCCCCTAAACGCACGAATGATGTTCACTAAAACCAAAATTTTTGACTGAAATGCATTGAACTCGAAAGTTGTCTATTGTTTTCATTGATCGAAAAGAATAATATTTTGTGTTTGATATAGCAACACATTTTTCCCCAATTTTAAAACTGCATGCGGCAAAAAATGTACAGGACAGGAGGTCCTGTAGTTCACAGGATGGTGGCGGACCTTCAAGTATTTTACAGGTCACGACCTGCGGTCCGATGGTGTTTGGCAACTATAGATCACTGTAGGGATTTTAACAACAAGCAACAATGCTAGACAGATGTAATCCCTAGTTTTAATTTGCTGTCATGTGACATGATTACAATCACCAAACTATCATGCAAAATGAAACTATAAATCTCAATTCTGTAGGTCTTAAAAATAAAATATAAAACCTTGTCGTCTAATATCAAGAAAAAAAATAAGCTTAACTAACAGAAGCCAGGCACTTTACACAACCAATGAAATATAAACTGGTAATGTTGTTTTTTTTTCAGGTGGGGGTTATTTCTAGACAGACAATGTATAAAATTGAAAAAAAGTATAAATGGGGTTTTCTAATAATCTAAGTTCAGTCATGACAGAAAGTAGTATATTTTTCTGGAAAAAAACTTTGCTGATCAAAAATGTTATCAAATCAAATTTTAGAAAGCATTGTTTTGCACAGGTTCAATTCAATGGATTCCTTTCATAGTGGTTGATACCAACACAAGATAACTTTATACATAAGACCAAAAGAAGGCAACTTGAAATTGCCACTATGGATGGGTGTGAAATATTATGTTATACAAGTTTGTCTCCAAAATTGCTTCTTTGAGGAAGAAAGGAGAGAGGGGTTATTCTATCAAAATTAAATGAATAAATATTTACTTAACATATTGTGTAACTGTTTATGCTAGAGTTGGGGTCTTTTAAATTGAATTTATTTTTATACCAATCAATATTTACACATTAGTCAAACCCTAAATGAGACTAGAAGGGTTTACTGATTACTATAGTCATGATAGTAAGCAATTAAAGCGACTTCTGCTCCACATATCAAGCTGCTCTTGGTAAAAGTCTGAAAGCAAGAAACCAGGCTAGTCATAAAACAGACAGGTTCAAATAAAAATCTACTGCAAGTGGAAAAAACAGTCCATCTAATTTACTGGGTCACTTGACAATACAATGACTTAAAATCTGTCTAAAAATAGATGAACTCATTCAATTCAGTCATGTTCTCATGATGTCGTGGGTATGTTCTAGTAGGACTTAATTTTGAATTTTATGGACTTGAAAATTTGTTATGCAGAAAATATTTAACTTATTCTACAAAGCATTTGATTCAAAGCATACTGAGAGAGTTTTTAAGTACTTATTCATTTTAATTTTTTTCACCAGAAAACCATACTCTTAGTACTGTTCATGCACTGATTTGTAACTACACTACGATCCTTTGTCCCTTCTTACTGTTTTACTTTAACTCTTCGTCCCCTCCTGTGGAGTAATTATTATACATCTATATAAATCATGTATTATAAAGTAAGGGTTATTCCAGAATGTATGTATCATATTGAAGGGGGAAGTTAAAGGGGCATTAGCTACGAGATATCAAAAAAAAATAAAATAGGATTTTTTTTGTTCAATCATCAGTCAGGGGTACTACTTAAACAAGTGATTTCATTATCACCTATTTCAGTGATTTGATAAATTCACTAATCACCTATTTAAGTGATTTTGGTGTTTCCTTTGATCTTCAGATGCTAATTTCATTGATTTTCCATATTTTGACAAACTTCTCTATAATTTTCCTACATCGATCAATTATCCCTTTTTCTTTATATATTAAGTTCACCAGTGCGCTTGGGCAGTAAGTTAGTGCGCTAAAGCTTTTAAAAGTACCCTTGAGAATTTTTCTGTATTCAAATATTCATTAACTACTCTTACTATCAGAAAATGTCAACAATATGAGGTAAGCTGATTGGTTTTCTTTAGAGTTACAATGGTCTACTTCAAGGTTATGTCCTGATCTACAAATTATTCCAGTTTTTGCATATTTTAAATAAACTGTAAAAACTGACAGGCTTATCAAGCAAAAGACAATTTCTGCATGTACATAGTTGTTTTTTCAATGGAATTCTTGTCTTTGTACCAATAAAAAAATTAACCTTGTGGGAAAAATATCAAGAAAATGTTATAAACACTTATTGAAGTGATTACATTTTAACTTCTCAAATTACTTGTTTCAGTGATTTTAAAAAATCTGTGTAATTTTGTGAAAATTTTTAATATTTCACAGCCAAAATCACTTGAAGAAGTGATTCTGAAATCACTTGTTTAAGTAGTACCCCTGACTGATCATTATTGAAAGTGTAATAGTGAAATAATAATTCGATTTTAGCAGCCAGTTTGGTTCAATTTTTCCAAAATAAGCTAAATAAACTTCGCTGATGAATTATTCACTTGCAAGTGAATAATTCAACCTCATTGAATCTGTATTCATGTGACCTTCAATGTAACCCTTAGCTAGAGATGGGTTACGCATGAATTAGGCGTGTTCAGTTATTAAAAGGAAAAGAATGTCAACATTGAAAGTGAAATAAGGGTAAACCACTTGATTGACTGATTCGATCCACAAAAATTCATTCTTATACAGGTAAAACGATGATTAACATATATTGTTAACATATATGAAATCAAACAGACCTAGAAAAATCTAATTGCACGTGTTCGCTTTCTATTTCTATTTCTATTTATATTGGGTTATATGACCATTGGTAGTCTTCGGAGGTCACCTAGATAGGTAATTAGAAGGCGTCTAGACTAAAATACACATGAAATGCCAATGAATATTAAAGAGCCCATACATTGTAAATTGTTTATTTTTGACTTTTTATAATTTGGATATACGTTATAGTACAAATGTAGTATGTTATAAATCAAATATGAGAATTTGAGTCAAATCGGTGAACATGAATTTGACAGCTAATACCCCTTAAAAGGCACTGACTATGAAAAATATAGTAGTGGGGTTACAAGACAACATTTGGTAAAATAATACATTAAATTTAATTTCTAATTAAAAATGAATGGCAGGATGTTCTTCAGAAAAATTATTTCCAACACCCAAACCCCAATCCTCCTACATTTAATTTTGGAATCGCTCACATTGCATCACATACCAAGATGGCATATTGATGTAGCTATAGATATTCATCTAACTTGACAACACACAGAATAATCTAAACTGCCACTTTACTGATCCCAGGATGAAAATGTTACATGTCAAGTTTTGAAAAGGGGCCAAAATCAAGTTGAAAATTTCTGAACCCTTCATATGAATTTAAATTCATTTGTGCATGGTGAAGAAAAAGTTTTAAAACACATTTGGCTTGCTGAGAATTTTTATCTTGTTTCATGCTGAGTACTCCAATCAATGGCTGTTCCAAAATATATCAGATGGGGGGATTGGAAGCACTCAAATTAATCAAATATGTGTGGTTGCATTTTCTTTAGAATTTAGTAAGAATTATGATTCAAATTAACAAAAAAATTTGATGGGCACATGATGGGTAATGGGGTCTTTAAAAAGTACCTCCCATGCCCCCCTGCATTTAATTTTGGAACAGCCCTAATGGTGCAATATATCACAGTATGAGTCATGTATTATTTTACCTAGAGAAAGGATCACCACTCATATCTCCTTTTTTTAAGCCTTCTTCCCCATGCTTGTCATAAATCTTTCTCTTTTCTGGATCAGATAAAACCTGCAAATTAAATAGAGTTGTCTAGTTAGGAATATTCCATTTAAACGAATGTGGGAGGGAAGGAACGGACATTTTTCAATCTGACATGAATTTTAGGTAATTTATTGCTGTTTGTTAATTTGTGCTAATAGGTTACTCATAGAAAATGTGTTGGTTTGGGAGGGTTTTAGAAGTCCTTTCCTAGACCAACCCTCCCACATTTGTTTAACTGGAATATTCCTTTCAATAGCTTAATAGCATAAAACTACCTTCAATAATAATTATAATTTGCAAAGGTAATTTATTTTGTTTTCTTGCTCCTATGAAAAAACCCCAACTTTTGCACAAATGGGAAACATGTAAAGCTCTGTTCCTTTGCTTTTTGTGTTTTTGCTGTGTATATACTGATTTTGTGTCATGGATGGCTAAGGAGCTACCATTTGATTTTTATGGGGGCTAGGATGAAATTTGAAAAAAGGCAGGACAGGAGTTTTGAGTAAAAAAAGAAAGGCAGGATGAGCAACTTGGCAAAAAAAAGGCAGGATGACAATTTATGTAAAAAGTCAGGATAAACTAATAAAAAAGGCAGGACCGAATAGAGTGAAAATAAAAGGGAGGACAGAGATTACAACTAAAAAAAATGCAGGACAAAGTTTTTCATCCTAGCCCCCAATAAAAATCAAATGGTAGCTCCTAACCCATATCCTTTATTTTCTGTAATATCATCACGAATTGTTTATTTTTCTTTTGCTGGTAATCAATACCTCTTAATTAAAAGCAGCCTCAAGGTCCTACAATTATTAATTTTTTTTTATGATACATACCTCATAAGCAGCACCAAGGTCCTGGAATTGTTCGTTAGCTTCTTCATCATCGTCTTGTCTCTTATCTGGATGTAGTTCTTTAGCCATTTTTCTGTAGGCTTTCTTTATCTGGTTAGTTGTAGCACTTTTTGAGACACCAAGGATCTTATAAAAATCCCTCCTAAAATAAAACAAGATAAAGTCAAATAATATATCAATCTGACAGAAAAAATGTTGGGTAAAAAGAAGTCATGATAAAATCCTGCAGAGCAAGCCTACTTCAACTTTTAAAGAAGCTACTTTTTATTTTATGCTTGGATGCCTTACTACGTCTGAAAAACCCAATACACATCTAAGACTAAACATGTATATATACACTCGTCTTGGGAATGATAAAATTAAGATGGTATATACATGTATGTGTATAAGGTTTGTTGGTCTTAAGAATCATGCAAAATAATCATTATTTGGACCTAATGATGGAGACTTGTCCAAAAAGAATCTCACCCCTAACTCTACAAAGTAGATATTATAATGCCTTTGTTGGACTTATAGTTGTCCATTTATTAAAGATGTCATACTACATATAGAGGACTTTCTAATTCATGCACTTTCCCATATATTTCCTATGTCACAGTATTTGTTTTCTGGTAAATATAATCACTGTTTTACTAGATAAGTCAAGAGTCATGGGTGTTTGTAACATACATGTGACAGAGTTGTCAAGTCACAACTGGAGATTTGAAAATTTTCAGCTGGAGTTTGGACCTCATAACCGGAGATTTTTTATCAACATATTTATCGTCAATTTCAGTGTTCATTTTGATGATAAAAAGCTACATATTTCCCCTTTTTTTTTAAGATAACAGTATTACTATTAATGTATTCTCTCTGTATTGTTACCATGTGAAATATTTGTCAACACTAAGCTATACTATTTGTATGTGCATATTTTCCTTCCTCTTCTTTTAAGTGTTTTAAGTGTTATTTCATTTTTCTAGCTAATTTTAATTTAGCCAGATTTAGCATAAAACCACACTAATTTTTTTTTTTTTTTTTTTTTTTTTTAAGGGGTGGGCTTATCTCGCCCCATTTACACAAAGATATAACAATATAGGGTATTTAACGGGTTTGGGCTCATATAGCCTTTATTTTGTTTAATTTTCCCAATTTGAAATTGTTCTTTTTAGCCACTTCTTCGATGTTCAGCTTTCGTTCCTCTGAGAACAAGAAATTCTTCTTGTCTCGTACGTCTATTCAGTGATCAAGACTTCTTTTGATGGCGTTGTAGAAAGTTGGTTCTTTTTCTTTCTCCCATTAATTTTAATTTTAATTAAAATGAATGGCAGGATGTTCTTCAGAAAAATTATTTCCAACACCCAAACCCTAATCCTCCTTCATTTAATTTTGGAATCGCTCACATTGCATCACATACCAAGATGGCATATTGTTGTAGCTATAGATATTCATCTAACTTGACAACACACAGAATAGTCTAAACTGCCACTTTACTGACCCCAGGATGAAAATGTTACGTCAAGTTTTCAAAGGGCCAAAATCAAGTTGAAAATTTCTGAACCCTTCATATGAATTTAAATTCATTTGTGCATGGTGAAGAAAAGTTTTAAAACACATTTGGCTTGCTGAGAATTTTATCTTGTTTCATGCTGAGTACTCAATGGCTGTTCCAAAATATATCAGATGGGGGATTGGAAGCACTCAAATTAATCAAATATGTGTGGTTACATTTTCATTAGAATTTAGTAAGAATCATGATTCAAATGAACAAAAAATTTGATGGGCACATGATGGGTGATGGGGTCTTAAAAGTACCTCCATGCCCCTGCATTTAATTTTGGAACAGCCCTAATGGTGCAATATATCACAGTATGAGTCATGTATTATTTTACCTAGAAAAGGATCACCACTCATATCTCCTTTTTAAGCCTTCTTCCCCATGCTTGTCATAAATCTTTCTCTTTCTGGATCAGATAAAACCTGCAAATTAAATAGAGTTGTCTAGTTAGGAATATTCCATTTAAGCGAATGTGGGAGGAAGGAACAGACGTTTTCAATCTGACATGAAATTTAGGTAATTTATGGCTGTATGTTAATTTGTGCTAATAGGTAACCATGGTAACTCATAGAAAGTGTGTTGGTTTGGGAGGGTTTTAGAAGTCCTTTCCTAGACCAACCCTCCCACATTTGTTTAACTGGAATATTCCTTTCAATAGCTTAATAGCATAAAACTACCTTCAATAATAATTATAATTTGCAAAGGTAATTTTTGTTTTTCTTCCACCTATGAAAAAAAACCCCAACTTTTGCACAAATGGGAAACATGTAAAGCTCTGTTCCTTTGTGTTTTGTGTTTTTTGCTATGTATATACTGATTTTGTGTCATTGATGGCTAAGGAGCTACCATTTGATTTTTATGGGGGGCTAGGATGAAATTTGAAAAAAGGCAGGACAGGAGTTTTGAGTAAAAACAGAAAAGCAGGATTAGCAACTTGGCAAAAACGGCAGGATGACAATTTATGTAAAAAGTCAGGATAAACTAATAAAAAAGGCAGGACCGAATAGAGTGAAAATAAAAGGGAGGACAGAGATTACAACTAAAAAAAATGCAGGACAAAGTTTTTCATCCTAGCCCCCATAAAAATCAAATGGTAGCTCCTAACCCATATCCTTTATTTTCTGTAATATCATCACAAATTGTTTATTTTTCTTTTACTGGTAATCAATACCTCATAATTAAAAGCAGCCTCAAGGTCCTACAATTATTAATTTTTTTTTATGATACATACCTCATAAGCAGCACCAAGGTCCTGGAATTGTTCGTTAGCTTCTTCATCATCGTCTTGTCTCTTATCTGGATGTAGTTCTTTAGCCATTTTCTGTAGGCTTTCTTTATCTGGTTAGTTGTAGCACTTTTGAGACACCAAGGATCTTATAAAAATCCCTCCTAAAATAAAACAAGATAAAGTCAAATAATATATCAATCTGACAGAAAAAATGTTGGGTAAAAAGAAGTCATGATAAAATCCTGCAGAGCAAGCCGACTTCAACTTTTAAAGAAGCCTACTTTTTATTTTATGCTTGGATGCCTTACTACGTCTGAAAAACCCAATACACATCTAAGACTAAACTATATATATACACTCATCTTGGGAATGATAACATCAGGATGGTATATATATATATATATGTGTATAAGGTTTGTTGGTCTTCTTTGTTGAATCCATGCAAAATAATCATTATTTGGACCTAATGATGGAGACTTGTCAAAAAAGAATCTCACCCCTAACCCTACAAAGTAGATATTCTAATGCCTTTGTTGGACTTATAGTTGTCCATTTATTAAAGATGTCATACTACATATAGAGGACTTTCTAATTCATGCACTTTCCCATATATTTCCTACGTCACAGTATTTGTTTTCTGGTAAATATAATCACTGTTTTACTAGATAAGTCAAGAGTCACGGTGTTTGTAACATACATGTGACAGAGTTGTCAAGTCACAACTGGAGATTTGAAAATTTTCAGCTGGAGTTTGGGCCTCATAACCGGAGATTTTTATCAACATATTTATCGTCAATTTCAGTGTTCATTTTGATGATAAAAGCTACATATTTCCCTTTTTTAAGATAACAGTATTACTATTAATGTATTTATAGCTTGTTGTTCGTGTGAGCCAAGGCTCCGTGTTGAAGGCCGTACATTGACCTATAATGGTTTACTTTTATAAATTGTTATTTGGATGGAGAGTTGTCTCATTGGCACTCACACCACATCTTCCTATATCTATTCTCTCTGTATTGTTACCATGTGAAATATTTGTCAACACTAAGCTATACTATTTGTATGTGCATATTTTCCTTCCTCGTCTTTAAGTGTTTTAAGTGTTATTCCATTTTCTAGCTAACTTTGATAGCCAGATTTAGCATAAAACCACTCATTTTTTTTTTTTTTTTTTTTTTTTTTAAGGTATTTTTTAACACAAAGATATAACAATATAGGGTATTTAACGGGTTTGGGCTCATATAGCCTTTATTTTGTTTAATTTCTCCACTTCTTGATGTTCAGCTTATGTTCCTCTGAGAACAAGAAATTCTTCTTGTCTCGTGCGTCTAGCCAGTGATCATGACTTCTTTTGATGGCGTTGTAGAAAGTTGGTTCTTTTTCTTTCTCCATCAGTTTGTAAGGATACAGCTTATCTGAATAAACAAGGATAAAACTGTTTTTTTTTTCAACCTCGAACAGGAAGGTCTTTTGTGGAAGATCGAGAGTTATCTTTCCTACCCTGTATCATGAAGTTCGTTCAGATGTTTCCATTCCTGCAGGATTTGCTAAAGGATTACCCTTGGCACCTGTTGTGTAGGCGGGATCCTCTTGAGGTGTACAGCGTAGTTTTCTGTCGTCATCGAGTACTGTGACCATTGGTTGTTCCTGAGTGGTCATTTCCTCTGTAGGTTGAGCGGTATATTCTCCGTTCTCTTCGGTGTTATTGGTTGGATCTACATCGGGGTCATATTCTAGACATTTATCTTGAGCGGGTTCTGCGTTCTCAGTTGTCGATTGTGTGGACTTCTTAGCTATAAAAGCTTCTAGACGGCGTTTATTCCTGTCTGTTCTAGATTTTGATGACCTTTTCCGTGTCTTTGGTAATGTAGGTGACTCGATCTGCTCTTCTTGTTGTCTGGACTTTTTCCATCTTATAACTAGCTTGTAATCTCCATTCCTAGCTGAGAGATCCCAGTTGGTGGTTTGATGTTCAAGTAAGTGTACAATGGTGAAGATATCTCCAGTCAAAAGTGAAGGTGAGCATGACTCATTGCTCGCTGTCATAACGATTCACCAATCTCAACATGTTGATTATTTTGTGTGTAGTTCTGTAGTTCGGTATGTCGAGGTAGCATTAGTCTCAATAACTTTTATTAAAGAAAATTGAGTGTTGGATAGTTTTTTTTTCATTGTTGGATAATTAAGTGTTGGGACATTCAAAAGTCATTTTACAACAAATGGGAGTTTTAACGACCTTGACTGCTATACAGCCCTTGCGGTCGGAATTTTAGTCATTTTAAAATGTCAATTACATGCCTTATTAACGTCAATTTAAGCATTGGAAAGAAGTATAGATCTCTCAAATAATTTTCAAAATAAAGTTTTTATTTGTCCTAAGACATTTAAAATCATTAAATTACCATCCTTATATGATTCTTTGTTCAATTTGTATTTCATTCATATTCTTTTATCAATTTACATTATTTAAAGGAGGGTAACTTAAAACATGATAAAACAAGGAAGTAACCCAAAATTTCATTTAAGTGTTTTCAAGTACACAAAGCTTTTATTACGTAACGGAAGTTAGCCGAGGTAAAATCGTTGATTAATTGTATGTTTGACATCCAAGCTGTCAAGTGTAGCCATATAATTATACAAGTTTTTGATTTACAGATAAAATTACCTTCATCAGTGACACAAAACGTAATTAAAGTTGACATCGATTGTTATAAAAATAGAGACTGACAAATTTTTGGGGTTGAAATTTTATAAAAACGGAAGATTTGAATTAACGGGAGGGACGGAAGAGGGCTTAAAATCTTGAGATTTTGACTCACCGGAAGAATCACGTCTGTTATAATAATCATGATAATAATAAATCTATTCTCCAATAAATACCAAAATTACATAATAATAATAATGTATCTACAATATTATTTTAAGAAATGAAGCATTAATGATTCATTTAATTTCAATCATAATCATATATTAAATTTTCGATTTCTATTAGTATTAGTATCACTAGTGATTTTATTTATTCTGTGTAGAAAGATTTCATAAGTGGGGCAAGTTGGCAGGAGTAAATTTAACGGGATTTAACCCTTTTTCATGAGAGGGGCAAGTTGGTTAACCAGAGTGGAGTGATTTTTTAGAAAGTGGGGCAAGTTGGTAAACAAGAGTGGGGCGAGTAAATGAAAAAGTGTGGGATTTGGTGTGGGGCGATTTGGTAGTGGGGCTAGTTGTCTTGCTTCCACAGCTATCATGAAATACAAAGTTTTTATTTTTTATCACTACAAATTGACTCCCATATTGGGGATAGTACCCTTTATGAGGATCTTTCCCAGCATGAGCCTGTATAAGAATTTAAGATACCGCTATATGTGTTTAAAGTAAACAGACACCTTAACAACAAAGATCTTATTGCTTAATGGAAGAGGTCCAAATATTGAGGTAAGACTACACTTGTTAGTAGAAGTCTCACACTCAGCCTTAAGGTTCTGAAATTATTGGGATCATAATTTCATTTTTAGAACCAAAATAATTTGAAAAAACAAATATCTTCTGTTTAATCATGAACTTTTGTTTTAATGTGTGCTACAGTTTCATATAAAATATAAAATAATATCTGAATGACTGAATTCTATAAAACAAAAATCGACCAATCACAGCTCTCCACGCCAAAAAGTTGTCTGCTACAGGGAAGAATAGGTGGAAAATGTATATTTTTCTCCAAGAAATCTTTAACACTGTAATTACAAAAAACGTGGAAATGGTAATGAGAGTTTCTAGTGTCAATAGACAAAATATTACGCACCCTCCTAATGTTTGAACGATTAAAATCAACAAAATAGACAGTGACAAAACTTGTTTCACGCCGAAAGCAGCCATGTTTGATGTTGAGCTGGTTTCCTATCAAGCCACGTCGTTTCAGCTTAATTCTAAAATTCAGGACCAGTCGAAGTAAAATGGTAGATTATAAACTTCCGGTTAATAGAGCTACAGACGCAGTGATACTTTCTCCTTAAAATTAACGTTTGTTGATCAAGTATGACCGATACAGACCAGGGAAACCTGTCCACAGACGAGAGTATAACTTCAGGGGACCAGCAGAATGAAAACTTAAGGGCTGAAACTAGTATTTCAACAAGTAGTAACGCCATTCGCAATCCTTCATTGTTGCAGTCAAATGAAATACGAACACAAGGTTATTTGACAATCATTGCACGATTTTGCCAAGTTTAGATAACTCCACAGATAGATAAAACAAATAAAAAACTTCTGCTAAAGTCACCCTACCATGTTCAACCTTACACATTTATATTTTCATCATATCTGACTAAATGAGTAAATCACTTTTGGAGTTTTCTGATTTGGCTGCCATCAGAATCCCTAGGGTATCAAACCTTTTTAGCTCTATGCAGGATTTTTTTTTATAAACTTCCTTGCCTACAGAGCCATACTAGAGCTTTCATATCGATCTGTCCCAAGTCTTTCCTACACAGGTTGTTGCGGCCCACATTTCGTGTGAATACCAATGTCACTCTAATTTATTCATTGTCAGTTTATTGTTTCAATTGTACTATACTGTATGCCATAACCATTTAATGTAAATGTGTTTGTGCAAATAAATATGGTCTATAATCTAAAGTTGATCTGGCCCCAATTTAAATATTAACAATAACAAGGGTCCACAATTATATGTACATGTATTTGACATGTCAATAAAATTGTAAAAAATATAAACAATAGCAAAGGCGGACGTTCAAATGTTGTGCCTTTGACGCATATATTTAAATGTATTATTTTCATTAGAGGAGACATTTATTCAAATATTGTTGTATTGATTTATTATCATGATTATGCAAAATATTTTTGTTAAAATGATTTTATATTATTTAATAATGAGTTGGGATGATTATGCAGTATTTATGTTGAAAACAATATTAGAAGTTTTATATCAAGATTATTGGTTTTGCATGATTATAAAAAATAAATTACAAAAGTTATTGCAATCATTATCATGATTATCATGATTATATTAGCCTTCATTTATCATGTTTATCACCAATTTTCATATGACTTTGATCTTCATATTCTCAATAATCTTTTAAACTGGTGTTAATCTGGTTACAACAAATGGTTACACACATCTGATCCCCAATCTAATGCACACAAACTGTTGTCTTTAAACATGTAAATGCATGTAATTAAAGTTTTAAATTTATTTATTTATTTTATGTGTTTTAACGCCACTTTTAAGCACCGCTTTTGGGCTATTTCGTGGCCAGTTTTATTGGTGGAGGAAGCCGGGTGCCGGAGAAAACCACCGACCTTCGATAGGAAAACTGACAATCCTAGTCAATTAAGATTGAGTCGAGTGCACCCGCACGAACGGGTTCGAACTCACAACCTCAGTGTTGACTGGCTAGTGATTACAGTAAAGTTTTAAAACCTCTTCAAATATTGTTTGATTTGCTGAAAACCATGTTAACTAGCTTTCATAAAAGTTTATTACCTGCTATTTGTAATATATTTATTGTGGGTTGCAGTGATAAAATTGAGAATCGCTGTCATAATATGTAGATTATTTTGTGTGTAGTTTGGTATGTCGAGGTCGCACTAGTCTCAATAACTTTTAATAAAGAAAATTGAGTGTTGGATAGTTTTTTTTTCATTGTTGGATAATTAAGTGTTGGGACATTCAAAGTCATTTTACAACAAATGGAGTTTTAACGACCTTGACTGCTATACAGCCCTTGCACGGTCGGAATTTTAGTCATTTTAAAATGTCAATTACATGCCTTATTAACGTCAATTTAAGCATTGGAAAGAAGTATAGATCTCTCAAATAATTTTCAAAATAAAGTTTTTATTTGTCCTAAGACATTTAAAATCATTAAATTACCATCCTTATATGATTCTTTGTTCAATTTGTATTTCATTCATATTCTTTTATTAATTTACATTATTTAAAGGAGGGTAACTTAAAACATGATAAAACAAGGGAAGTAACCCAAAATTTCATTTAAGTGTTTTCAAGTACACAAAGCTTTTATTACGTAACGGACGTTAGCATGAGGTAAAAATCGTTGATTAATAGTATGTTTGACACCCAAGCTGTCAAGTGAAGCCATATAATTATACAAGTTCTTTGATTTACAGATAAAAATTACCTTCATCAGTGACACAAAAACGTAATTAAAGTTGACATCGATTGTTATAAGAAATAGAGACTGACAAATTTTGGGGGGTTGAAATTTTTATAAAAACGGAAGATTTGAATTATTAATGGGAGGGACGGAAGAGGGCTTAAAAATCTGGAGATTTTGACTCCCTCCGGAAGAATCACATGTCTGTTATAATAATAATAAATCTATTCTCCAATAAATACCAAAATTACATAATAATAATAATGTATCTACAATATTATTTTAAGAAATGAAGCATCAATGATTCATTTAATTTCAATCATAATCATATATTAAATTTTCGATTTCTATAAGAATCACTAGTGATTTTATTTATTCTGTGTAGAAAGATTTCATAAGTGGGGCAAGTTGGCAGGAGTAAATTTAACGGGATTTAACCCTTTTTCATGAGAGGGGCAAGTTGGTTAACCAGAGTGGAGTGATTTTTTAGAAAGTGGGGCAAGTTGGTAAACAAGAGTGAGGTGAGTTAATGAAAAGTGTGGGATTTGGTGTGGGCGATTTGGTAGTGGGGCGAGTTGTCTTGCTTCCACAGCTATCATGAAATACAAAGTTTTATTTTTATCACTACAAATTGACTCCCATATTGGGATAGTACCCTTTATGAGGATCTTTCCCAGCATGAGCCTGTATAAGAATTAAGATACCGCTATATGTGTTGAAAGTAAACAGACACCTTAACAACAAAGATCTTATTGCTTAATGGAAGAGGTCCAAATATTGAGGTAAGACTACACTTGTTAGTAGAAGTCTCACACTCAGCCTTAAGGTTCTGAAATTATTGGGATCATAATTTCATTTTTAGAACCAAAATAATTTGAAAAAACAAATATCTTCTGTTTAATCATGAACTTTTTGTTTTAATGCGTGCTACAGTTTCATATGAAATATAAAATAATATCTGAATGACTGAATTCTATAAAAACAAAAATCGACCAATCACAGCTCTCCACGCCAAAAAGTTGTCTGCTACAGGGAAGAATAGGTGGAAAATGTATATTTTTCTCCAAGAAATCTTTAACACTGTAAGTACAAAAAACGTGGAAATGGTAATGAGAGTTTCTAGTGTCAATAGACAAAATATTACGCACCCTCCTAATGTTTGAACGATTAAAATCAACAAAATAGACAGTGACAAAACTTGTTTCACGCCGAAAGCAGCCATGTTTGATGTTGAGCTGGTTTCCTACCAAGTCACGTCGTTCCAGCTTAATTCTAATAATCAGGACCAGTCGAAGTAAAATGGTAGATTATGAACTTCCGGTTAATAGAGCTACAGACGCAGTGATACTTTCTCCTTAAAATTACCTTTTGTTGATCAAATATGACCGATACAGACCAGGGAAACCTGTCCACAGACGAGAGTATAACTTCAGGGGACCAGCAGAATGAAAACTTAAGGGCTGAAACTAGTATTTCAACAAATAGTAACGCCATTCGCAATCCTTCATTGATGCAGTCAAATGAAATACGAACACAAGGTTATTTGACAATCCTTGCACGATTTTGCCAAGTTTAAATAACTCCGCAGATAGATAAAACAAATAAAAAACTACTTCCAAAGTCACCCTACTATCGTCAACCTTACACATCACATTTATATTTTCATCATATCTGTATAATCTGACTAAATGAGTAAATCACTTTTGGAATTTTCTGATTTGGCTGCCATCAGAATCCCTTATCAGACCCTATTAACTCTATGCAGGATTTTCTTATAAACTTCCTTGCCTTCAGAGCCATGCTAGAGCTTTCATATCGATCTGTCCCAAGTCTTTCCTGCACAGGTTGTTTCGTGTGAATACCACTGTCACTCTAATTTATTTATTGTCAGTTTATTGTTTCAATTGTACTATACTGTATGCCATAACCATTTAATGTAAATGTGTTTGTGCAAATAAATATGGTCTATAATCTAAAGTTGATCTGGCCCCAATTTAAATATTAACAATAACAAGGGTCCACAATTATATGTACATGTATTTGACATGTCAATAAAATTGTAAAAAATATAAACAATAGCAAAGGCGGACGTTCAAATGTTGTGCCTTTGACGCATATATTTAAATGTATTATTTTCATTAGAGGAGACATTTATTCAAATATTGTTGTATTGATTTATTATCATGATTATGCAAAATATTTTTGTTAAAATGATTTTATATTATTTAATAATGAGTTGGGATGATTATGCAGTATTTATGTTGAAAACAATATTAGAAGTTTTATATCAAGATTATTGGTTTTGCATGATTATAAAAAATAAATTACAAAAGTTATTGCAATCATTATCATGATTATCATGATTATATTAGCCTTCATTTATCATGTTTATCACCAATTTTCATATGACTTTGATCTTCATATTCTCAATAATCTTTTAAACTGGTGTTAATCTGGTTATAACAAATGGTTACACACAAGCTGATCCCCAATCTAATGCACACAAACTGTTGTCTTTAAACATGTAAATGCATGTAATTAAAAAATTTATTTATTTATTTTATGTGTTTTTAACGCCACTTTTAAGCACCGCTTTTGGGCTATTTCGTGGCGGCCAGTTTTTATTGGTGGAGGAAGCCGGAGTGCCCGGAGAAAACCACCGACCTTCGATGGAAAACTGACAATCCTAGTCAATTAAGATTGAGTCGAGTGCACCCGCACGACGGGTTCGAACTCACAACCTCAGTGTTGACTGGCTAGTGATTACAGTAAAGTTTTAAAACCTACTCAAATATTGTTTGATTTGCTGAATCCCTTAACCATGTTAACTAGCTTTCATAAAAAGTTTATTACCTGCTATTTGTAATATATTTATTGCGGGTTGCAGTGATAAAATTAGAATGGAAATGGGGAATATGTCAAAGAGACAACAACCCGACCAAAGAGCAGACAACAGCCAAAGGCCACCAATGGGTCTTCAATGCAGCGAGAATATCCCACACCCCGAGGTGGTACTCAGCTGGCCCCTAAATAAAATTGTGTACTAGTTCAGTGAAATGGACGTCACACTAAACTCCAAAACATAAATGAACTAAAATTAAAACATACAAGACTAACAAAGGCCAGAGGCTCCTGACTTGGGACAGGCACAAAATGCGGCGGGTTAAACATGTTTTGTGAGATCTCAACCTCCCCTATACCTTTAGCCAATGTAGAATAAAGAAACACATAGCAATACGCACAGTAAAACTCAGTTTAAAAGCAGTCTGAGTCCGATGTCAGAATAGGTAACAAAAGAAACTAAGCAAAATGACAATGATACATAAATTAACAAAGGACTACTAGCAGTTACTGACATGCCAGCTCCGGACCTCAATTAAACTGATTGAAAGATTATGTCTTCATCATATGAAAATCATGTACAATCCCTCCCGTTAGGGGTTTAGTATCATACAATCATAAAATATATGACAATGTATGAGAAGAACATAACCCGTATCATGCCAACAACTGGTTTTAGAATAATAGTGTTTATTTCCGATGCAAAGACCCTATGAGTGAATCTATTTCATTAGAGTATATATGTTTATTAAAGTACAATCTACACACACAATGATTATAATTTGCAATACATCAGTATATATAAAACAAAGAGTAATTTAATGCCATGGGAAAGTTACGCCTATAAAACCTAAAAGAATATTGTAGCTGTGAACTAAGATTAGAGATAATAAACTATTGACAGACACATCCGCTAATCTGATGATGATTAATTCCTAACTGTCAGTATTAATTATAAGCCAATAGACCACTTTCGAGTTTGTCCTTCACCAGAAAAACTCGTCAATTATGCGTGCCTTTATGATGACATTTACCAGATAGAGGGATCGCCGTATCCCTGCACTATTTAAGTTCATCAAGCATCTTAGTGATCGTCATTGTGCAGGATAAACTAGAAATAATGTTTGTTCCGTGGGTACTTAATCACTATTCCTAATGACAGCAGTGCTGACTGTCAATTATGAGAATTCAATTTGCCGAATAATTCGTGCAATATAGCATCATAGGTCTCCAACCACTTGCTCAACATTGGAATGGAAGTGACGACGCCCTAAACGCATCGAATGATGTTCACTAAAACCAAAGTTTTTGACGGAAATGCATCGAACTCGAAAGTTGTCTATTAAACTACAGTGATAATGTATCATGTAACACTGTTGTTAATCATCGATACTGTTTCATGTGCAAATTGTCACTTACAATGAATCAAGTACTACCCAAAGCTCTGCGACTTTTATAGCAATTAATCATTATTCTATCAGATCAACTTTGGGCCGGAACAACTTAGGCCGGAATGACTTGATACCATACTACCATTTAGTAACTGCGAGTAATCGCAAATCTGTACTTAGTGTCTTTTTGTTGTTGGAATGTATAAGTATCCTCAAGATTTCCCTTTGTACTCTTATATTTGATAATTTAATTTATGTACTTAATCTTAAAAAGGTTACTGCATGCAGTGCTACCAATGTTTTACACATAAATATTAGTCTAATTGTCCATTTCTCTCCCAAACTGACATACTATATGGTAAGCTATTTTTTTCTGTTTCAGCATCATATTTGGCCTCAGTATCTAACAAACCTGCCATTATACAGGCAGGCACTTCAAGACCGAGTCGATCTGCCTTTTCTAGAAGTCAAATACTACAAAATACTGTCCCAGAAAGACGGAGTTCCTCGCGATCCATCAAGCGGAAGAAGTTTGACGATGAACTTGTTGAAAGCAGCTTATTTAAAACAGAAAGAACAACGAGGATGAAAGTCCCTCCTCCACCCTTTACTGAGAGAATAGAACCGATCGTCAAAATCATTAAAGAAACTCCAGTTGTTGTACCCATTGAAAAGAAAAGGTTGTTTTACTGTTAAGTTTTTAACGTTGTTTATTATTTATATGAATTGACAAATGATTGTGTATTCACAGATGCTTGATTTTGTTGTTTTAGAAATTCTACCTTCAACTGACACAAGCAACAAGCATATAAGAAATATGTATTTTATTGAACTTGTATATTCTTGGTTCAAATGTACAAATCTAATGAAAATAAGTACCCCCAGTGAATCCAACAGTATTTTTGTATTATTAATGTGCAAATTAACCTTTGATTAAGTTACATATTTTGTTTCTCTTGGTTCATGTAAATCTTTCAAAAGGAGTTAGCCATTCATTTTATTCTGCCTTATTTTGGATTTTTTAAAGGTGTGACACTTGAAAAATGAGCTTGAAACCATTTATGCAACTTTCCACAACCAGACATCAAGAATGAAAAATTAGATTCTATAATATAATATCTTTATTCTCAATAAACCATATACATAGGTACAGAGAAGAAAACCTGCTAACCACTTAAGCGCAGGCACATTGATTAAGTTAAGAATCACCCATGCTGTCATACAACCATGATAGTATCTACAACCAGTGTGAATCACTCCTGTCCTACAGGGATCCACTCGTGTTTGAAAAAAATATAACTACATGTATTTTAAGTGATTTTTTACTGAATCATGTTATAATTCAACTTGTAATGTATGTTCATTTTGTACTGTAAAGCAGATCCAATCCTTCATCTGTTTAATTTCTTTTTCAGACTTCTAAGTCATCATCTGCTGTAAGAAGAGCAAAGAGACAAAAGGTAACCATGGTAACTTCAGTGGTAGATTCTGACCACAAAAAAATTTAACATCATTATGTAGTTATTAACTACCTGACTACCACAAGGAAAAAATATCAGGAGATAATAAACCTGACCTTTTGAAGGTTATGTGTGCAAGGGTACGCATTTGTCAGTTAATAAGCTAGATATAAGAATATAAGTTGCAAAATGTTGAAGAAAATTTTATATTATATACACTGGAAGGAATTGTTTTAGCCTGTCATTAGTTTATTTAGATACATGTAGTAAGATAATGATATTTAGCAAATATTGCTCAACACAGCCTTAATCTTTATAAACCATTTCCAACTGTATATGAAAATGTACATATCAAAACAAATAATGTATTAAAAGTTTTATTTGCTTAAAAAAACCCAGACTTAACCGTTGCATATTTTTCTAGAAGGCTAAAAAATTACTTCCCTAAATGGCTATAGTTTGTGTTGTATGAGCAATTTAAGTCATTATCAAGACTGGAAAATAAACTGAACAATTTTTACAATAAATAACAATATAGAATAGGAAAAATATATTAAAATGTCAGCTGCAACTCATATGAAGCTTTTAATGGAAATAATTGAATGAGCATATTATAAAAATAACAGTTAATCCCTTTTCATATAAGTTTTGTTATTATAACATGTATAAGAAGAGTTACCATTATCATGTTACAGAAACAACTTCTATATATAATCCTATTTTTATTAAATATAGATTGCTGCTTAATATCAAATCAATATCTTTATAACATGTGTGTATTAGATCAACTTGATAACCCAAGTCACTGGCCAATTTTAATTCTTATTTCAGAAATTGATATTTTGATTCATATGCCTACATTATAATTATACCGAGATGAATGAAATTCTTTGCAAACTGACGATCATGCCACAGCTATAAATTGAAGAAGAAATATCAATACAATAAACTATTGCCTATATTAAAGTTATGAATGTAATAATGCTGTCATTACCCTCAAATTTATAGCACCAGACAAGCAGAGAACTATTGATATATTAATAGCATCAGACTAACAGAATTCTATATATATAAGTAATGCAGTCTTGCTTTTTTTCAATGTCAAAGAATTCTAAAATGGGAGATAACTCATTATTGGATTTAAAAAAAACTATAGGAATTACAAAAAATATTCAACATTACAAAAACCAACTCCTCTAATAAAAAATAGACAAATAAACAAAGACATAAAACATATTAATGATAAAATACAGAATATATCATTATGATGATATTCACCTTTATAGAATCTAAAGGACTATGGGTAATTTCATTGTTGGTACCTCAAAATAAAAATAACATCACATCATTGGTTGAATTCCAATTGTTTAGGATGCTGTTAGCCAATCACAATGTTTTGGTGTACGCTTTTGAAAATATGACCCGGAATTCATTAGATTCTGAATCATCAAATTGTCATAGAAAAACACTGTGTAACTTTGTTTTCAATTTGTATATATAGCATCAGACACGCAGAAATCTACTCTAACTGTAATCCAACTTACTTTTGTGAATACTTTATTTCCAGGCTAACCCTTAAAAGCCAACTTCTCAATAGTTTATTTTCCTATTTTAATTTTATATTTTGTTAATTTATTTATTTGTTAAAATATTCTTTGACGCTTTTTGACATAAATTTAATGTGTTAAATTCTACTCTCAAAAGGGACAAAAATAAACGGCTTGCAAAAATTAGTGGTTTAACAGTTTATATCCGCATGAGGTTTGTGTTTTAGAAAAATTCAATATAATTTCAGAAAGGGAGGTAACTCATTAATTAACAATGAAATAAATACTTCTTATAGTTGTGTGTTTAAATATGTTTATTGCAGCCAACAACACCAGCCTCCACAAAAGATCTTGGAAGATGGAAACCACAAGATGACTTGGCATTGATTACAGCAGTACAACAGGTCAGTAATTTTTCAACAGTAGACTTACCACTAACCAATTATTTATTTTAACAAACTCCCATCATATCTAGATGAGCATCAAAAGATGCCTTGAAAAGATTAAATAGGGGAGCTAACTCTAAGTGAGATGATAAAAATTCCATAATTAAAAATATTAACTTTCTATAGATTGATTTATCAGTAGAATAATTTTGAAAATTAAATCAAATGTTGAAAATATGAAAAAAAACAAAATGATGAAAGTAGAAGCAATTTAATTATGATACACTTTTTTAGGATACAAAAAGTTTTTGTAATTTTCATTTCATTTAAAGAGAAAAAATTGCTAATAATTTTGTCAGACAGAAACAAATAGACTTGATGAAATTCTCTATTAGTAAGTATGATGCAAGCAAGGTTTATTGAACAGTAAAATTATAATTCTTTTTAGGTAGAGAGAACATATAATCTACCTAGTTTTGAAATATGTGAAATCTTTTTCAAGATTATTAACTATTATAAATAACAAATGTTTTTGATAAAAGTTTAATCAAACAATCTTTATATTTATACAATCTAATATGTTTTAACAAAATATTATTCAAACTCTTGTATAAAAAGTTTTGATAAGAAATTCAATCAAAACATTTAAACCAAGTGTTAATCAAAATACTTTAAAACTGAGATCATTAGCTAAAACTGTTCTATCCAAACAATGTTAATGAGGATGAGAAACATTACTTATTCAAGAGTACACATCAAGTTTGAGTTTTGATTACTGTAAATGGATAATTACTCAGATGTACTTGTTTATATATATACAACTTGTCAGGTAAGAAGACATACATTAATCAATATCAATTCATATGCACAAAATTTCAGAAATTGTAGTTAGATTTAATTTTTACAAAACTGGTATCTAATTGGTATATACTCATATTTATCTGGAACCAGTGAAAATTTCTTCTTCATTGATGTAGTAAGATTGAGGATTTTGCTTTTGCTGGAAGATAACACTTTTGGTAAGTTACATTTTACATAAAATCTTTTTATGAAATGAATGAATTTGATGTAAGAAAAATAGACATGTTAAAAATAGTATTTGATTTTTATGAAATTAAAATATTTTAATTGTAATTTAAGCTGCTCTGCACTTTTGAATTATTGCTAATGATGTGTTTAAAGAATTTAAGATGACTTTAAGAAATATGAATATTTTCATTGATATAAATTTCTAAATATTAAAGAGCTTTTAGATTTTTATAGATCATAGTTATATTCATTGTACATACTTCTTACCATTTACGAACAGTTTTACTAGACTAAATATTTATGACCAGTAACATGAATTTTAGACTTACATAATTTTTAGCCAATTTAATTCGTTTTAATAATTTTTCTTTCAGACCTAGAAAGCAGTTGAAAATCCAACACCCATGGCATCAGTTTGTACTACCCACAATTCCATGCTCAGTTACCTGGAGACAGCTATCAATGACATCCATATAAACTTGATCAACATTGACACAGAGGTCAGTCAAAATTTGTTTCAAGGGCACAGTCCTCAAAGTGCTCTTTGGACATGCTGGACACCACAGTTTTTCAAAGAGCCATCAAAAGAAAGTTGCAATCCCACAATTTCCTTGGAAGGAAGCCGTGATGAAACTAATTGCTCAAATTGTGTTGTGGAATTACCCAGAATTCTTTTCACTGTCAAGAAAGAAGTAGATCGACATGTTCAATATGTTGACTTTATTCAGGAGAAAATGAATGCTGTTTCTATGTCAACTGCAAAAGCAAATTTGACTCCTAAATCACATGCTTATTTGAATCGCAATGCATCAGTAAGGCGAAGTAAAATAAGAACCAACCCAAGCTTTCCAGTTCTTCATTCACCAATAAAATTGGCAAGTGAGGAATCACATGGTGCATTATTAACCAATCAGAATAGTTCTGTTCAAGATGCAGAGTTTTTTAAACATTTACTAACTCTAGAGAGTCAACCATGTGTTTGCTGTGAAAAGTGCTCCAGTGTTTTACATCTTTTCTCAAAAACCGTCTGCAGCAGGGTGAAGCATCTCAAAGATCAGTGCCATGAACTCAAGATGAGGCTTGTCAAAGAACTACAGGAAAAAGAAAGAGAAATAAATCTGTTACTTTCACAGATTAAAAATGCTAAAGAAAATGTAAGCAGTAGTTTCTGTCAACTTGAAAATTTAGGTCAACAGTGTTTAGCCATATTCACAAATTTTCAAGATAAGAAAGATAAAAATTCAAAACAATGTGACAATTGTAAAGGCAACCAGTTTGATATAAGATCTGCAGCAGACGATCAGTCATGTGATAAAGAAAGCACCAATCAGAATTCAGGGCTACTTTATGATTCCAATGAATCCACCAATAAGAATACAAGATTGCCATCGTCTTCCAGTGAAGGGTCCTACACACTTCCTGTTGGCTTGTCACATGAGGAAAATCATGAAAGCAATGTAGACAATAGTGAGATAACTGAGAGTGGTAGTCATGACAACAGTCACATTGATGCTGATGATGAAGATAGAATTTGCATTTATGATGAACTTGTGTTTCCCACTCAAAATGAACAGCAGGAAGCAGAGTCAAAACAGCCATTTGATTTTTCTGTATCGTGTGACATTGATAAAAGTCCATTACCCGAACTTATTGAATTTCAAAGGAAAAGATTTGATTCTTTGAATCGATATGATAAACTTTTCAGAAGGGAAGATTTCCGTAGACGTTCCCAGAGCAATCCAGTGTCATTCCAGACTAGAAAAACAATGAATGCTTCTGGTCCATACAATACGATTCAGGAGGGAACAGACGACAGCCTTACCCAGGATGGACCTTCTACTGAACTACATCATGCCAAGTCTGAGTGTGTTATTGATCAGCAAGATATAAAGCAGAGAAAGATAAAGAAGTCCAAAAGTTCTATGATGGTCCGGGCTACAAAAATAAAAAACTTCATCACCAAGAAATTCAAGAGAAAGAGTTTGGGTGGTAAATCTCAGAGAAAGTCAGCATCTTCCTCATCAGTCCAAGCCAGCTCAACAGGCGTCCAGTTCTTTGAGTACGACTTCTCCGATGACGGGATTGATAAATCGTTAAACGCTACATCAGATAGACTTGGTGATCTCTCATTTCTAACTGGTATGTCTAATAATTTAGATAATAGTATGTTTGATATGGATTTTAGGGGACACAAACTGGACTTCAGTGGACCAAATTTGGACTTTAGTCGGAATGATAATTGTGATTCTTTACAAAGTTCTGCAATGCATTCAATCTCGGAAGATGAGACTGAAACATTCAGTGAGTCAAATACCAACTACAGCTACTGGTTTAATAAACAGATTACATCAATAGAAAGACTCTTGAATGATACAACTGGCGGAGAGGATATGCCTGTTCATCAGTTGACAGAGGACCTAACTCCACATTTGAAATCAGTGGACCCAAGAAATAGTAGATCACAGATTTCACAAAGAAATGGTCACTCCCATACTAAAAAGCATCAAATTCAGATGGTATTGCCACCAAAACTTAGAACACAAACAAACTTGTACTACAATGACTTTGCGATTGAGCGATCACCGTCGGAGAGTCTGTCTGCCATCTCCTGTATTGAGCCTGTTGATCATTTAACTGACATTACCGATGATACCATGGACAATTCACTGTTTGAGGAAGCTGGTACAAGAGTTTTTGGTCTTAGTTTTAATAATAGTCAAGCAAAAATTCAGACCAGTCATAGCAGTGAGTCACTGAAACATCAAGTGTTTGATGCAGAAAGAAAAGTAAGTAGTTCCAGTGACAACTCTGTTAGTTTCAATGATAACCGAGGCTTTGATGTAAATCATGGATATGGAACCAGTAATATCTTCAGCAATAAAAAAAAGATGGCAGATCCTTTCTTAGCTGAAAATACCATAAACAGTTTTCCTATACCTATTAATCAAGATTTAATGTACAGGGCCAGCCTAGATCACAGGGAATTTATTGATCCTTTGAAATTTCATCAACTGGAGAGTCATCATAATATGGAGAGGCTATGGCATATCAAACCATATCTTCTACAAGGAACACTGACTGGTACCTTTCTCATGCACCTTATCAACAACTATCCACACAATTTCCTAGAGGTACCAGGGTACAATTCTGTTACTAAGGAGATCTCCATGGAGCTGGTTTCCAGTGTTTACTCACAAACCTCCAAACCACAAATATTTGCCCGTGATCTTGTTTGGCATTTATTTACCTTGTTGGAACTCTATGGTGGAAAATCTAATTCGGGAAAGAATACAGACTCACTTGACAAAGATCTGATTGTGGCCATTAGAAATGCTACTATTCTACAGTATCACATCACTACCCAGATCTGGCAATACAAGTGTGTCAGTTTTATCCACCAATCTATCAACGACTTATTCAACCAGAAACTAAGACTACCCGTGTTTCGTGCTTTATTTCAACAGAGTGACTGCTAGTTTGACTTTTGTGATTTTAAATTGTTGTTGTAAACACATGGAAAATATGAACATTGTTTTAATCTGCAGAATTGTTAATTTTATATTCTGATTTATTTGTTATATTTACAAAGTTCTGTGAATAGAACCTTTGACCTTTATCCTGTAAAATAAATTACCTTTACATGCCAATTGTATATATATATTTAAAATTTTCTATTTTTGTAATTTATATATAGTATGTGTACATGGTGTATGAGATATTTATTTTATGAATGCATATTGTTTATCTATACCTTTTCATTGATTGATTTATGATGTTTTATAAACAATTTATGTAAAAAATAATATGTACATATACCATTTTATTTGATCATTTAGAAAATGTTTACATATATATATACAGAGAGAAGTGTCTTATAATAATAAAAATCAAAAATATCACATAGTAGTATTTATTGTTAAAGACTCATTGCTATTAAATTACATCACTGAAATTAATGGTTTGGATAGATCAGTTTGTGCACATGAATTTTACAAGGGTATACTTCAAACAGACAGCACTCAGTAACACAGCAAAAAGAAAGCAAAAAAGGTATCTGCCGTTTATATCAAGATAGCTGATTTCACCTTAAGTGATCATTCCATTTCATAAATCTTCAGACAAGAGATTTGAGACAGCTTGTCTTTGAATCATGTTTAATACTAGCTACAGAACCATAAAGCTGTTATGGTCCCTATGATATTTTTTGACAATTGGCGAACAGTAGATCTATGGTCCACACATAAACTTAGGGATTTTCATGCCATTTTAATTGTACCTAAATCATTCCATTTTCCAGAAAAGAAATTGTTGAACATAAAATATACTTTGAAATATTTGTAGTCTCTAAATGAGTGATTCGAGGGCAACTTACCTTGAGATTAAATTTTTCTTTAGGTTTACACTCGATCAAAAACTAAATCTATTATAAGTAAGATGTGGTATGATAATGCCAATGAGACAACTATCCACCAGAGTCCAAATGTCATAGAAGTAAACAACAATAGGTAACCATATGGCCTTCAACAATGAGCAAAACCCATACTGCATAGTCAGCCATGAAATAACAATTGTAAAACAATTCAAAAGAGAAAATGAGTGGCCGATTCATGTTCAAAACAATAAACGAAAAACAAATATGATATTCAGCAACAAACGACAACCCTTTAAATACAGGCTCCTGACTTGGAACCCGACTAAAGTCTATTATAGTAATAAGGTTTATAATTTTGAGGGAGTTTATTGACAATAAACTTGGAAAATGACACATAAATTGAATAAAATCTGAGGGACTTTGTTAAGTTTGTGAGTAAAATGATGGATTTATTCATCAATTAACTCTGTTAAAAAAACCTTTATCATTGATAATTCTAATAAAAAGCTCTGGAAATCATGCCAAGGCCTTTCGGTTATCGTACTCAGACTCGGAAATCAACCAATCAAAATACTGGATTTGGTGTTTCAAGTACTGAGTAAAGTTTATAACCGAGGACCGAGATATTAACTTCATCAGCATGTACAGAAGTATTGTGACTGTGTAGGAATTCATGCTTGTTGCATGTCTCTTAGGTTGTGATTTTGAACCCTGCTGTTGGCAATACTAATTGATAGGGATTTGTCAGTTTTCCTGCTGATGGTCTGTTGTTTTCTCTCAGTACCTAGGTTTCTGCCACCAATAATAACTAGTCGCCGTGATGTTGCCATGTTCCCTGAAAGTGGTGTCAAACATCAACAAACATACAAAACATGCTTGAGTCATGTAACAGGTTTATACATTATATGCATTTTGTACTTTCTGGTTTCCTTGATGCTCAAAAATGAAATATGATTCAACATACGACCTTGGAATTATCATTTCATGCAACATTCTTATTGTATTTTATACAACTAAGAGATCTGCTGTATATCTACCATTAACACTGATTAAGAATATGCAAGGTTTATATCATGAAATTTTTTTTTTTTTTCAGACAAGTGATCTGACTGCTGTACATCTAGGGATAAAGTTTATACCATGCAATATTTCTATTTTTCAGACAAGCGACCTGACTGCTGTACATCTAGGGATAAAGTTTATACCATGAAATATTTTTATTTTTCAGACAAGTGACCTGACTGCTGTACATCTAGGGATAAAGTTTTCCTGTAGATTTACATTGAAGGAAATACAAGAAAGATGGTTCGCCTTGTTGTATGATCCTATTATATCAAAGTAAGATTTAACTGTCATATGCAAATTGATCAGAATACTTCACAAGATATAGTGAATGATGATTAAAAAAGATGCAGGATATACATCAATGAGAGGCCAATCAAGGGAAACAAAAATAAAGCATGTGATTAAAACACTCAATTTCTACATGGAAAGTAACCACAAAGAAATAAATAACAAATCACTAAAATATAAAAGCTACAAGCCAGAAAAGTCTGATTTTTGTCGAGCTTGCGACTTTTATCACAGAAAGCTCGACATAGGGATAGTGATCCGGTGGCGGCGGCGTTAACTAATTTCTTAAAAGCTTTTATATTTACCATGGTGAAAGACCAGGATGCTTCATACTTTGTATATAGATGCCTTATGTTATGAAGTTTCTGTCTGTCATACGTCCATTGTCCTTGACCTCATTTTCATGGTTCAGCGACTACTTGAAAAAAAATTTAGATTTTTTGTAATGTTAATTTCTCTCTTAATATGAGTTATAGGATAACTATATTTAATATGTGCGTACCTTGTAAGGTCCTCATGCCCGTCAGACAGTTTTCATCTGACCTCAACCTCATTTCATGGGATCAGTGAACAAGGTTAAGTTTTCATAGTCAAGTCCATATATCAGATACTATAAGCAATAGGTCTTCTATATTTGGTGTATGGAATGATTGTAAGATGTACATGTCCAACTGGCAGGTGTCATGTGACCTTTACCTCATTTTCATGGTTCAGTGGTTAAAGTTAAGTTTTTGTGTTTAGGTCTTTTTTTCTAATACTATATGCAATAGGTCAACTATATTTGGTGTATGGAAATATTTTACAATGTACATGTCAGTCTGGCAGGTTTTATTTGACCTTGACCTCATTTTCACGGTTCATTGCTCAGTGTTAAGTTTTTGTGTTTTGGTCTGTTTTTCTAGAACTATAACCAATAGGTCAAAACTATAACCAATAGGTCAACTATATTTGTTGTATGGAATGCTTGTAAGGTGTATATGTCTGTCTGGCAGGTATCATCTGACCTCATTTTCATGGTTCATTAGTCAATGTTAAGTTTGTTTCTTAGATACTATAAGCAATATGTCAACTATATTTAATGCATAGATTGATTATAAGGAGAATATGTCTGTCTGGCATGGTTCATCTGACCTTGACCTTATTTTCATGGTTCATTGGTCAATGTTTAGTTTTCCTGTTTAAGTCTGTTTCGTAGAAACTATAAGCAATAGGTCAACTACAAGGCTTCCAAAACGGTCATATATTTCGGACATTTGTTTAATGTCCGGTAAAAGTCCGGCTGGTCAAAGCATGAAACGGTCATCTACTTTTTAGTTTTCAAGGCTTTCTAAAGAGACGGTCATTTTAACATAATTTGCGATCTTTTTGACCCAACCTTTTGCCTTTAACAGCCACACATTTCCGGTCATAAAAGTGACATGATCATTAAGTACTATCAAAACAACCCCTATCTTAATACCTTCTCATTTTAATCAAGGCTAATTTATAGTTGTCGAACAGCTGAAATTTACCTGTTCAGGTAACAGGTAAACTATTTTGAAACCGTACATTGATCGGTCTATAAGTTATTTTCTTACATTTCAGCGGTTTGCATCTAATTAATTTACTCAAAAAGATTTAAATTATCAGAAATACGTTTACAAATATGATTTGATGAAAAAATTAAAAAGGTGAAAATGAAAATCGTCAAAATCACGATGTTTGAACCAGAGTCATGTCTCTGTTTGAACTAGTACACTTGTGCGCATGTGCGCAGGTGTGAAATTTAGTTATACATCCTAATTTCTTCAAAAAATGCTTAAATTGTCATTGATACCTTTATCTCACGTTTATTTTGAATATTTTCTTGAAGAAATAACGCAGAAAGAGCTACTTACACTCATTACACTCATTCATGCTTTGCAAACGTACACGGAATTTACGTATCCGTCTCTGGTCCAATGTTTTATCATTGTCAAGAAAAAATCCGGTATTAGATTTAAAAACGAAAATAAAGTTTTTGACAAGCTATTTTGCACAAATAAAGAGTCTAAGGCAGATATAAGTACGCTGATGTTGCACACTTCGAATGATGCACTGCCAATTTAGCAGTTTACGTCAGAACTTGAATCAAAGAAAGTTTAATATCGTTTTTTTTTAATGTCAATCATTGGGATGGCCAACTCGGCAACTGATTACCATAATTGCCTTTTGTTTATTTAGTCTTAAGAGATTAAAATCGGCATAATATATAAAATGTCAGGCTGGCTAAAAATAATTTTGGAAGCCCTGGTCTCAACTATATTTGATGTATTGAATGATTGTAAGGTGTACATGTATTTCCGGTTTGGTTTATCTGACCTTGACCTCATTTTCCTGGATCATGTTAAGTTTATGTGATACTTTTAGTAAAGCTTTATATTTAGGACTATCAACATAAATTCAATGGTCAGTAAAGAAGGCGAGACATTTCAGCGTGTGCACTCTTGTTACAAGTTAGTGTCAGACATTTAGCAAATCAATCAATCTACAGACCTGCCAACTCTCCTGATTTTGATGTTATCATCCCGTTTTTCATGCCTCAACCCAAATCCAGATATTGAGTTTGTAAAACAAGCCAAAATCCTGATTTTAATCTTTCCCAAGGGAGACAACCGTAATCAGCCAAGTTGAATAACTTAAAACAGTCAGACAAGTCATACTTGAACATCTTATTTTGACCATTCTTTGTTCATACTTTTTAATGTTATGTGCCTAGTGTGGAAGCAGCAAATATTTATTTTAGTCTTTGGATTTATGGTTTTACTTTGCCCGTGATTAAACCTCTGCATACTTGAGGCAAACAGAGCACATTGAAAGAAAAGCAAACCTTTAACAATAAAAACTGTACAAAATATAAAAATAAGAAGATGTGATACGTGATATGATTGCAACAACTTTCAACCAGAAACCAATTGACGTAGAAGTTAGTAACTACAGGTCACAATACAACCTTCAACAATGAGCAAAACCCACATAGCAAGCTATAAAAGGCCCAGACATGACAATGTAAAACAATTCAAAAGAGAAAACAAGTGGCCTGATTTATGTAAAAAATAAATGGATAAAATGATGAAGTAGCATATGTACTTTAAAACTAGCATCAAATCTAACATTTTGAATTTTAGGTTGGGTATGCAGGCTATTAAACAATTACATCCAGATATCATAGCCAATGTCCAGTCTAAAACATTGTTCAGTAAAGAGGAGGAAAAACTACTGGGAACAGTATTGTCTGTAAGTACCAGTAGGAATTAAAATTAATGCACTGAAAAGGTGGAGAGTTATGGGAGATTTTTTATTATTTCTTTGAAATATTTGAAATCCTGCATCTGTAACGTGCAAACTCCTTAAAATGAATATAAGAGGGTAGGAAGGAATTTCCAAAATATTAAAGATGTGAATGAATTTTAAAAACATAATACCCAAGATCTGCAACCAACAACCAATTATTTAAAGGACATAAACACTATGATATTCAGCAGGTGGGTGCACACCAAGCTGGCCATCTCTCTTTAGAATAAGAAAAAAGTGTACTAAAGGTAAAATTACAGCCAAGTTTTGTCAATAAAAAGGTCCTCTGATATCATAAAATGTGAGTTTTCAACCTTTATGTTTTTACATTGATATTAAATTGTTGGTTTACTTTCCTTATAGACAAGCCAGCCTAATTTAGATGTATTTGAAGAATTGATAGACAAGAATCCAGAATCATTTTACCCCTTGAGAACCCCGAAATCTTTACACAACCATTGGCTGTTGATGAAACAATATCATTTATTACCAGACCAATCAGGTAAGATATGAATATTCAGCGGTTATTGATGAATATGTAGAGTGGTGGGTTCAATATAAATAAAGCAAACAAATTTTCCATATCTGACAGTTCTTTTGCTTCAAATCAAATATAACCATTTATTATTGTAGGCATAGATATAAGAAGATGTGGTATGAGTGCCAATGAGACAACTCTCCATCCAAGTCACAATTTGTAAAAGTAAACCATTATAGGTCAAAGTATGGCCTTCAACACGGAGTGGAGCCTTGGCTCACACTGAACAGCAAGCTATAAAGGGCCCCAAAAATGACTATTGTAAAACCATTCAAACAGGAAAACCAACGGTCTAATCTGTATAAAAAACAAGAAACGAGAAACACTTATGAACCACATCAACAAACGACAACCACTGAACATCAGGTTCCTGACTTAGGACAGGTGCAAACAAAAGCAGCGGGTTTAAACGTTTTAATAGGCGCCAACCTTCACCCTACCTGAAACAAAAGTGTAACATCACAACATAGAAAGACACACTATAAAATATCAATTGATATGGCTTAACTCAATCAAAAGACATAGCCTCTGGCCTTTGTTAGTCTTGTATTATTTTTACTTTTAGTTTCTTGTGTATAATTTGGAGTTTAGTATGACGTCCATTATCACTGAACTAGTATATATATTTGTTTAGGGGCCAGCTTAAGGACGCCTCCGGATGGGGAATTTCTCGCTGCATTGGAGACCTATTGGTGACCTTCTGTTGTTGTCTGTTCTGTGGTCGGGTTGTTGTCTCTTTGACACATTCCCCATTTCCATTCTCAATTTTATATTAACAAAAACACGTGAACATACACTGAACGAATAAATTTGATCTATGACACAATGTAAATTTATAATTGATAATTTATAACTGACTTTATAATTGGCATAGCCTTTTGTGATATTAAATTGTTTTCATTTTATTTTAGTTCAACCAATGCCAAGAGGAGATCATGTTTTAAACTTTTCTGATGCTGAAGATATGCTGAATGATGATGACTTAAAGTGAGTATCTACAGATAAGAATTAAAACATTTTCAAACTTCCCTCAAGTTTCTTAAATGACAGAACCACCTTTGTGATCTCATATTCGCTTAGAGTGGGGTAGGTTGTGGCTTTGAACTCTAACTTTATAATTGGTATTTGCTGCTTCTCCACTAAGAAAAAAGCCTTATTTAAAGGAGTAGGCTTGGAGTCAGAATAATGTGTCCAAGGTAGGGTGACATGCGGACTATTACCTTGTGAACTAGCACATTAAGATTCAGCTCAGTCGGTCTAGTAAAAAGCAGGGTTAGTATTCATATTGGATTAACATGTTCTTGTCCTGAACATGCATTTAAGTTGATGCTGGACTTTTAAACAGCCATACACCATCATCATCTAAAATTACAAGGGGAAACATTTGCCTTATACAAAATATATCCTTTTAAGCAACACAAATTAAATGAAAAATTGCAATGAAAGAAGAGCTACTTTGTATTTGGTTTTGTGACGTACATGTCTGGATTTTGTGGTATTTTTGGTTGTTGATTCATTATTATTCGTGTGATACCAATTATTGTGGATACAGGTGAAACATGAGTTAAAATATTCAATGAAGTACAAATTATCTATAGGCTTGTTTAACCCTGCCGCATTTTAGCGCCTGTCCCAAGTCAGGAGCCTCTGGCCTTTGTTAGTCTAGTATGTTTTTAATTTTAGTTCATTTATATGTTTTGGAGTTTAGTGTGACGTCCATTTTCACTGAACTAGCACACAATTTTAGTTAGGGGCCAGCTGAGGACCACCTCCAGGTGCGGGATTTTCTCAATGCATTGAAGACCCATTGGTGGCCTTCGGCTGTTGTCTGCTCTGTGGTCAGGTTGTTGTCTCTTTGACATATTCCCCATTTCCATTCTCAATTTTATTGTACGCAACCTTTTGTAAAACCACAAAATCAAATATCAACGAAAATACAATTTTCCTTATTCCATGAAAATTGGTACACAGTTAAAAAAATGAATCCACAGTAATGCATAAATCAAGAGAAACCATAGCCAAAGAAAAACATGTCTACAAAACACTACAGTTTACATACACCACTTCGCCAATCAAGTTGACACAAGTATCAACTCGTGTGACAATCTTCGATAGTCATAGAAAACTAGTATGTAAACATTTGAGAGAATATATTTTGGAGGAATTAATTACTTATACATGGATTTGGCAGAATTTTTCTACAAATTTTATCTGTTGTTGCGAGACAACAAACAAACAAAAAATTCAAATAGGGTATCATTATGATTTTGTTGATATTACAAGATTTCAGGAATAGTTTTGTTATTTCTGCAAGTGACCATTTCACTATACAAATACAAGTGTGCAAAAAAAGTGTGATATTTGTGTACTATACAGTTATCATCTCCTGGCATCCTTCTATTGTAACAATATATGCTAATATGTAGTTATGTTTTTAAATGCTATTATGTAAATGAAGGAAAATAAATACATGTAAAGTTTCTTGTTTAATTACTGACAACTTTCTTTGTGTCTTATTTCAGAGATCCTACAGATGAAATATTAGAACATGGTTAGTACTTTTATCTAATAAAACAACAATTCCATGAAAAAAATTTCACAACTTCATTTTAAGACTCTGCTAGTGGTCAATATTTTGGCTCTTGCTATAATTATATTCCTTGCTCCAAAAGAGAGGGGTATACAGATTTACGTCTGTCTGTACATTTTGTAATATTTTGGTCACATTTTTTCAGAGGAACTATTAAATCAGGTATTTCCTGAAATTTAGTATCAAGCTTCGTGTGTACATGCCATACTGTGTTATGCAACTTCAGATTCATCACTAATCAATTTCCTGTTTACCAAATACTTATGGCCATGTATGAAATTTTCTCTTGACAGGAATCCAAATCAAGGCTTTCCTAAATTTAGAATTTACAATCATGTGAACATGCTTTACCATGTTGTGGGTTTTTACATCACTCACTCCTCAATGTCCTGCTTACAAAGTACTAATATCAGGGGTATCATAAATGAGCAATTGCTCACAGATAAACTTTATTTATGCTTAAATTTCACAAGGTTCTTTGATAAATCTTTGTTGACCTTCAGAGTTATCTTTCTTAGTATAATGTGCTTCTTGAACCTTGTAAAGTTTTGTTGAAATTTACTTAAAAATGAATGATTTTTATGCCCCACCTAGGGGCATTATGTTTTTCGGTCTGTGCGTCCGTCCGTTCGTTCATCCGTCCGTCTGTCCCGCTTCAGGTTAAAGTTTTTGGTCAAGGTAGTTTTTGATGAAGTTGAAGTCCAATCAACTTGAAACTTAGTACACATGTTCCCTATGATATGATCTTTCTAATTTTAATGCCAAATTAGAGTTTTGACCCCAATTTCATGATCCACTGAACATAGAAAATGATAGTGCGAGTGGGGCATCCGTGTACTATGGACACATTCTTGTTGTTTATTTTTCAGAATTAGCTGTAGCAGACAGAAGAAATAAAAAAGAAATCAGACATTTAGAACAGGAATTACCAAAATGGCAGGTCCTGGTTGACAGTGTTACAGGTAAATAGACATTTAGAACAAGAAGTTTGAATTCCACGATCAATCATAGGTCTATATTTTGTCAATCTTGCAAAATAAATGAATAACAAGGACATATTTGACACAGATATTAAATGTCTAACACCAAAAAGAATATAAGACTAGAAAAGCAGGTCTGGGTCAGGGCTTCCAAAAAATATTTGAGCCAGCCGGACATTTTATATCTGATCCCGATTTTAATCCCTTTAGGCCTTAAGACTAAGTCACAAAAGGCAATTATGGTAACCAGATGGCCATCCCATTGTTTGACATTAGATTAAAAAAAAACGATATTAAACTTTACTTTGATATGAATTTGATGTTCTGACGTAAACTGTTAAATTGGCAGTGCATCATTTGAAGTGTGCACATAAGCGTGCTCATTTCTGCCTTAGACTCTTTATTTGTGCAAAATGACGTTGTCAAAACATTTTACTTTTGTTTTTTAAATCACATTTTCCTAAACCGGATGTTGACTTGACAATGGTAAAACATGGAACAAGAAACGGATACGTAAAATCCGTGTACGTTTTCAAAGCACGACTGAGTGAAGAAGCTCTTTCCACGTTATTTCTTCAACAAAATACTTGAAATGAACGTTAGATACAGGTATCAATGATAATTTTAGCATTTTTGAAGAAATGTAGGATGCATAATTAAATTTCCCACCTGTGCATATGCGCACACGTGTCCTAGTTCATACAACGTAGTTCTGACGATTTTTCATTTAAAACCTTTTTAAATTTTTCATCAAATCATGTTTCTAGACGTATTTCTTATAAATTTAATCTTTTGGACTAAATCAAATAGATACAAACCGCTGAAATGTAAGAAAATAACTTTGAATAGACCGATCAATTTATACGATGTCCGGTACTAAAAATAGTTTACCTGTCACCTGAACAGGTAGATTTCAGCTGTCCAACAACTAATTAGCCTTGATTAAAATTAGAAAGGATTGAAGTAGGGGTTGTTTTGATAGTAATTAATCATCTTGTCACTTTTATGACCGGAAATGTGAAGCTGTTAAAGGCAAAAGGTTGGGTCAAAAAGATCGCGAATTATGTTAAAATTGACCGTCCAAAGCCTTGAAAACTAAAAAGTAGATGACCGTTTCATGCTTTGCCCAGCCGGACTTTTACCGGACATTATACAAAAGTCCCGAATATATGACCGTTTTGGAAGCCTTGGTCTGGGTGGTATTTACAGAATAATTGGCAAAATATATATGTCGAATTGAGAAATATAGGAAAAACAAACCAAGTATATTTGGATACAAAAATAGAAAGAATCGAAAAAATACCTAAACATCTTTTGACCCAACCCTTCTGTCAAGGTCTTTTGACTTTGAAACTTTTGAAAAGTATTAATATATGTCCCAAAAAACATGTTTAAATTGACTTTGATTCTTATAACAGGTATAAGTCCACCAGATTTTGATAATCAAACATTAGCAGTACTGAGAGGAAGACTGGTGAGGTACTTAATGAGGTCAAGAGAGGTATGTCAAAGTTATATGGATGTCTATAAAAAACAAGGAGAAAATATTTCAATGCCCTAAAATGAAGTTCCATTATTTTTGTAATCAGCCCTCATCAACTTTTTTATTTACGATTTCATAAATGTCCTTTGTTTATTTCAAATAACACGTGTAAAGATAGATCATTTGTTTTTCTGTCGCACTGTTATTATTGTACAATGAAATGATCTAAATAAAGAATTTTCCTGTAGCATACAAAGTATTTCAAGGCTTTGTGTTGTTGGGCATATAATTTCTTTTTTATCCCCTCACTTCTCCATATATTCAATATAAAAAGGAATCTCATTTGAATGGTTTCCAGGGATTTCCATTTTCTCAATTATGTCTGGATTGCAGTTGCTATGACAAGTTGAAGAATGACTTTAATAACAATAAATCTTTTCTTTTTGAAATTTATTTTATTTATTTGTATAAAAATCAGATTTATGTATTAAGAGTGTACCCAACATTTTGATTAAAATAGATTTGGCTCATTTAATTTTCATAAAATGACCAAATATCTACTTTGACCTGTTAACAAAAAGAAATTTTAACTACAAAATTTAAGGGAATAATTTCATTGCCTATATAGCATAATAGCAGTTTGACAAACACTAATTTTGATCATTGAGAAGCTTGATTTCTCTTTACTAATAGTATGTGATTAAAATGTTCAGCCAATTTTTAAAGAGTTAACACCCTTGACCCTTAGGTGTTCTGTACCCCTTATTTGATTAGAAAATTCTATTTTTAGATAACACTTGGAAGAGCCACCAAAGACAATCAAGTTGATGTAGACTTAGCATTGGAAGGACCAGCATGGAAAATCTCACGTCGTCAGGGTGTCATAAAGTTACGGAGTACAGGAGAGTTCTTTATATCTAACGAGGGAAAGAGACCAATTTATGTTGATGGGAAACCAATTTTAGGTGGAATCAAACAGAAACTGAATAATAATTCTGTTGTTGAGGTATGAATTAATTATAGAGTCACAAAAAGTCACTTTCAGAATGCTTTTTAATTTAAAAGCCTATAGAAAATCTATTTGGTTGAACATTTAAATTCCTTGTTCACTTATACCCATGATATCAAAAAAAAATTTAATCCCAAGAATAATAATGAATTCACAGTAATATTTTAGCCATTGGAATTTGTTATTGTATCCAGCTGGTTTATGGCTTAATAAAAATTTTGTTTTCTTTGTTACAGATTTCCTGCTTACGGTTTATTTTTCTGATCAACCAGGATTTAATAAATGTGATACGAACTGAAGCACAGAAACAAGCAAATACATGATACGTGCTAAACAAAGAAGTTGGTAGAAGATGATCTGACTGAAGTGGTCAACAGAAATGGATGAAATTTGACAGCTGTATCAAATGGCAACAAAATCATTGTGAGGACATAATATGACAGTTCTATGAAGTGACAAATTTGCATAAACACAATATGACATTTGTATGAAATGCTTATTCAGCATAAACATAATATGAAATTTGTAATAAATGCTAAAATTGCATAAATGCACAATGAAATTTGTATGAAATGCAAAATCCTCATAAATGCAATATGAAATTTGTATAAAATGTTAAATTTGCATAAAAACAGTATGACATTTGTATGAAATGCTAAATGCGCATTCTCATAATATGACTATTATATAACTTACGAACAAAAATTGTATTTGTTGCAAAATAATTATAATGTTGAATGAAATATAAACTCAATTATGAAACAGTTTAATGAAGAAAAGTTATATGTTAGAATTTTATATTATCTATAATTTTTGATGGCCTTTGTCTCCACTTGCATAGGAAACAATTTTTAGTTGTATAGCAAGAGTTGTCTCCACTTGCATAGGAAACATTTAGTTGTATAGCAAGAGTTGTTTCCACCTATGTCATCATAAGATTGGATTATCAGTCTTAGTTTTTTGTCTCGCATGCAACAAAAGTCGCAGAATGCGAGGCATAGGGATTACAATCCGTGGCTTATACTATTTGTATTAAGCTTTATATTTCAGAGGGTAAAAGACCTGGAGACTTCATACTCTGTATATAGATACCTTATGTTATGAAGTTTCCATCTGTCATATGTCCGTAAGTTTTTGTGGTTTGGTCTGTTTTTCTAATACTATCAGCAATAAGTCAACTATGTTTGGTGCATGGAATGATTGTACAGTGTTCATGTCTGCCTGGCAGGTTTCATTTGACCTTGACCTCATTTTCATGGTTCGTTGGTCAATGTTATGTTTTTGTGTTTTGGTCTGTTTTTCTCATACTTTCAGCAATAAGTCAACTATGTTTGATGTATGGAATGATTGTACAGTGTTTATGTCTGCCTGGCAGGTTTCATTTGACCTTGACCTCATTTTCATGGTTCATTGGTCAATGTTATGTTTTTCTACTGCTATCAGCAATAACTCCATAATGTTTGGTGTATGGAATGATTGTACAGTGTTCATGTCAGTCTGGCAAGTTACATTTGACCTTGACCTCATTTTCACGGTTCATTGGTCAATGTTATGTTTTGTGTTTAGATCTGTTATTCTAATGCTATAACCAATAGGTCAACTATGTTTTTGGATGGAATGATTGTACAGTGTTATCATCTGACCTTGGCCTTATTTTTATGATTCATTGGTCAATGTTCAGTCTGTTTCTTATATACAATAAGCAATAGGTCAACTAAAATGTCTGTCTGGCAGGGTCCATCTGACTTTCCATTTGTATCTTGCTGGTTTTCTTGGTTCATTGGTAAATACTAAGTTTTCGTGGTTTGGTCAGTTTCTTTTATACCAATAGGTAAGCTATATTTGGTATATGGAACGATTGTAAGGTGTACATGTCTGTCTGACTTGGTTTATCTGACCTTGACCTCATTTTCATGGATCATTGCTAACAAAGTTTATGTGATACTTGTAGAAATTTTTAATCTGTACGACTAACAACATAAAAACCAATCATTGTTAGTAAAGCAGGTGAGACATTTCAGTGTGTTTACTCTTGTCTTATTTCTTGGTTGGTGTCTCTTATTGATGTATACCCAATATCTCCTTTTATTCATACAAGAACTTTCACCCACTAACATTTAGAACATAAGTAGCATTACTCATTTTCACCTGTCCATTGTTGGAGGTTATCCATTGTTGAAATTGGTACATAGAGTGTATTACTTCTAAAAATCCTCTCCACCCATCCTTTAGATTGAAATGCCATTTCTTTTTTTTTAATCATAAAAATTAAACCTACTAAACACGCGAAAAAAGACATGAGCTGTACTGTATAAGAGTAACTATTGCTTCCTTTCAGAGCACACAAGATCTACATTTTAGTTGCAATTTTTTTGTTTCCTCAATATTTCGTACATGTATAACAAAATAACACAGATATCAGTGCCTCCATAAGCAAGGGAGGTAATTGGTATAATATGTGGCTTTCAACTTGTACCATCTTATAGTATTTATAAAACTCATTGATACTTACCACACACTCCCTTGTTTGACCTTGAAAATGGAGATAAACATTCTTCCTACGTATAAAATACACAGACTTGTAAAGAAAAAGTCCTAACTTCAAATTCAGTGAGGCATCCATTGAAACTAGAAAAAATTGAAATCCAGTTTGTGATTGATACCAGGGTAAATCTGCATACTATGCACAACTGAATTCAGTATTTTCTTCCTTTCAACCAAGCAATTGAAATAAAAACAATGTCTGGTTGGCTCAGATTTAAAATAATACGTCTAGGAAGGGTTACATACTACTGCGGAATATAACCTTATCAGCCATTATGATGGACCACTTATCCCTGGCCTTAAACTAAATGTTTGCTGCTTTTCCCCAAACATAGAGCATTTAGAAGTAAGTGCAAGTACTGGTTGGCTAAAATTTAAAAAAGAATATGTGTCTGGGTTGGTTGACATGTCCCTTTAGACTGTTACCTAATGAGCCAGCATGTTGGACCTCTATTCCATGTCATCACACACACTTAAGTGAGGTTATACTATGTGTAATATACTGTAAATTCAGAAATTATTGCGTGCATTTATTATTGCGATTTTGTTATTTTAGACTAAAATGCGATTTAATTTTTGCAATAATGAGAAAAATCCTGTTAATTCATATAAAAAATTTCAAAATGCGAGTTTAAATTATTGCGATTATAACTCAGTCGCATTTTTCGCAATAGTAACAACATCGCAATAATTTCTGAAATTACAGTACTGATTTGCGTGATGAAATGGCAGAGAAGACATGGTCTTGTATTATGTCCTCAAAATATACTGAGGTTCTGGCTCCTCCAATCAATTTCTCTTAGAGGGACGATTTTTTGGCACTTTTTACCAATAGACTGGTCTAGTGTTCAACAAAACATTTGATATTGCAGACTATGCATGTTACAGTGATCCCTAATAGAATATTCTGTGGTGTTTCTGATGGTCGGTAATAACTAATATATTGTGGTACTTCGTGCCCCTGGACAAGTGATGGAGTTCTCTGATTTTGGTAAAAAAAAAGGACTTCTTCCCAAACAGGACACCAGTGTGTTGAAAGTTTGGTTTCATGATGCAAAGCACAAATGCTAATAAAATATGTTGGCATCCATTCTTGAGGCCCCTCATGGGGGTGTCCAAGTAATCACATAAACACATATTTTTTGCCAATATAATCACATAATCATTAATTATTTTTTTAAACAAGATAATCAAAAATACAGTCCTAGATTATCAAATAATCATGAAATATTTGATCTGGTAATCAAATAATCACTATAAAAACGGCCAAGTAATCACATAATCAAAAACCCCACGAGGAGGCTCATTCTTCACACTGACAGAAAGGTCCTAATCTTACCCGAAAAGTGCATGAAATATAATCCACTGGACGTTAAGGTAACAACAATCAGTACACCATGGTAAAAACTTGAGTAGTAATAAATTACAAAGACCTAGTTGATAATTTTTTGTTCCTTGACGTTTTTATTTTTCAAATTTTACAAATTGGATATGACATTGTTTTTTTTTTTTACAGAACAACTTTAATAACAAAATATTTTTAAAGAACATACAAGATCAAGAATTTTTTCACTTACAATCAAGATTTTTTTTCCACCTAATTTTCAAAAGTAACAATGTTTTTCTCACTTAGCTTCGGAAACACATTATGTGACTTTAAACAGACTTTTAATGTTCCCAAGATACGTTCCTAGGATATGTATGTCGTTAATAAAAAATAAATATATATATAATATTAGGTCAATGTCAGGAAAATATAAACTTTTTTGTATGAGGCTGAGAAACTAGAGAAAGGCAAGGTTTTACCGAGCCCTTCCACAGTTTTGTGCCGATTACAAACAAGTTTATATTTTTCTGACATTGACCTTATATTGTTTTTATACTGCAGCTTAGATTAATACAATGCTAGCTAGCTATTTTAATTGTAACACAAATTTCAAACATATCTTCATCCCTAAATGAACCCCTGATTGTGGAAAAAGTGATCCATGATGAAATTGACATTGCACAAAATATAGCGTTGTTACTATATTTAGGAAATAAACACAACTAGTTGCAGTACAAATGTTAATATATGTGTACTCAATGACCTTCAATTGCTGCTTTCTTAACGTACAGTAGCAAATATTTCAGGAATATTCAGGACATAATCAAATACGGTAGTTATTTTCGACAGGGATGAAGGGCGGGAAAAGGAAAGTATGTAAGATAGGGTCAGACATTCTGATTTTCAACAGGCCATCAAAATACCCCTCCGAGGGTTTCGAACTATAGTACTCATTTCGGGCGTGGTTGAGTATTTATACATCCCGCACTTCCAAACGGACTCCCAACTTTACTGAAAATTTTACCTCCAGACGGGTGAAGTCCATTGATGACAATATTGTTATACTTAAGTCCATTATGGTCGTTCATTTATTCAAACTGAGTATGCTCACTTTCTGTAACTCTTGATGAGAGGGCGACACTGGTGCTCATTTGCCAAATCCCGATTTTTTTGCATTTTCCCCCACTTTTTAATCTTTCCTTCTCTTCCCCCGATCCCACTTTTTTACCCCTATAATGCACATCCCCACTTGTTTACCCCTGTATCCCTCATTCCCACTTTTTTTTACCCCTATATTGCACATTCCAAAATCGTGGCATTTCCCCCTTAAAAGATTGGTGAGCACTGAATTTGCAATTTAGTAACCGATTTTCATCTACAAGAACAAGTGTTGAGAAACAATGCAGTTATATTACAAATATGATCGCTTCATAACATGCGTCTAAGGCTCAGACCATTGATCTTTGGGGTAAAGGCATTTTTTAACAATTTTTTCAACTTTAATAATAAAATGTTTTAAAAAATCAGTAACACATATGAACAAGATACATTTTTGTATTCTATTTTTTAATAAATTTTAATAGAAAACAAACTTTTACAAATATGATCATTTATTTATGATCATAATCTTGGATACACGATTTTTTTTGTATTGGTTGTTATTGGCTTTGAACTAGCTGTCAGTAATTACAGTACTCTCAGCTATGTATACTTAGTGTCGTTTTTGTTGTTAGGGATGAGGGATGTATAAATACCCTGCCACGTCCTGTCTGTGTTTGTGTTTGATGTTTTCTTTGTATAATGAGTTAAGCCTTTTTAACTGATTTTTATAGTTTTTCTTTTGTTGTGCTGTTACACCACTGTCCCAGGTTAGGGAGGTTTGAACGCATACATGTTTAACCCTGCCACATTTTTTATGTGCCTTTCCCCAAGACAGGAACCTGTAGTTCAGTGGTTATCGTTGGTTCATGTCTGTCATATTTGTTTTTCGTAAATTGTTTTGTTATAGATTAGGCCGTTATTTTGTTTCATATTTTTATGTCGGGGCCTTCTACAGCCGACTATACGGTATGTGGTTTTCTCATTGTTGAAGGCCGTACGGTTGCCCATAATTGCTTATACATCCACTTCATTTGAACTTAGATGGATAGTTGTCTCATTGGCAATCATACCACATCTCCTTATTTTTATATTTTCACGCACACAAAGAAGATGGTTGGTCGGTGTATAACAGGGGTTTTAGGACCATCCTGCTTAACAAATGTTCTAGGGAGTAGCTCACAGTATAAATAAGTAAAACATCAATTCGGACACCAAATGTTATATTAATTCAATTTCAAATACAACCACAATTAATGTTAAACACAGTATAAATCGTACATGTAAATACACGGCAAAGTCCAGTATAAATGTTTTGTTCACTACGGGTGTCCGTATACATATAAATTCAACGTCCGTGCCTTAGTCTGTGTCGGGTTCCCAACTAAAACTCTCCCTGAATCTTATTTGAAATGTCTACTACATGTAACATTACATCATTAGCTATAAACCAAAAAATACAAAAGCACCCTAAGTGTTAAGATAATAAACTGATCGTTAAATAACCCGAATAATTCAGTTCCTCCCGTAATCGATCTCTCCTACTTACTTAATGTAGAAATCGTAGATCAGCGGAATATAACGACTGAATTATTCGGGTTAATCGTTAAAGTATTAAGACAATGGTTAATGAAAAACGGATGATAAAGTACGTAATGTCAAAAACGGTGTAATTAGCACATACATGTAGTTAAAGTTGTTTGAGATTAAAATGACTGACATGAAAGAAAACCGTGCGAGGGCTGTATAGCCAGTCAAGGTCGTTAAAATCTTCCACCATCATCATCAAACAGAAGAATTGTCTGAAAGATAAATGAAATGAAATAAATGAATCTAAAAGTTTCTATATTTTCACACTAGAAGTAAATAGAAAATATCACTGTTACATGTGCCTTACCAAAATTTGTAATTTCAAATAGTTGTTGCTTTTTTAAACCATACATAGACATCTTGGGAATTTTTTCTTTGTTTTTACTACTGTCTCTCCTTAGAAATAATAATTACGAATTTCAAACTGTAATTGAAATGTCCATATATTGCAGAAATGTACTTCCTGAACTCCAGTATAGTGTAATACATGTAAAATAGATAAGACCGTTTACAACTGACATACAATGGTAAGTCAACGATAATTTATCAAAATTCAATATGCTTCTCGAAGTGTAAAGGAATTAATATTTTGAAACATCATGTACTAATACTAGTATTGGCTCCTCCGTGTTTGTTTTGGATACAATTCATTTGTTTATATCAATAATGCACTAACAAGTCGTATTTGGCATTTCTTTTCGGAACTTTCCGTTTTAAATGTTCTTCAGCTTGGTATTTGATTTTGCTTTTTAACTGTTTTGATTCGATTGCCACTCTTGGGGTCTTATGTAGACGGAACGCGGGCGTCTATCGTACCAAATTATAAGCCTGGTATTTTTGATGAGTTGTTTTAAGGGAGGAATTATGGTAAAAAGGTTCTGACTTCAATTCTTTATAAAATGAAGACCATTCTTTTGTCAAGAGTAGAATTTTCTTTTTTTTTTCTTTTTATACCATTCACTTCTATCACTTGATTTTTGCTGCATGTGTCAATAAAATAACGTAATTCGCACCTCTGGTGATTTGGATGGGGTTATAAGAATAGAGAATAATTGGAAAGAAGAGAAAAATAGGCAAAAAGTGTAAAGAATAGATAATAATGGGGTGCTTAAATATAAAGAATAGAGAAAATGATATAAAATAAAAGAATACAAAAACGAAGGACCATTCATCCTATACCTATCTGCTGTTTAAAAAAATATTCAGTGTTTATAGATATAAGAAGATGTGGTATGAGTGCCAATGAGACAACTCTCCATCCAAGTTAGCTTACTTTTGAAAAGCTCAACAGAAAACCCGAGACACCGTTCCTTCTTCGGTAGTAAAATTTTCAATGACCGACCTAATCGCTTAAAACAAAGATGAAAAGATTTATACCCAAATTAACATCTTCGTATTAGAGGGTCTAGATGGGGTCCTTCATTAATGTATTCTTTAATATAGTAGATCATATTTCTCTATTCTTTAAATTTTGTGCCCATTATTCTCTATTTTTTATTTTTGGCCCATTCATTTGAAATCCAGGGATTTAAAAATACGTAAAAACGTCGGATTGAGCTATATGCACAAAAGGGGCCTAAACTATGTTTGTGTTAGTACTTGGCTCATTTCTAAATATCAATGACAAGATATAGAAAATGGGACTATTTTGACAGTTTTTGCAATTTTGCATCAAATGCAAGATGAAGCCCAGATGCAAATATGTAAGACACAATTCAAAAGTATAAATACTGATATATGAAAGACTAATGGGTTGTGAACATCTGAAGGATAATATTTCATGAATTTATAATATTTTTTTTATTTTCGATTTCAAGGGGCCAAAAATAAGCCTTATCATATCTTCTCTTTTGCATGCACTTTTTGATTAAGTGCTTCAAGAAACCATTTACATTTTAAAATGCCTGTACCAAGTTAGTAATATGACAGTTGATATCCATTCGTTTGATGTGTTTGATTTTTTGATTTTGCCATTTGATAAGGGATTTCCGATTTGAATTTTCCTTGGAGTTCGGTATTTTTGTTATTTTACATTGTAACTACCTTATTGTTCATTCCAGTGGTTCTGTAACCCGTGTTTAGTGTTTTTCCAAGTTCTTTTAACAGGTAGGCAAATATATTGTACCTTTGATACGTTTTCACTAGTATGAAAACAAAGTTGTTTAAAAGTCTGAACTCATGTCTGCCTTATCACGACAAGCAGCGACCATTCACCCCAAAAAACCACGGATATTTACTAAGAGGAAGAAGTGAAAAATCCGTGAAAAGAAATAAAACGATCACCACAAAATGCAAACAAAATAAAACGGAAAAGTGACATGCAACAGTTCACAAACACTTCACAGAAAACAACACAGATAGTGGAGGGTCTGGATGGGATTTATATTATGGAGAATAATGGGGAAAAGGTGCCGAATAAAGTGGGAAAGGATAGAGAATAATGGGGAAAAGGTGCCGAATAAAGTGGGGAAAGGATAGAGAATAATGGGGAAAAGGTGTCGAATAAAGTGGGAAAGGATAGAGAATAATGGGGAAAAGGTGCCGAATAAAGTGGGAAAGGATAGAGAATAATGGGGAAAAGGTGTCGAATAAAGTGGGGAAAGGATAGAGAATAATGGGGAAAAGGTGCCGAATAAAGGGGGAAAGGATAGAGAATAATGGGGAAAAGGTGCCGAATAAAGAAGGATAGAGAATAATGGGGAAAAGGTGCCGAATAAAGTGGGGAAAGGATAGAGAATAATGGGAAAAGGTGTCGAATAAAGTGGGGAAAGGATAGAGAATAATGGGGAAAAGGTGCCGAATAAAGTGGGAAAGGATAGAGAATAATGGGAAAAGGTGCCGAATAAAGTGAGGAAAGGATAGATAATAATGGGGAAAAGGTGTCGAATAAAGTGGGGAAAGGATAGAGAAAATAGGAAAAGGTGCCGAATAAAGTGGGGAAAGGATAGAGAATAATGGGGAAAAGGTGCCGAATAAAGGGGGGAAGGATAGAGAAAAATAGGCAAAATATAAAGAAAAGAGAAAAATGGGGTGCTAAATTGTAAAGAATAGAAAAGAATGGGCAAAATAAATAAAGAATAAAGAAATGGAGCCCCCATCCAGACCATCATAGAGAACACGAACTTTTAAATCTGAGTCAAAGTAATTTCAAAGAGTATGGCAATGATTGAAGGAGATGTTGTGTATAGGTCAAGGAGACAGCAACACAACGACAAACAATTCCAAAGAATATCTAGACGGGCACATACAGTCTTCAAAAAGGCATGAGGGTCTGGATGGGGTTTACAGAATAGAGACTAATGACCAAAAAATGCAGCACAACGGGTAAAAAACTTAAGAGAAAAATAGGAAAACAACAAAGAATTGAGAATAAGTGTGTGTAAAGAATAAAGAATAGAGAAAAATGGTCTAAAAAATTAAAGAATAAAGAAATGTAGGACCCCCATCCAAACCATCATAGAGTAACACGAACTTCTTAATCTGAGTCAATCTTATTTCAAAGAGTATGGCTATGATAGAAGGAGATGTTGTGTATAGGTCAAGGAGACAGCAACTCAACAACTAAAATAAACCTAAAGTACATCTAGAGGGAAACATACAGTTGCCTATACAATATCTTTAAAATCGTCCCGAATCTATACAGTCAGGTTGTGCATAATATTTTGCCAAAACTATCAAAGATCAGCCATTAACACTCCAAATTCTCATAATATCGAAATCTATTAAGATATGACTTGCAACAACTTCTGACTTACAACAGGGACGTGAAATGTGACCGGGTTAAAATATATTACAATAATATTTTTTTAGAAAAATATAATAATTAATAATTTATAATAATTATTATTAATTGTTATGATGAAGTTACTTTTGATGGACATGGACCTGATTACCTTCCCTTTTTTAATAGTATTTTGTTTATTATTTATTTTAGTCGTACAAGCACAACAACAGTCATGTGGTTCACAGAAAGTGTATGTACTTGTACATGTTAAAGTTTTGATTATAGAACATGTTAATGTTAGGGCAAATTTGTACTAAGTTCCAATTTCATCTGAATACACTTCAAACCAGACAAAAAATCTTCCTTTATTTACAACCATTCACTGTATAACAACTTCTTGTGTGTGCAGTGAGGTTTCAACAACATTATGATTTATTTCAGAATATGAAACTAAATTTGAGATGACTGAAAAATGCAACTTTGGCAGATTCTTTGCATCATGTAATTATCACAAACATGAATAAAAAGGATTGACCCAGTCCATATTCATTGACGGATCCAAAAGATGGGGGTTCAGGGGATTAGAACCCCCTTTTCGATTTAAAAGTTATATGAACGTTTCATGGTGTTCCGGGGACCCTTTTCAAAATGACTGCATCCGCGCCTGATTTTGAATAAGCATTGGTGTCCTTCAATTCCAAATTTTAGGAAAAATGTAAAAAAATACATCACTGAAACAGAAACAAATTCATGTTCGTATAATCTGTGTGGCGTAGAAGCTTACAATACAGTTATAAAAGTTGTCGACACATACGTAGTCAAGATTTATTTCCTTTAAAATTGGCCAATCTCCTTAATTCTTCATTAAAAAAACAAAAAACAAAAAACAACAAAAATAAAATATTTGATGAAAATTTCCAAGCATTCGACACATTTCAAGGTCGCCACGGTAACTTCATCAGGTAAAACCCAGATAAAACATTTTGAATGGCAAAAGTGTTAAAAGACCGTTTAAAACACATATTCATGGTTTAGTTTTCAGGTTAAAAGGTTTCTTTATGCGTCCACTGCATGTACTTTTTTTTTTATTTCAGCACAAACTACCATGAAGATAACGATCAATTACGAAGTGACCTATTGAACCCTGCGCGAGGTTTTTATCAGGATTCGTTGACCTCGGCCAGATATTTCCATCCTTTGACGGTATGAAAATATTTTAAACTGGTTTTTTTTTGTTTGTTTGTTTCATATGCCAAGATACACTCATACTGCAAACAAATCTGCTTGTTTGTATTGCCTGATTTGGTAATGTGTACCAGCTATACCATCTTACAGATTAAAATAGATCTAACGACAGGTTCCACTCAAATGAAAGTCAGTTATCACCAAGGATTAGAACAGTCACAAAATTGTTCACAACTGCGTCAAAAAATAAAATCTTTTAACCTTGATGTTTTCGAATCTACTAATATGCATATTCAATATACAGAAGGGATGGATGGATGGATGAATGGATGGCTGTTTGACGTCCAGTGGCAAATTAAATGCATACTCAGGACGACCGGGATAGTGATAACGTAATTTATGTAATAATCAGTTATCATGTTGTTTCAAAAACAAACATTTCAGTTACACATTATACTGTAATAAAAACAAAAACATCAGTTTTATTACATGATGTTTTAAAACAAACAGTTCACTTATCACGCTGTTTCAGAAAAAAAAATATATATATTTACACATAATAATCCTTTCGTTATTTGTATTGTTGGGTAGCCGTTTGGTTTTCACTAGAAAAAAAAACAACGTGTGTTTCTTGAAAAAAAATCAAAATACCATATTATGCTTAAAAGTTTTAGTCATTTTCACAACTTGTCATTGAAGAAAGATCATCTAGCATGTCTTCTAGATAACCAAGGTTCCAATCTGATGTTGAGGATGTACAGTTTAAACGAGTTCGCTGATGGAGCTCCTATCACACAAGATTTCTTATTGAAACTTGAACAGGATTTCAAAGCAGCTAAAGATGCCGGGTGGAGTCTTGTTCTCAGATTTATGTATCAAAATGTAAGTTATTTATTGATATTTTAATATTTCTGTAAAGTATACAACAAAATTATTTTTAAAATATGTTGTCAACATAATGAAATTCTATGCGACTGTATTATCTTAACCCAAGATATCACACTTTTAAAACCAGTTGGCGGAATCTATAAGACGCAAGACTTGACTCTTGTTTTTGAATGATCAAATTTTGTACATCCAAACAAAGTCAATTCAACAATTTGTTTAACATGTTTGAGACATTAAATAAACGCATGCTTAACTGATTGACAATGAATATGTGTAAGGACGACATCAAAAGTTCAATGTAGGATAAAAACTTAATTCACATAGTTTTTCACTGTCCCCCACCCCTCAACTTAATTTGAGAAAAATTGATTGACCAATATGGATATATGTAAAATCGATTTTGGATAAACAAAACTTACACAATTTAACCCCCACCCCAAAACTATTTGATTTAAGTTTTTATCCTACATTGATCTTTTGATGTCGTCCTAATAAGATTCCCCATGAATGTCAAATATTAATGTCGAGACAATTAACATACTAGTAGTATCATATCGTTTCAATATTTGTTTCGCTTTTCTATTAACCCAGAGCTTAGATACACAATATAACCCTCAGTCAGAACCAACAATAGCTCAAATCAAGGAACATATCAAACAGCTAGCACCTGTTATTGCCCGTTACGATGGTGTTGTGGTAGCTGTTCAGGCAGGTTTCCACGGGGAATATGGTATGTTAGCATCAAAGTTTGCATTTAATATTTATTGTCCACCACAAAAGTTAGAAAGATTCTACAATTTTACCTTGAAATTAGGAAGTAAATAATATACGATACTGTTAACAGGGAAATTATCGCGGCAGTTTTATTTTCGCTATTTCACGAAAAAAGAGTTACTACACGAATAATAAAATACCGCGAATATATATGTCAAGGGAACTTGATTCATATGACCAAGACCGTACAAAAATAACTACCACTGAAATCGCAAATTTGAATTCAGTCGGCAAATCGCGAATAAAAGACGGCGCGAAAATTTCCCGATTTACAGTATACATATGCTGATTTGTAATCACATAATAACCTTTCAGTGACATTTTCAAACGTCTTCGAGAACTTATGTTAAAAACTTAAAAACGGCGAACAGACAAACACCGACCTAAAACAACGCCTCATAAAAAACGACGAAACGACACATACCGGCCCAAAGCAACGTCTTACAAAAACGATTAAAAAGACAAATACCGGCCCAACACAACGTCTTACAAAAAACGGCGAAAAGACAAACCCGGCCCAAAACAACGTCTTACAAAAACGACGAAAAGGACACATACCGGCCCAACACTACGGCTTACAAATAACGGCGAAAAGACAAACACCGACCCAAAACAACGCCTCACAAAAAACGACGAAAAGACATACACCGACCCAAAACAACGCCTCACAAAAAACGACAAAAAGACATTCACCGGCCCAAAACAACGTCTTACAAAAACGACGAAAAAGACACATACCGGCCCAACACAACGTCTTACAAAAACGGCGAAAAGACAAACACCGACCCAAAACAACGCTTCACAAAAAACGACAAAAAGACATTCACCGGCCCAAAACAACGTCTTACAAAAACGACGAAAAAGACACATACCGGCCCAACACAACGTCTTACAAAAAACGGCGAAAAGACAAACACCGACCCAAAACAACGCCTCACAAAAATCGACGAAAAGACATACACCGACCTAAAACAACGCCTGAATAAAAAAGACGAAAAGACATACACCGACCCAAAACAACGCCTCACAAAAAACGACGAAAAGACATACACCGACCCAAAACAACGCCTCACAAAAACGACGAAAAGACATACACCGTCCCAAAACAACGCCTCACAAAAAACGACGAAAAGACATACACCGACCCAAAACAACGCCTCACAAAAAACGACGAAAAGACATACACCGACCCAAAACAACGCCTCACAAAAAACGACGAAAAGACATACACCGACCCAAAACAACGCCTCACAAAAACGACGAAAAGACATGCACCGACCCAAAACAACGCCTCACAAAAACGACGAAAAGACAAACACCGGCCCAAAACAACGCCTGAATAAAAACGACGAAAAGACATACACCGACCCAAAACAACGCCTCACAAAAAACGACGAAAAGACATACACCGACCCAAAACAACGCCTCACAAAAACGACGAAAAGACATACACCGACCCAAAACAACGCCTCACAAAAAACGACGAAAAGACATACACCGACCCAAAACAACGTTTCACAAAAACGACGAAAAGACATACACCGACCCAAAACACCCGTCACAAAAAATCGACGAAAAGACATACACCTACCCAAAACAACGCCTCATAAAAAACGACGAAAAGACATACACCGACCCACAACACCCGTCACAAAATATCGACGAAAAGACATACACCGACCCAAAACAACGCCTCACAAAAACGACGAAAAGACATACACCGACCCAAAACACCCGTCACAAAAAATCGACGAAAAGACATACACCGACCCAAAACAACGCCTCACAAAAAACGACGAAAAGACATACACCGACCCAAAACAACGCCTCACAAAAAACGACGAAAAGACATACACCGACCCAAAACAACGCCTGAAAAAAAACGACGAAAAGACATACACCGACCCAAAACAACGCCTCACAAAAAACGACGAAAGACATACACCGACCCAAAACAACGCCTTACAAAAACGACGAAAAGACATACACCGACCCAAAACAACGCCTCACAAAAAACGACGAAAAGACATACACCGGCCCAAAACAACGCCTCACAAAAAACGACCAAAAGACAAACACCGGCCCAAAACAACGCCTTACAAAAACGACGAAAAGACAAACACCGGCCCAAAACAACGCCTCACAAAAAAACGACGAAAAGACATACACCGACCCAAAACAACGCCTCACAAAAAACGACGAAAAGACATACACCGACCCAAAACAACGCCTCACAAAAAACGACGAAAAGACATACACCGACCCAAAACAACGCCTGAAAAAAACGACGAAAAGACATACACCGACCCAAAACAACGCCTCACAAAAAACGACGAAAAGACATACACCGACCCAAAACAACGCCTCACAAAAACGACGAAAAGACATACACCGACCCAAAACAACGCCTCACAAAAAACGACGAAAAGACATACACCGACCCAAAACAACGCCTCACAAAAAACGACGAAAAGACATACACCGACCCAAAACACCCGTCACAAAAAAATCGACGAAAAGACATACACCGACCCAAAACAACGCCTCACAAAAAACGACGAAAAGACATACACCGGCCCAAAACAACGTCTCACAAAAAACGACGAAAAGACACATACCGGCCCAAAACAACGCCTCACAAAAAACGACGAAAAGACACATACCGTCCCAAAACAACGCCTCACAAAAAACGACGAAAAGACATACACCGACCCAAAACAACGCCTCACAAAAACGACGAAAAGACACATACCGGCCCAAAACAAAGCCTCACAAAAAACGACGAAAAGACATACACTGACCTAAAACAACGCCTGAAAAAAACGGCGAAAAGACAGACATCGACCCAAAACAACGTGTCACAAAAAAACCCAAAAAAAACGCGAGTTTAAGCAACACGAAACCTGCCAAATTCCGGGGATGAGCTCAAATGCTCCAAAAAGCAATTCTTGCTCCACCAGTAGCACCCGTCCTGTCGCTTATTGCAAGTAAAATTCGGCGATACGTCTAGATTAGCTATTTCAGTTGACAAGTGTAATGATAATGAAGGTTTAAATGTTCTGCTACACTGGTGGCACACTTTTTTTATTGAATGTTCCATTCGTTCCCCCTACTATAGTGGTATAATCATTTTGTACATATTCAAACTAGAAATGCATTCGTATTCACGGCAATATTCACTACAACAGAAATGCAATCAGTTTTTTGTTCTATGATAGGTTTTAAGTGGATATTCTGAGAAGGACCGCTTGATTTTCATATTTATCTTGGAAGATTTTTTTTTTTTCAAATTCAGACAAGACCACTTTTACAGTACTGCAATTTTCATTGAACACCTTTATAAAATGCCACCTTATATTTTAAATTTACCAGGTTTATGGTACACACCTGGAACAAACAGTACAAAACAAGATACAGCTATAATTGATACGCTACTCACAGAACTTCCATCAACAATGTAAGTAATCGAATATGTATAGGTATTCACAAGTGTGAGTAATCAACTATGTAAGTAATCACAAATGTACGAAATCAACAATGTAAGTAATCAACAATATAAACAATCGACGATAAAGGTATTCACAAATGTGAGTAAGCGACGACGTAATTAATAAAAAATGTAAGTAATCGACGACGCAGATCATCGACGCTGTAAGTAATTAACGATAAAAGTAATCACCAATGTAAGTAATCAACACAGCAAGTACTCAACAATATAAATAATCGACGATGTAAGTAATCAACAAAATAAGTAATGAACAATGTAAGTTACCAACAATGTAAGTAATCACAATGTAAATATACAACAATGTAAGTAATCAACACTGTAAGTAATCATCATTGTAAGTACTCGACAATGTAAGTTATTGACGATGTTAGTAATCGAGGATGAAAGTAATCGACGATGTAAGTTATCAACGATGAAAGTAATCAACAATGTAAGTAATCGACAATTTAAGTAATCAACAATGTAAATGATCAACAATGCAAGTAATCACCATTAGAAGTAATCGACGATGTAAATAATCAACAATGAAAGTTATCAACGATGTAAGTAATCGACAATTTGAATACTTAAAAGTATAAGTAGTCAACAATATAAGCAATCAACAAAGTAAGTGATCACCAATATAAGTAATTAACAATGTAACTAATCAACAATATAAGTAATCAACAATGTAAATGATCACCAATATACGTAATTAACAATGTAAGTAATCACGTGTTCCAATATAAGCAATCAACAAAATTAGTATTCGACAATGTAAGTAATCAATAATGTAACTAATCAACAATATAAGTAATCAACAATGTAAGTAATCACCAATACAAGTAATGAACAATGTTAGTAATCATCAATGTAAGTAATCGACAATATAAGTAGTTAACAATGTAAGTAATCAACTATTTAGGAAAATAACAATTCAAGTAATCAACGAATAAGTAATCACCAATATAAGAATTCAACAATGTGAGTAATCAACTATTTAGGGAATCATTAATGTAAGTAATCAACGATTTAAGAAATCAACAACGTAAGTAATCAACTATATAAGTAATCAACAATGTAAGTTACCACCAATGTAACTTACATCGCAAGTAATCAACGATGTGAGTAATCAACACTGTAAATATTCAAAAGTGTAAGTAATCACTAGTATAAGTAATCAACAATATAAGTAATCACCATAAATTTTTAGTTGGGCATCTTGTCCATCACTACAGACAAATTGGTGGACCTTCCTGGATTTTTTGTGGTCAGGACCAACATAATAGCCAGTTTTCGAGAACACTGCAAATACATATATCAATTATTTCTATGTATATAGGAATATGTTTATAGGAGCCATTTGTTATGGGACTTTCCGTTTTGAATTTTCCTTGGAGTTCGGTATTTTTGTTATTTCACTTTATAATACAGCTGTTTAGATAATAGTCTGATTCTCAGTTTCACTTCCTCTTCTATTTTCGAGATCCTGTGAACCGTACTTCTTGCTCTAACTTGTCCATGCGCAGCTGTCTTGTCTTGTAACTAGGAAGTCCAATGTTCTAGTCCAAGGACGACAACTCACTGTACCCCACGAACGGACAATACCATGACGTATTTAATTATACTGGTGATAAAAGATTACTTGAAATATGAACATATGCATTCGTAATGACTCCTATACAATACAAGTAAAAATGTAATAGACGGATATTAATCCGAAACTAAAAATGTTCTACCGATAAAAATATAGCTCTAAACAAACTGTAATAAAGAAAACAGTAAAGGTTTGGGTAAAATCCTACTTTTTATCATACTGATTAAGAATAAGCGTTTGATTACTATGTTTTTGAAATTGGAATCTCTCAATAGGTTGTATTGTAATAATTTCCAGTTCATACTGAATCATACTGGTCATATGAGCAGCATTCTGCTTTAATGTTGACAACTTGTCTTTTATGTTCATTCATATATCACTGTAAAATATAGTTTCACAAAAGTTAAAACAATGTAAGGCACCGACCATTCATCTTTTATAAAAAAGGGGGTAGCTTTAATATTTATTATTTTTTTTTCAATTTAGTGGATATTCTCATTCACATACCACTGTGTAAAATAGAGTCAAAACAATTTAAGGCACGGACCATTAATCCTTTGAGTGTGTGTGCGGGAGTGGGGAGGGGGGAGGGTCGTGTTTTTGTAAATGGGGTCATTCTAAGCTTCTTTAAAACAAAATTGTCTCCGAAAGGAAGTGAAAAACCTATTTTCCGTTGAAAATTAGGGGAAGACGATATTGTGTGTAAAAAAATGAAAAAAAAACCCAACTTTTAATAATTATGGATTTTCGTCTGTCAAGAATTTTATCTGAATTAATAATAAAAGTGGGGAAAGAAAAAAAGCCCATCATTCAAATAAAAACAGACAACACCTTAGTATGCATTAAGTAAGGTGAAAACACAGAAAAGACAGATGAGTCCAACAAACTACCACACGGAAAACTAAAGATTAGAGAACACGAACTCCGACAAATGGTGTCATTTTCTTAAATTAAATTGCCAGTCAGAAAGGAACTATAACTTAGTATATCTTACAAACAATATACCGGTAGTTTCATATAATACAGAATACTTTACCATGAATGAGTTCGCAAAATGGAAGACGTAATAGCGTGATCTGTATCAACACTTTTGAAGAAAAAAACTTTACATAATTTTCATAACTTTTCCAGGCCAGTGCAAGTTGCTCACCCGGACTACAAGATATCTTCCGGAAAGAGGACAATGGAAAGGATAGGTAAATAAAATAATTTCAACTTTTATACAATATTTTGTCAACCCTCGGACTTTTCCGTCAGATACCAGACTGGTTGTATTCTGTTTAACTTCGTTAAGCTATCATCTAAAGATAATAATGAGGTTGAATATTATTTAGACGTCGTGTATTTTTTTTAAATGGATTATTTTATAATATTACATAGGGTATTGGAGGTCATATTATCTTCAAATGTTGGTAAACAATAAACATTTGAACTCACTACTTAAAATAATTTTTAGAAGTGGTAGTCCCGACTAATGTTAGTTTCCTTACAATCAAATACAAGGACAAAGCTAACTCAGGTGGTCTAAGTAGTCGAACTACAATATGACTAGCCTGTCAACACTCATTGAGGTTGTGAGTTCGAATCCCGCACGTGGCAGGTGCGCTCGACTACAATCTTAATAACTACGATTGATAGTTTTCCTACCGAAGGTTGGTGGTTCTCTCCGGGCACTCCTGCTTCCTACACCAATAAAAACTGACCGCCACGAAATAGCACAATAGTGCTGAAAGTGGCGTTAAACACCAATCAATCAATCAATCAATCCTTACAATCAGAAGCAAGGACAAAAATCCTCTTATGCACATCACATAAAAGGTTCTTTTTCACATCTGTCTCATTATCTATTTTAACGACAGGTCACTTCCACGAATGTCTGTTAGAAGGTGACACCAATGATCTTAAACATGCCTTTCCGGACCTCTCTACCGATACTGGTGCCTTGTCTTATCTGACGAAAGATACGGAAACCAGTGTTATTGGAGGGAAAACATGTCACCCAGGGGACACTTCAAATCCACCTAGGTACAAATTTCGAGCATATCTTTTTCAGACAATCTATGAAAATTTTGCTGGTAGCAAATTTTATTTTTATTTTACTTCTTTTTTATGAATTATTTGATTTCACGCTTAAAATGGGAAAATTATTTGAGTTCATCAGACTACATGTATTTGTTTACATCATATATCCTATACGCTTTCAATAAATTCAACTTTTTCACATTTTAATTGTTTCATTTTTTTGGTGTTAAGATTAAATGTTTTGTTTTATAAATAGAACACTATCAGAAAATTTGTACAAGATAGAGCAAGATCTGCTTGCAACCCTTTTTTTTTTTATCTGTTTCAGGAATTTATGTATCGATTCAGAGAAGTTGTTCAAAAGTCTGCACTTAACCTATCTGAACATAAATGACCCGGATGAGACTATAAGAAACTACAAAAGAAATGGTTGTTTTAAAACACTGTCTGACGTCATGGGGTACCGACTCGCGCTGGAATCAGTAAGTATTACTTACCAAGTATGATATAGATATAAGCAGGCGCGACCTTTCTGATTTATTGACTGTTTAACACAAATTTAAGCACGTTTGGCTATATTAAGGCGGCGAATATTTACTGATTGCGGAAGCGGGCATACACAGAGATAACTACCGACCCTCAGCAGGAAAACTGGAAGTTCTAGTTAATTAAGATCGTAGTTAAACACAAAGACTGGACCAATCGGTCACCGAGGTCCCCTTGCGACCTTTCAGTATTCGCTTAACTTACTAGTTGGGTGTATCGATGAAAACGACGACGACGTATATTACGACGCAATGATTGATGATGATGATGACGACTACGACGATGATGAGGAAGACGACAACGACGATGATGATGACGACGACGACGACAATGACGATGACGATTATGATGACGATGATGATGATGATGATGACTATGATGATTGATGAATACGAGGAGGAGGAGGAGGAGGAGGACGACGACGACGATGATGACGACGAAAACGATGACGATAATTATGATGATGTTTTATTTTTCTGTTTTTAAGGTGACCCTTCCAGACAACGTTAATGTAAATACTCCAGTATGTGTTGGTATTACACTATCAAACAGAGGATATGCTTCTCAATTTCGTCAATACAATGTATCGATTGTTCTACAAAATAAAGTCAATAAAAGGTATTTAAGTATCAGAGTTTTATGAGGGTCTTGTAGGGGTTTACAGAATAGAGAATACTGAGGAAAAATAGAAAATACAAGACCAAAACAGAATAGAGTAAAATAAGCACAAGAAATAAAGGATAGAGAATAATATGGTGCTAAATTATAAAGAATAAAAAATAATATGGTGCTTAATTTAAAGAATAGAGAATAAAGGGCATAATTAATAATGTTATTCTAAAGGCAGTGTTTTTCACATCCTAGTTATTTATTAGAAATTGTGCCATTTTTTTTTGTTTGTTTGATCTTTTCCTACATTGATTCATGTTTTAATCGTACAGCATTGTATATGAAGCTGACATTCCAACAGATACGACTAGATGGCTACCAGGAAGTGATATACATCTGAAAACAACCTTTAACCTTCCAGCTAACACTCAAACAGGAACAACTTACGAGGTGCGTTTTTTTTTTATAACTTTCCATCTTTTTTGTTCGCCACTGACGTAAATATATTTTACTTGATAGATTGGGACTTTTGACACAAATTATTGGTTTGACTGTTTTATGTTTCGTATGTTCTTTATTGGTTTTCAAACTGCTTCCTTTTCTGTTTGTTCTCAAACCTTGACGTTTAAAACATTTGCCCCTGGACGCTCCTTATTTGGTATTTAATCAAGATCAAGTCTTCGAGAGAACCTCATCGCTATTTATTTTTACATCTTTACTACATATTCGTTCTATGTGCAGTAGTCATTATGCAGGGATCAAAATGAGAAAACAAATATATATGACTACTTTAATGTGCCGTTTAAAACTTACAAGCATATATTAAAGTTCAACTTTAATTTCAAATAGGTTATCTGATATAAATGACTTTTGTTTTGTATTTAGCTTTCTTTATTGCTATACGCAAGGTAAAGCAGTCCCTTTCTGGAACTATTTGAATAATTTTTTTGTAAATTTTTGCTTATTCTGCTTAAACAATTTGCAATTTCCTCGGGTAAAGTTGATGGACAACAATTTTGGCTGATTTTTTTAGACTCTGTTGGTTTTTCATCCAATAACTTTATATATTTGACTTTCCAAACTCATGATCACGGTGACGAGTCTGCCTAATGAAGATTACTCAAAACCACGTGTTGTGCGTGGGGAAAGTATATATCTTTTACCTTTTATTCTTTGACTTAATTATAATGATAATAAAATAATTTATGATATTCGGGATCTTCAGTGGTGATATGGACTCATATTCCCTATCAGTGTTTTATATCCCCTGAGCCGTCAGGCATAAGGAATATAGGACACTGACAGGGAATATGAGCCCTGATCCCAAATAACAAATAAAATCAAATCAAATTAAACTTTTATTGCCATATAAACCAACTTATACGATTTGTGACAAAAACAACATTAACATAATGACAAGAAAAAAGCATGTATAATCATATTAAACAAACTAATGAAAATAGTTCAAAATTCAATTATGAGTCCCCTATCCTTAGTGCCAATGACTTTTTTTATAAAGGAACCTATGCTTTCTACCTGTTTTTGTGTTGATGGGCAAAGCATATTTATCATTTTTTCATTTTCATTGAAGATATTAAAATTTTCTATACTTTTAGCCGTTGTTAATTTTTCAATAAAAACTGGTCTAATGGAAGCGTTTTTCCTGCAATACAAAAGAAAATGTTTTTCATCCTCAATTGTATTGCAGGACTGACACAACCGATTTTCCCTAGGGATTTTTAGGTGTCTCCCTTTTTCTATTAATAAATTATGATCACTTAATCTTAATTAAGTAATATAACGTCTATTTTCAAATATATTAGAATTCAGATATGTTTATATTTTATTACTTTGTTATAATGTTTTATATAATAGAAGTTTACTGCTATTATCTATTTTCTCAAATTTATGTTTATATAATTTTTCATAATGATTAAGGAGTTTTAACTTTTAATTCAGTTTTAAGTGTTTTTATTTGGTTTAGATTCTTACACTCCTCAATATGTTTAAAATTTCCATTTGCTTCCTTTGCAATGTTTTTTATATACGTAAACCATGTGTAACATCCTGCTGAGTCTAGATTCTTTGATAGAGTGAAAGCCTCATACAATAAGGGATTTATACAATTATTTAGAAGTCTTGTTAAATATAGTAAACTTTGGACCTTTATTTTTAATTCTAATGGATAGCGACTTAATTCTTTTCTAACTGCTAAATTTGATGCATTTTTTCGTGTTCCCAAAATATATTTACAAAATAATAAATGAAGTTTTTCAAAACAAGTTTTATCAGTAAAATCAAGAAAGTCAATTTCTTTATGGGATACATTTGCCCTCTGGACAGCTCTATATAATGTTATATATGTATCCATAAAAGTAACCTCTGAATTTATATTAAACTAGAATGTCCCGATTTTAACATAATTTACCGATCTTCGTTTTTGTTCAAAGGGTATATCGGCGCATACACTTTGTCAAGGAAACCAATCAAATTGCAGAATTAGCAAGGATATTTCACACCAGTATCATAGGTTTTAATAAATATTCTTTATTTTAACATAGGTATACTTGAAGATTTCGGAACCAAACCTCGGCAATAATCCCGATTACTATGTTGTATTAGCAAATTCCAAGTTAGCCTCAGTAAACGGACTGAACAGCTTAGGTTCTTTTCAGGTAATGTTTATGGATAGATTTATTGATGTGTCTGGTAAACCGGAAGTTTCATTTCCCTAAAATTGATAACTGTATCCGTAGGTTGAATGTCAAACTAAAAAGAAAACAAACAGATCACAAAGACAAGGGAAATTTATTTTCTCCTATCCTGCAAAAGATCTGCACCTGTGCTTCGTCAAGCATTTTCTGTTGAATTAAAGATGAAAGATTTTTCCAATCTTGTACATATAATTTTATCATTGTTTTAGTTTTATTTGTACAATTATTGAAGGCGAGTAATGCCGCCAAATATTCATTTTTTTTTCGAGAAAGGTCAGATTTACAGATAACATGTTGACAAAAGTTTGACACATTTGTTTTATTCAAAGTCTGTTGTAATAAACATTAAAAAAAAAAAATGAAAACAACACGTTATTAATTTAGATGCGCTTTTCTGGATTTACCTTCATCAGGAACGCTCAAAGCCGAATATTTGAAAGCGAAGAATGTATAAAAAGTATCATCTGTGTTCAAGCTATATCAAACGTGTTTTGATAGTGAAAGAAGACCATTCTACATGAAATATATTATCTGGTAGGTTGTGGCTTCAAGTACAATACATCCAACTTTTGCACCGACGTCAACACTGAAGACATGGTCACTTCCTAAAGTATCAACCAATCCACGAACGTGGCATCAAGGTATGTACAGTCATACGTGCTATAAAGGTCACCTGTCGACCTGTCCTGGCAGGTCACCTTCTTCTTTTCCCGCTGTAGCAATACCGATGCATTCCGAACTCAATTATACCTATGGGTTTTGAACCTCAGTTTAAGGATGTTCGCTACTCTGTTTCAAAATAACAAGCTTTTTAAAAGACTGTTAAAAATTGAATGTATATAAATAAAGGAACTAAAAAAACAGAAAAAAAAATGAAGGGTCCGTGTGCTTGTTTTCGAGATATAAGACATTGAAAATTTGGCGGGAAATGATTCTCTCTAGATTTTTCATATATTTAACATTGGCAACTTTTTTCTTTCAAAAACTATGAAAAAATAACAAGGATTTTATAGGATTTTCAAATATGGCTTTTTAAACTATGTGTAATAAAATTCTGAAAGAAAAGTAGGGGTTAGCAGGCAACATTTTTTAATGGCACTACATAGATAAAACCAGAGGATTTTGAATATCTGGCAAAAACTCAAAAACAAGTGTCATCTCTATTGTAAGGTCGGTTTCTATGAATTAAATGTAATGATAATTATAAAATACTAGAACACACCCGCGACATCGCGGGTCCGTGACTGAATTCAAGTATCTATGTATATAAGCCTTATTTTTAGCCTGGATTTTTAGTTTTGGTATTGTCATATGATCAAGTCATGCTGATTATAAGATGCACGGTTTTCTCTGCTTTTAAAATCTTTCTATTTGAACCCGTCAACCTGGATTAATTATTGAAAATATTAATTATTTGGAAAACAAAAGGGCCTTTATTAGATATATATAAAGTTGAATTCTTTGATTCGCCGTTTTTACGTCATGCCGGCTAACAGATCCTAACCAACTGTACCTACGCCTTATTGGATTTTTAGTATTCGTATTGTCATCTTAAAAAGTCATGCTGATTAAAATACTACAATAGGAAACAATGTGACAATGATTGAGTTTAGTAGTGTCAACTCTGTATAATGACGAAGTTTAGTTGTGATTATGACCCGTGTATATAGCAAATCCCAAATACACCGTTTGGTGGTGCGCCTGACAGATGCGGAACGTACAGATTTGGTAATAGGTAACAGGTGACATATACTATTAGTATCGGTATCGGACTCGACCCAGAACTTGTTGTATCGATTGATTTTTAGAAGCCACAAATTTATACATTGCTTTATCAGAGAAGTTTTTTTTTTTTGCAGTAACGCGCTCCTGTCTTCAGATACCAAATGGACCTCCTACAAATACCGGAAATTCAACGCCACTTCCTGTTACTACAGCGCCACTTGTTTCTCCCACGAAAGTAACACCTGCTACGACAACACAGTTTACTACAGTGAATACACTTCCTCCACCATTGGTTCCGTTTTTAAACGATACAAGTAGTGAGTTTTACAATACATTAATCACACCAATTTTAAGAATACCATTGAAACCCATTATCCGATTACAGTAAAAATATCTATTAATTGTATATGCGATAGGATTGCCCAAGTTTCATTTGTCATGTGACTAAAAAAAAACATGGTCAATAAATAAATTTATCAATAGAAAATATTTAGTGTTGTCTTATTAACATGAGATCCAAACAAATCTTGTTACTTTCAATGGTATTTTAAAACGCGATGTAATGTCCTCTAACACCAATCATCGTAAAGCTCCAATTATTGAAATATAGACCAAGAATGATATCACAAAGCCTGTTTTTGAGTCACCTTATATCATTGAATTAGAAGATTTTTTAGCACAAATGTTTTGACGCTAATCGTTACTCGTCATATCAAATTCAGATGTGAGATTTTTCATCTCTCAGCAAAAAAGATACAAACAGAACATAAACAGCACAGAACAACACAGTAACAAAAACAAAGCAACAAAAAATAAAAATAAAAATGATACACAATAGAAATTTTTTTTTAAAAATATTTACGACACAATCCAGATCACCAGATCACGGAATTGTTTTTTTACAATATTTTATTGAATACGTTGATATGTTAAGGATAATACTACTCAGTTATTTGGCTGTTGGTTTAACATATTTCACATTGCTTTGTTGCACACTGTAACTAACTTAAATGACATTTTACTTAGATCTAGCGAAATGTAGAAAGTTTGATACCGTCAAGGCCCTTCTACAGTTTTCATACTTCTCTCATCCATCTACGCCAGAATGTCCAAACTCTTCGTCTCGAGCTACACCGGAAGCTATTCCGGTATCATTCTGTAACGCACCGACAAATACGTTGTTATGGCGACCAAAAGGAAGGGTAAGTATAAATTAAATGCAATGTAACGGTCGGAAGTATAAAAGTAACAAAAGTTTTTTGAATTATTTGCATGTTTCATTTATATCACAATTCCTTGATCTAGATTACACTGCGTATACATATACCATTGAAAGTAACATTCACTGGGTGATTTAGGAACAGTATAACACTTCATCGTTTGCTCTCGTTGCGACCTTAAACGAAAATTTTTTCGAGGTGCCGACTATATTTCTTTTTTTTGGTAAAAGTCAGACAATAATTTGACTTCATATAACTACATTTCACATTTATGGTAAAATTTGTATTGCAATATACTATGAGGTGATTACGCAAAGTTCAGCACAACCTAATTAAGTACATCAAACCATGCTCTTTCCGAGAGTTTTTTATAAGCCAGGATCCAATAATGTATTACCTATAAGTTGTTTCCCTTTGGTAATTCAAAAATGAAAAAATGAACTGTTGCTTGATTGAGATGCTATTAAGCTTATTAGGTGTAAAAACTACGTATGATAATGATTGCAGTGCGCATGACACGCGGATTAAGCTTGATACCAAATGCTTTAGAGGCCAAGGACATCAAACGTTTTTAAAACAAATCGGTCTCGACCCGCAATATTTTCAGGTGCCTGTCCTAATTCTGGAACTTTGTCAGTAAATATACATTTTTTCGTATGTTACATCTTGTAGTTTTTCGCTCTGATAATACATGTAAAAAGTAATCGATTATTTAAAAAAAAGTAAGTAAATAGATAAACAGCAAACTAACAACAAAAATAAAATACAACCAGAAAACACTGGGCCAAATCAAAACTTTGTCTATTAAAAATATAAAAATAACAAGATGGAGGTTTCGTTTGTACCAAAGTTGATATCCATATTACAAGGGAGAGGATCTTAGATGCTTGTAAGGCACTCATCATTAATCTTTTGTAGGGGAGGGCTGCACATTTTTTTTTAATAAATTATTTAATTCTAAATTTCTTGAACAAAAATTGTTTCAGAAGTTTTGAAAATTAGAAAAAAAAAAGATTCAATGTTGAGTTGCAAAATTCTTGTTCCTGTTTCTTTTTTTTAAAATAAATCCCCAAAAGAATTTGTCCTAAGAAGAAAAACAACATCCCCCCCTACAAAAATAAATGGTATGTGCATAAGTAGTTTTACCAAATATAATGACAGGTGATTGATAACTGTGAGAGGATCCCTATGTACACACGTATTGGTGTGTTCAGCAGTCAGGGTTACTATGACTACGACACTTCTATTCGTAAATGTGGTGTTTTCCTGGGATGTTTGAAATTAGGTTCAAAGGTCATAGGAGTGAAGGTGAGTGTAGAATATATATATGTCTCATTGTTGTTCATTTTTTTAAATCTGCTGTGGAAAATAGGGGAAAATCATTTCTGTTTTACTCTATTTGAGAATATTGTATTGGACATTTTGCGGTGTGTGTAGTATTTTTATAATAAACACGAACTTTTACATGTATTTGTAACATTTTGCGCTGGCAGACAACCATAAACAAAATAGGTAGAATTTATATCAACAAAATAGTATTGAATAGATATGATAATGAGATCGTTGGAGTATGCCAAAGAGCTTCAAGCATAAACCCAAGCAACAATACAAAAACACAAACGACATCTTTCTTTAATTTGATTTTTTGAGATTGATTTTAATTGTATATTCATTTAAGATTAATACTCAACTTTATCACGATTTATCAAAATGCAGCTTTTAGTTATCTATAGGCTTTCATGCTTTGCTTAAATTGTCAGACAGATAAGCTGTAATTTTTGGAACCATATGCATGTACGTGTGAGAAAAAGGCTGTGAAACCGACGTTTACTCTCTCACTCTCGAGCATTTCTCACGCATTTTATCAACGTATTGATTGACTGATTGGTGTTTAACGCCACTTTCAGCACTTTTGTGCTATTTCGTGGCTGTCAGTTTTATTGGTGGAGGAAGACGGAGTGCCCAGAGAGAACCACCGACCTTCGGTAGGAAAACTAACAATCCTAGTCAATTAAGATTGGGTTCGAGCGCACTTGCCACGTGCGGGATTCTAACTCACAACCTCATTGTTGACAGGCTAGTGGTACAGTAGTTTGACTACTTAGACCACTCGGCCACCGAGGCCCTTCAATGTATTGAAAAGAAGCACGTAAATTCCGGATACTTTAATACCGGTCTACGGAATTGAATAAGATATATATATTTTTTTTTCAGATTGGTATGCAAGTTTGTGGACGACCATTTGATATTGAGAATGCTCGTTTTTCAAACGAAAAAGACTTGGTGAACCTATATGTGTTTTAAATTAAATCAAAAAGTATATCGTTTATTATCTCTTAGTTTGTAAACTTAATATTTACATTTTTTAAAAGCTAAAATTTGTTTTTCATTCAATGTCTGATACTTAAGAAATCCCCGACAAGTGTCACATGTGGAGCAGGATCTATCAGCCACCCTGAGACTACAACCCCCGATTTGTGGTGGGGTTTTGTTGCTCAATCTTTAAGTTTCCTATGCTGTGTTTTGTATACTGTTGTCTGTCTTTTGTTCCTTTTTCTCTTTTTCCATGGCGTTGTCAGATTATCATCGACTTATGAGCTTGAATATTCCTTTGGTATCTTCAGCATCCATTAGCAAACATACCTAAAATCTGTTAAAGAAGGGTTAGTTATAACATGCAAATTTTGTTGGTTCATTGCCTAAAACATCGAAATCAGGGGCTGATCAAGGATTTTAGGTTAGGGGGCGCAAACTAAAATGTTTTTGAGGTAAAATTATCGAAATATTCTTTATTAAGCTGAGGACAACCCATGCTTTGCAAATTTTAGGGGGCGCACGCTCGCCACGCCCCCGCCTGAATCCGCCCCTGGAAATCTATCTAGAGCCGCTTACGCCTACAATAACATGGAAAAAAAAGACAACAACTTACATAAATTTAGTCTCGACCATCCAGGCGCTTAATTTTACATATATATATTTACATATGCGTCTGGGAAGTCGAGACTATCATAAATTACAGTAGCAAACATAATTGTATCCACTGAAGCAAACGATAAAAAGAAGATCGATACAAAGCAAAAGACTAACAAAAAATAGGACGAACTGACAGTTCAAAAAGTACAAGTAGAAATTTAAAGATTATTAAAAGTAACACAAACCAACCAAACGCCGATATTGAATTTTTAGTCTATTTTGAATATCGTGATTTAAGTGAATATGGTAAGCAACACAATGTATTTTGGTAAAGATTTTGATTAAAAAATAAGGAGTATTACTTTATACGATATTGTTTCTTGGATGGAGAGTTGTCTCATTGGCACTCATACCACATCTTCTTATATCTATTATTGTTTTGACTGTGATTGTGTTTTTTTTTATCTATTTTAGACATATTTGTTTGTTTTTATAGTGATTAAGATTATAACACAATGTTGACTGCTGTACCCCTATTTTGACATTTTTACCTATTATGTCTGTTTGTTTTGTTCACACATTGTTGTCAATAAAATGGAATTCTATGCGACTGTCATACAAGTGAGAGGTTTAGCTAGCTATAAAACCAGGTTTAATCCACCATTTTCTACATAAGGAAATGCCTGTACCAAGTCAGGAATATGACAGTTGTTTTCCATTCGTTTGATGTGTTTGAGCTTTTAATTTTGCCATTTGATAAGGGACTTTCCGTTTTGAATTTTCCTTGGAGTTCGGTATTTTTGTTATTTTACTTTTACCGGTATTATAGATTAAAGGAATTTTCATGTACTGCTCTTTGTCTTGTTCTTTAACGTAACTTTTGCTAATCAAAAGGCTGTGTTCTCATAAAAGTTAGTTGAACTACGTTACATGCCAACGTGCTTGTCCCAAGTAAAGAATGTCGTATTGTTTTCTCTGAATGGTGGTGGCATGGTAGATATTAGAGATTTGTGTCCAAGTCATTAACAACTTTTCTAGACTAGGGACGATTTAAAAATGAAAATAGATTTACCTTAATAGGAATACTCAAACCCAAACATTTGAATGGTATGGTTGAAAATACGAGTGTATAAATACGTTGACTACTATGATTGTATAAATACGTTGACTACTATGATTGTATAAATACGTTGACTACTGTGATTGTATAAATACGTTGACTACTGTGAATGTATAAATACGTTGACTACTATGATTGTATAAATACGTCGACTACTGTGATTGTATAAATACGTCGACTACTATTATTGTATAAATACGTCGACTACTATGTATAAATACGTCGACTACTGCGATTGTATAAATACGTCGACTACTGCGATTGTATAAATACGTCGACTACTGCGATTGTATAAATACGCCGACTACTGCGATTGTATAAATACGTTGACTACTGCGATTGTATAAATACGTTGACTACTGCGATTGTATAAATACGTTGACTACTGCGAATGTATAAATACGTCGACTACTGCGATTGTATAAATACGTCGACTACTATGATTGTATAAATACGTCGACTACTATGATTGTATAAATACGTCGACTACTATGATTGTACAAATACGTCGACTACTGCGATTGTATAAATACGCCGACTACTGCGATTGTATAAATACGTTGACTACTACGTTGACTACTGTGAATGTTTAAATACGTCGACTACTGTGAATGTATAAATACGTCGACTACTGTGATTGTATAAATACGCCGACTACTGCGATTGTATAAATACGTTGACTACTACGTTGACTACTGTGAATGTTTAAATACGTCGACTACTGTGAATGTATAAATACGTCGACTACTGTGATTGTATAAATACGTCGACTACTGTGATTGTATAAATACGTTGACTACTGTGATTGTATAAATACGTTGACTACTGTGATTGTATAAATACGTTGACTACTGTGATTGTATAAATACGCCGACTACTGCGAATACGTTGACTACTGTGATTGTATAAATACGTTGACTACTGTGACTGTATAAATACGTTGACTACTGTGACTGTATAAATACGTCGACTACTGTGATTGTATAAATACGTCGACTACTGTGATTGTATAAATACGTCGACTACTGTGATTGTATAAATACGTCGACTACTGTGATTGTATAAATACGTTGACAAATATGATTGTATAAATACCTTGACTACTGTGATTGTATAAATACGTTGACTACTATGATTGTATAAATACGTTGACTACTATGATTGTATAAATACGTTGACAAATATGATTGTATAAATACGTTGACTACTGTGATTGTATAAATACGTTGACTACTGTGAATGTATAAATACGTCGACTACTGCGATTGTATAAATACGTCGACTACTACGATTGTATAAATACGTTGACTACTGTGATTGTATAAATACCTTGACAAATAGGATTGTATAAATACGTTGACTACTCTGATTGTATAAATACGCCGGCTACTGCGATTGTATAAGTACGTCGACTACTGCGATTGTATAAATACGTCGACGACTACGATTGTATAAATACGTCGACTACTGCGATTGTATAAATACGTCGACTACTGTGAATGTATAAATACGTCGACTACTGTGATTGTATAAATACGTCGACTACTGTGATTGTATAAATACGTTGACAAATATGATTGTATAAATACGTCGACTACTATGATTGTATAAATACGTCGACTACTGCGATTGTATAAATACGTCGACTACTACTGTGAATGTATAAATACGTTGACTACTATGATTGTATAAATGCGTTGACTACTGTGATTGTATAAATACGTCGACTACTGCGATTGTATAAATACGTCGACTACTGCGATTGTATAAATACGTCGACTACTGCGATTGTATAAATACGTCGACTACTATGATTGTATAAATACGTCGACTACTGTGAATGTATAAATACGTCGACTACTGTGAATGTATAAATACGTCGACTACTGTGATTGTATAAATACGTTGACTACTGTGATTGTATAAATACGTTGACTACTGTGATTGTATAAATACGTTGACTACTGTGATTGTATAAATACGCCGACTACTGCGAATACGTTGACTACTGTGATTGTATAAATACGTTGACTACTGTGATTGTATAAATACGTTGACTACTGTGAATGTATAAATACGTTGACTACTGTGAATGTATAAATACGTCGACTACTGTGAATGTATAAATACGTCGACTACTGTGAATGTATAAATACGTCGACTACTGTGATTGTATAAATACGTTGACTACTGTGATTGTATAAATACGTTGACTACTGTGATTGTATAAATACGTTGACTACTGTGATTGTATAAATACGTTGACTACTGTGAATGTATAAATACGTTGACTACTGTGATTGTATAAATACGTTGACTACTATGATTGTATAAATACGTTGACTACTGTGAGTGTATAAATACGTTGACATAAATACGTTGACTACTGTGATTGTATAAATACGTACTGCGATTGTACGTCGACTGCGATTGTATAAATACGTCGACTACTGCGATTGTATAAATACGTCGACTACTGCGATTGTATAAATACGTCGACTACTGTGATTGTATAAATACGTCGACTACTGCGATTGTATAAATACGTCGACTACTATGATTGTATAAATACGTCGACTACTATGAATGTATAAATACGTCGACTACTGTGAATGTATAAATACGTTGACTACTGTGATTGTATAAATACGTTGACTACTATGAATGTATAAATACGTTGACTACTGTGAATGTATAAATACGTTGACTACTGTGATTGTATAAATACGTTGACTACTGTGATTGTATAAATACGTTGACTACTGCGATTGTATAAATACGTTGACTACTATGATTGTATAAATACGTCGACTACTATGATTGTATATAAATACGTTGACTACTATGAATGTATAAATACGTTGACTACTATGAATGTATAAATACGTTGACTACTATGAATGTATAAATACGTTGACTACTATGATTGTATAAATACGTTGACTACTATGATTGTATATAAATACGTTGACTACTATGAATGTATAAATACGTTGACTACTATGAATGTATAAATACGTTGACTACTGTGATTGTATAAATACGTTGACTACTATGAATGTATAAATACGCCGACTACTGCGATTGTATAAATACATCGACTACTGTGATTGTATAAATACGTCGACTACTGCGATTGTATAAATACGTCGACTACTGCGATTGTATAAATACGTCGACTACTGCGATTGTATAAATACGTCGACTACTGCGATTGTATAAATACGTCGACTACTGTGATTGTATAAATACGTTGAACACTATGAGTGTACGTTGACTGATACTATGAATGTATATATACGTTGAATACTATGAATGTATATATACGTTGATCACTATGAGTGTATAAATACGTTGACTACTATGATTATATAAATACGTTGAATACTATGAGTGTATAAATACGTTGAACACTATGAGTGTATAAATATGTTGAATACTATGAGTGTATATATACGTTGAATACTATGAGTGTATAAATACGTTGAATACTATGAATGTATAAATACGTTGAATACTATGAATGTATAAATACGTTGAATAATTTGAGTGTATAAATACGTTGAATACTATGAGTGTATATATTCGTTAAATACTATGAGTGTATACATACGTTGAACACTATGATTGTATAAATACACAGAAACGTTAGGAGTTATTTGACCAAAAGTGACCAGCTATAACTTGACATATTGCATAGACAGAAGTCGATTGCTACACATCTGTCAAATGTATTTGTAACGAGAATATTTTTTTACTTGAAGTTTCCAAAAACCTTTGGCATCAACCATATATACCAATGCACATTATCAATAAATATTATTGTCAGAAATTAATAACAAAAATTAAATAAAAAGCAAAGGAACATTGCTTGTATTCCTGTTCTTCATCTCAAAATCACAGTTCGATCCTGATGCAATATTTTTTGTAAGCTTCAGTTAATCTAGTCTTTCAAAATGAGATCCTAAGTTAAAAGCATTGATATTCTAATCATGTTTGAATTTTAACATTTTGTCATGTCGGGGCCTTTTATAGCTTACTATACACGGTATTAGTTTTGCTCACTGTTGAGGGCCGTACGGTGACCAAATAGTTGCTTAAACCTATGTCACTTTGTCTCGGGTGGATAGATGTATCAATGGAAATCATACCACATCTTCATATTTTTATGTTTATATATGAGAGTATTAACCTCCGTGGAAAATGCTGTATTTATCTGCTATTTCCTGCATCATTTACACACACACAAACACACACACTCAAACAGGGAGCAAAATTCTCCAATCTCACTACAAGTTTAAGACGGTTCCAAGCACACAAATAAGCTAGGTTACATAAAGATGACTGGTTTACTGTAACTTGTGTTATTTGTTTGCTCTCACATTGACGTTTTAATTAGGAACCAGTAATTCTAAAAAGAAATAAGAACTTGCCCGATGTCCCGAATGTTTGCTTGCTATGCAGTCTAATTCAATTCAGTACTTTTGTTTATTGCATTAATGTTTTTAAACAAAAAAAAAAAAACAAAAATTTTCATTATCTTTGATATTTTTTTTATCACAGACTTAGATATAATAATAATAATAAGGCGATGTCATGTGGTATGATTGCCAATGACACAACTATCCACCAAAGGTAGATGTCTGGTTTACTTCAAGTTTTTGTAAAGTAATTTAAACGCAATTTGTCTATACTTTATGTCCTTTTTGGTTTGATCAGCTCTTCGACGATTGTATAATTTTTTTCCAAATATTTTGGCCTCGAGCAGCAGTGAAGAGACATTTATTGTGGAAATGCTCATCAGGTGCACGTTAATATTATTGTATGTTTTGTTTGCTCCTTCTTTGACCTAAGTTTGAGCAATTAAATTTGAAATGACAAAATTAAGTACTGTTGCAAGATACAATGTCCGATTTATTTCCGTATTTTTTTTTTTTTTTATTATTTCGTAATGTTTTTGAACACAAAACAAAACTTGCATTGTCTTTGATATTTTTTTTAATTAGACTGAGAAGTCTTGTTAGCTGTAAGTTGTATATTTGGTTTATTCTCGCATTGACGTTCTAAGTTTGGAGACATTAGATTTTAAAAGACATCAAAACTGTTGCCAGACGCTGGTATATTATCTAATTGAATTCTCTATAAAACTAAATGATCATTATCTTTAATTAGAAAAAATATCACAGACTTCTTTTCAATTTTACCAGACGTAACCATGGTAACACGAATGTAAACATGAAATATTTCAATGACCAGAAAAATATTTTGTCGTCGTTAAAAGGTTTTCTAAATTACTGATATTCTGAAATTCTAAATAAATTTACTTCAAAGACTGCAATGAAAGAATTTCTGAACTTCTAGATAAATGTACTTCAAAGACTGCAGTAAAAGAATTTCTTAAATTCCAGATAAATGTACTTCAAAGACTGCAATAAAAGAATATCTGAAATTCTAGATAAATGTACTTCAAAGACTTTAGTAAAAGAGTTTTTTGAAATTCTTAATAAATTTACTTCAAAGACTGCAATAAAAGAAGTTCTGAAATTCTAGATAAATGTACTTCAAAGACTGCAATGATAAATAAATGTACTTTAAAGACTTTAATAAACGAGTTTTTGAAATTCTTAATAAATTAACTTCAAAACTGCAATAAAAGAATTTCTGAAATTCTAGATAAACGACTTCAAAGACTGCAATAATAGAATTTTGAATTCTAATTAAATGTACTTTAAAGACTTTAATAAAAGAGATTTTAAAATAAATTAACTTCAAAGACTGCAATAAAGGAATTTCTGAAATTCTAGATAAATGTACTTAAAAGACTGCAATGATAGAATTTTTGAATTCTAAGTAAATATACTTTAAAGACATTAATAAAACAATTATATTCATAACCAACTGATGATCATTTCGCACATATTTCAAATAAATAACGAAGTTCTTGATAACAAAGAAATACCTTTATACTGCATAAGCTAAAAAAAATGAATTGAAACTATCACAAAACTAATTGAACAATCTCTACCTACTTATAGCATTCATTTTACAGTCATTTATTTTTATTTGAAGAGCGTAATTTTCATCCTAGAAGTCTTTCGATATTCTGTGTCTTTGGATTGCTATTTCGTAAATGTATCTATTTTTCCCGCGAAGGAGGGAGTTATATCGGGTCAATTTATACAAGATTTCACATATATTCATGTCTAGCTGAAGTTAAATGTTTTGCAGATCGCTTGTTCTAATTTCTCTTACAAGGAATTAAACAAAAATGGACAATATTTACAAATGACTGACGTCTTTAAAAAAAAAAAAACAATAAAAATTAACAAACACTTAAGGTACTTTAAAATTTACATTTCTGCGTCTAGGGAGAAAAATCGAATGATTCGTCTTGCCTCTTGGGATAGCGTGCTCTTATGTTGTGATAGTAATAGTCTGTTATGTCTTGCGGTAACGGTAAGTTTCCATGGAAACTGTATTCCTCGTTGTATTCCAGTCCCTTCATAGGAACCGTTGTATGCAACTCTGAGTACAGTTGCCCTATCCCATGACGCAACATAAATATGACCACTACATAATGCGACTCCGGATGGAAATCCTAGATCCGGATGCAAAAACCGCCAACGGATTTCTCCATCGTACGTTAGACAGAGAAGTTCCGGTTCAGGGTATTTTTGGTCTGTAATGAATATTCGCTCCTTCACGCCGTCGATTGCGACATATGTGAATTTCGTGCGATCAAATGAATGTTCCTCGTGTTTTCGCCATCGTCCGTTATGCTTGACGTAGATTTGGAGTTTATTGCTGCTGCAGACGGCTAGATGACTATTGTCATGGCTGATTGATTTTGCTTTAAGACCTGTTTGGAACGAGGCTCCGTACTTTAATTCTCCTTGTCCATACACATTTATAGCTAGAAGATTGTCGTTATCAGGCCTTGTCACAAGCAACTCGGTATTGGAGATAGTCGTAGTATCGTAAGGGGCCGGTGTCACCAGAATTTCTGAAACTTGGACATAAGTGGTATCGTAAAGTGATACTGTTTCGTTGGCATGATCAACAACTATCACATTGCCGTTATCCAAAATAGCTATTCCAGTGATCCAAGATGGCTGTTTACTTTGTTGCGATACTTCAATGTGTGCTCCCTCACTTATGTAAAAACCGCTGGCCCCACGTGTCTCAGCATAATCAACGGACGAAGCAGACCGAATGCGTTGAGACTGCACTGTGCGAGGGCGGTCATCCCGATCGCCTCCAACGCCAAAAGATGGGCACGATGAATTTGGTGAAAAATCTCGTCGTCTGCTTGTAGCTGACTTGGATGGTCTTGGACAACGTTGACTTTGAGTTGGCAAAGAAGCAGATTCAGACGATGAAGAACATAGTGTCTGGGGTATTCCATCGTCTCGGATAAATTCAACACTCCCAAAGGACTGGAAATCAGTTATGAAATTTTCTATTGATGAATTCATTTGGAAGTCAATCGTGCTTCTGAACGTTTTTCTCGAGAGTTCTCGGATTTTTCTGCTGTTGGCTTCGTATTCTTTTTTCACGTTTTCTAATGTATTTGCCATATCTTCCGCGTCTTCTTTATCTCTGGCTTCCTGTAGACTTTGAAGAGACCTTTTACATTTTTCATTGGCCTTTTGGCATTTGCGAATATCGGATTCAATTTTGTGCACCTCCTTCGATTTGAGTTTCGAAAGCTGGTTGATAACTTTTTCTTCCTGTGATTTTATGAGATCGGTTGCCTTGCGACTTGTTGTAGTTATTCGGCTCTTTATTTCTTCCTCCGATTGGTCGATTCGGCTTATAATTTCTTTTCTACTGTCCATTAGATGTTCTATTTCGTTGCATTGCTCAAATAAGTAGGATATATAACGCTCCTCTGTGCTATCTGTTGAAGGAGTTACTTTTCGTGGAAGATCTTCCGCTTCTTCACGTGAAAGAACCTCGTCACACTTCCGGTGCTGCAAAGAGCACAACGAGCATATGTAAAGTTCATGATCAACACAGTAAAATTCAAGTTCTTTGTTCGGATGGACGGCGCATGGGTTTAGGTAATAGGGTCTTGGCGTAGTATATGCGGAAATCATTGATACAATGTTGTGATTGTTTGGTAAACTTTCAACCCAGAGATGTGGGGAAAATTCCTTCCCTGTCGGAGCGAGTACGAATCCTCTGCAAACTGGACAGTGATATCCCATCCGGCGTGCAAATTCAGAATGATGAAGAATATGATCACCGATACATTTCTTGCAAAACGTGTGTAGGCATGGCAACGATTTTGGTTCGTCAAAAATGTCAAAGCAAATTGTGCACGTGATTTGTTGTTCTGCTGTTTGTATTACTGGGTCCGCCATTTTCGTTGTCTTGGGAATCAGCTGAAGATAAATGTGAATTTGAGAAAAGCTTAAATTATTCAAAATGTTTTACTTTTGTTTTAAGTGACTTCAAATTCATTACATAACATATTTAGACTTTATCACATCTTTGTCGTGTGGTCTTAATACAGCTTTCACGTTGGCTATCATACATTATATATATTTTGCTCACATGTTACTATAATAGCTAACTGTACTTCGAGCAGAAGAGTGTCTAGGTGGGGTTAACGGAATAGAGAATAATGGGAAACAATATAGAGTATAGAAAATAATGGGGAAAGGAGGGGGGAGAGTATAAGAATAACTCCTGAAAATAAAAGATTTAAATAAAACAAAAATGAAAGACAAACAGAATAAAAGAATCATATAATTACAGAAAAAAACTTATCGTAAACTCATTTACATGAGAATCTTACAGAATAAGCATTCATTTGTTAGTTTAAAAAACGTAAAATTTACAGAATACAGAAATAAAAGATTCTCATTCCAAACCCTCATAGAAAATTTTACAGCATCGTCATTGTTTGACAGACTCGGGACACTACTATCAATGAAGCACGTAAACTTGTATACAAGGACATTTTGGTATACTAGAATAGTACGAAATACGAGTTCTTATTCCACATCTTGAGCAGAGGGGGATTTAAGGGGACAGGGTGCCCGGCCCCTTATTGAGCAACATAAATGGTTAATGCATGCGCATAGACTTTTTATATGTTCTAGATAGAAATAAGAAGATGTGGTATGAGTACCAATGATACAACTCTCCATCCAAGTCACAATGTGTAAAAAGTAAACAATTATAGGTCAAAGTACGGCCTTCAACACGGAGCCTTGGCTCACACCAAACAGCAAGCTCTCAACGTTACTTAGTTCCCCTCTTTTTTTTTTAAATGGGTCCGTATATGTTGTTTTTCAGTAATAAAATGTAAATCAGGTCGTTAGTTTTCTCGTTTGAATTGTTTTACATATGTCATTTCGGGACCTTTTATAGCTGACTATGCGGTATGGGTTTTGCTCATTGTTGAAGACCGTACGGCGACCCATAGTTATTAATTTCTATGTCTTTGGTCTCTTGTGGAGAGACGTCTCATTGGCAATCGTACCACATCTTATTTTTATGATTGCCAATAAGAAAACTTTTTACAAGAGATCAAATGACGTAGAGTTACTGTTGCTCTTTGACCTGTTAATTTGATTTACGCTTTTCAAATCATCATTTCATTGTTTACGTCTTGTCTACTTTATAAGGTTAAAGTTGAAACCATCGATAAGGAATATTACACGAATTTACTTGTCCGATTACTTGTGTATTTAATTACATATATTAAATTATTATTAAATAACATTATATATTTGTATTTTAAATTTCAATTGAAAAAAATTGTTTTGCTTGTTTATGGACTTGCAAAGTTTGTGTGATTGTGCTACCCAAATAGGACACCACGATTGGAAATAATAAAATATGTGTATGTCTGTATACACAAATTGCATTCGTAGATAGGAAAATGCTTCAACATGTTCAAGCCGCTGAAACAGCATGTTGTTGTTTACATTTCCGAAAAGAACAATGTTCCCTGAGAATTCCTCATATTTCAAAATTGTATACTTTATTTCTAGTAAGAATGAGGTACTACCAACAGGAGTAAGAAAACATAAACATACCTGATCATCAGGAATTGGCGTCCATTTTATTTTCTATTTAAATGACTAAAATCCACTTCTGTGTATTGATCGGATAGTTTACATTTAAATTCTAAAGGTGTATTGATTAAGAAATCGATAATATTGACAACTTGAGTTTAGGGTCACGATTTTGTATACTATCTTTTTCTTCACATTGTATAACTTTTTACACGTTACATGCATTAGGATTTAAACAATTTAAATGATCTGAATTTGTAACGGCTTTTGTTTCTGACAAGAATATTATTCTATTATGTATACTGTTATGAAAAATCAAAGTTTTTATTTGATTTTAATTGTGTGCATGCATGTACTGTTTGTAATCATATTTCAAAATAAACTTCCTTTTTACGGGCTTCACCTTTTACATCATAAATTATCCAGTACCTGAAAAAATCAACGTGACTTTATATAATATAATAGACATGTTATTTGTACAAAAGTTGGCTGATTGCATGATAAATGTAATTCTTACCCGATGTATTCTTAAATTTCCTGACCTGTTCATTTCTCAGTTATTCATTGGTCAACATTCAGTTCTGACGTCAAATGTTCTTGCTTAACTATGAGTTACCTATTGTGATGCCACAAAAAGAAAACACATCATTTGCAGTTCATTTGAAAAGAAGGATTGGATATCGTTTATAAATCATTTGGGAAACAGATCCCCCACCAAATCTCGTGCAATACGATGTTTCTAAACTCTCGACAGTAAAATTCTAAATATTTAAAACGCTCGACAAGCCTCGTGTTTAAAATTTGAAAATTTGGAGAATGTCATATTACACTCGATAAAGTGATAGAATCTATATATAGACGAACAAAAGGAGAATATGGTATATGTCAATGAGACAACAATTAACACAATATGTCAAACATCTACATATAGGTTATTAACGGTTTCACAACGTTCATTATCATATTTATATATCTATTGTATATAATTGCCTAAGAATGTAACTTTAACACACTAATGAGTGTTATAAAAATAGTTGTTATATTTTATATATTCACGCAATATTTCGCTAAACAAATTAGCTTCATCAGGCGCGTGCAGCCATCCAGGTAAAAAATCGGAGGCTGTAAAGAAATTTTTGCAGCTTAATGTACATGTCTTTAATATATTATATATATATTTTCTAAAATGCCTGTAAGATTTAGGCGATTTGTATATTGACTAATGTTTTCAGGCATTTTACATAATGCCTAGAAAAATTGAAAGGCATATTACAAAATGCCTGACAGTGGCGTAGCTAGGCGGAAGCTCGGAAGCCAAGGCTTCAACATCGTTTTGTCAAAAACAAAAAATCATAATGATAAAAATAAAAACGAGCTAGAGGGAGGAGACTCCGAGTGAGAGAAAGTGAAGGGGAAAATAAATGGGCACTGTGCGGTTAAATAAACAAAAAGTTGTAGAAGTCAACGAGTCGATATCACTTCTCAGACTCCCGGCGTTCGTTCCCATCGCCAGCGCTTTATTTCCCCTCTTTTTATAGCAAACGAATATTGTGTCTGCAGGGTGTTGTGTTATTTATAATGTGCAGAATTGGCAATGCCTGTGACCAATTCCACCGCTGAATCAACGCAGTTTCAGTGTCATGTGCCGGGTTAAAACATATCTGCGTTATACGATGATAACCGAACGACTTTCGGGGCTATAGATAAATCCTTCACGCGTACAAGGAGACGTCCATTGATAAAGTAATTGACAGTAGGCTTGCTTTTTGTCGAGCCTTCGACTTTTGTCGAAAAAGCGAGACATAGCGATCCTACATTCCGTCGGCGTCGTCGTCGGCGGCGGCGTCCACAAATATTCACTCTGCGGTTAAAGTTTTTGAAATTTTAATAACTTTCTTAAACTATCCTGGTTTTCTACCAAATTGGACAGAAGCTTGTTTATGATCATAAGATAGTATCCAGAAGTAAATTTTGTAAAAAAATATCCTGTTTTTCCGTATTTTACTTATAAATGGACTTAGTTTTTCTGCCAGAAAACATAACATTCACTCTGTGGTTAAATTTTTTAAAATTTTAATAACTTTCTTAAACATCCTGGATTTGTACCAAACTTGGTCAGAAGCTTGTTTATGATCAAAAGCTAGTATCTAGAAGGAAATTTTGTTAAAATTTTGTACCTGTTTATCCGTATTTTACTTATAAATGGACTTAGTTTTTCTTCCAGTTAACATTACATACAGTCTGCAGTTAAAGATTTAAAACATTTATTAGATTCATAAACTATCCTGGATTTTTACCAATCTTGGACAGAAGCTTCTTACAATCAAAAGATTGTATCGAAAGGAATATTGTTATTATTTTTTTTCCTCATTTTTGTTGAGCCTGCGATTAACAGCAAAAGTAGGCGAGACACTGGGTTCCGCGGAACCCTTACAAATTTTTTGTTGGTGAGAGAGATTGACTCTGACTCTTTTAATAATTCATATCCACACAAACAATTCAAACGAGAAAACTAACGGCCTGATTTATGTACAAAATAATGAAAGAAAAACAAATATGATACAGCAACAAACGACAACCATTGCACTGAATTACATGCTCAGGCACATACCGAATGTGGCGGGGCTAAACTAATTTGAAGGCGCCATCCTGCCCTAACCTGGGTACCCACTATATTAACCCGAATATATTGTTTACATCTCATCTCCAAACAATTTTTAATGGTGTGGTTTTTGTCGAGCCTGCGACTTGTGTCACAAACGCGAGACATAGCGATCTTTACATTCCGTTGTCGTCGTCCAGAAATATTCACTGTGTGGTTAAAGTTTTTGAAATTTTAATAACTTTCGTAAACTATCCTGGATTTCTACCAAACTTGGACAGAAGCTTGATTATGATCAAAAGCTAGTATCTAGAAGGAAATTAAAAAAAATATATTTCCTGTTTTTCCGTATATTACTTATATATGGACTTAGTTTTTCTTCCAGTTAACATTATATACAGTCTGCAGTTAAAGTTCTTAAAACATTTATTAGATTCTTAAAGTAGGCGAGACACTGGTCTTAGTAAATATAACTTTTTTATCCCTCTGCAATTTCCTGTTTTTAATAGTTTCTTTGAGGAACAATATATATTTTTTCACAAAATTATCTGACTTGTATCAAAGAAAAATGCTTTTGACTACACCTTAACATTCAATATTTTCAGTTAATATTTGTGCGTCTAAAACCCTAAAATCCAGGAGCTTCCGGGGGCTTCGCCCCCTGGTCCCCTACCAGGGCTTTGCCCTGGACCCACTGGGGGCCTTGAGCGGCCCCCAAACCCCCTGCCGTTTTGGGCTTCACATTCAACATTTGTCTAGCTACGCCGTTGCCTGAATTATTTTATAGAATGAAATGTACACACAAGCTGAGCCATTGGAAGTATAGAACAACACAACAGTTTTATCTATGATAAAAACTGAATTTTAACACTTGCATTTAAAGAGATTCAATTATCAAACATAAATTCAACTAAATTATTAAAACTTACCACACGTTCTGAACTTGACAATTATTTGTTATTTCATAAAAAAAAATGGATGGCAGGTTATGTTGCACATTTGTCCTGATTTTTTGACAAACATATCGTTTGGCGTTAAATCTGGTCTTAGCACTACAACTACATTTGGCGAAACCCGGACCATATAGATAGAAGAAGATGTGGTATGAGTGCCAATGAGACAACTCTCCATCAATGCCTTTTTCAGCTCTGTCAACATTTAAACGATTGAAAAACATGGGGTTTCGTAAACATCACACACATAAATATCTTTTGTTCATGGGTTTCCGAAAGTATTATTAGCGTGATTAGGTTGACTTACATCTTTTGGGTTATCAGAGCATTCGCTAGACTGAATCAGATTCGTCGCATAGTGGGAGATGCATGTATCGCAGGAGACACTTACCCTTTGGACGCACTTTGATTTGTCTCTTCTTGGTTCATTGTTTTATCCTAGCATCAGTACACTACCGCCGCCTTAATTCGTCAGATTATATAGACTTAAGAATGTCCTTGAGGCAGTGATGATTAACTTATTAACTTTACAATTAATCACGAATTTGTATGGTGAAACCTTTATCCGATCAATCCATTGCAGAACTTTCCTATTTTATTTATTATCAATTTGTTGTCGTCCTAAATAAGCATCAAATATTTGCCACTGAACGCAAACAAACAGCAATTAGTCAATCAAACAACATCCTTCTTTTTCTCTGCTTCATATTTCACACTTTTGCTTTGAATCTGAATTTTCTTAAAAATATTCTTTGTAAAATTTGTTTTATTGTAAGTAGTTTCACTAAGAAAAATATGACATACATACAAACTTTCCCAGTTGGTATTTGAAGAATAAACTGAATTTTACTGTACCATTAAGTATTTTCGTTGCAAGATTTTGTGTTTTTGGTCATATCTCAATGATACTCTTTTCATCAAATTACCTGAAACTGAATAGGCAATTTGTTGAATTTTGTTAAAAAATTCCAGTCATTTTACAAAATGACTAGGTATTTTTAGTCATTTTATATAATGCCTGTCAAGGTTATGCATTTTATAAATTACCTGAAAATTCAGTCATTTTACAAAATGCCTAAATGAAGAAAAAACCTGTAGCATATATAAAATTTATTTATTGTGTACATAATCGTTTCTCATAACGATCCAGCATTCTCGTAAGAAAGATCGTTACAGTGACTAATATCTAGAAGTTATATACAAATATACCCATAGATCAAAGCGCCTATATGTACATGGTAAATGTTGTAATAAACTGGATGATGAATTCTACTTTTACTTGATTGTATATATGCCGATCGCAAACTCAGAATTACGAGATCAGCTGTTTTTTTTTTCTTCTTAGATTAATAACATTAGACCTGAACTTTTGCCAGCAGTCGGTGATTTTATAAAGCAAGCTTTAGAGCAGCAAAATGAGGTTCATGTCGATCAAGCGTTAAACCATGTTATTGTTTGGTGGTTTTTTTTGTAATTCCTTTGTGTTGTTAAATGGTGTTTTGTTTTTATGCTTGACCCATATGGACCTTTTTTTTCAACACCATGTATTGCTTTATAAAGTCTACAACACTAGACAAAATATCTGTATTGGGATCTAAAATAGAGTCAAGCTGGTTAAAATTAGGATAACGGGTTTTATAATTGCATTTATAAGGGATTTCTAATATTACTGCTGATTTGGCAATGAAGGAAAAAGCGTTCCTCATCATCTAAAATTTTGAAAACTTTACACACTCTATGTTCTCTTTGAATGTTTTTATATCGACCTATTTCAATTTCCAAATTATGGTCACTTACACGGAATTTTGTTAAAAGTTGACGACCATTTATTTTTTTTTTTAAATTGTGCAAGTAGTCTTCCAGTTTAATTAATTTTCAAGTTTACTATAAAGGTAAATTTTGAACTGTTATCGATCTTTGAAAGTTTTCAAGAGTGATTTTATTATACTTTTCTTTAACAATATGTTTAAAAGTTTTTAAGTGAATTTTTATAAGTTTAAAAGGTTGATCAAAATCAACATATTCTTCTTCATCAATATTAAATTCCTTAAAAATATGCTTTGCAAAAGTGTGTCAAGTATATATTCCATCTTAATATAGAGCATAATGAGAAAGAAAAGAAAATTAAGGATAAAGAAAATGGTCCAAAAAATATATAAAGAATAGACATATTGGGTTCTCAAATATGAAGGAAAGAGAAAAAATAGCCCAAATAATTAAAATAATACAGAAATGTAGATCCCAATCCAGACTCTTAAGTGGGTATTACATGCAGAAAAAATGTTATTATTATTATCTAGTATGTAGAAAATCACGAGAAACAAGTAACTTTGAACAGTTTACCTGGCCTAGTGCTTTAAGACTGTTTATATGACTGTATTGTCTCGAATTTCTATTTTGTATTGAGACGACCATAAGTAATAGATACAAAGAATTCTTACGTCCGCTAAAAATCTTGCATCCTTGACCCGAAAATCATATGCCCCCTATTCCACTCTAAACGTTGTCTTGTGTGTGATCCCCGTCCACCTTTTTTTACAAAATCCTGGATCCACATCTGATTTACAATAAAGATGCTCTATGGAAAATAGATTAATCGTCATGATTGATGATTTTACCATAAATGTAGCTACATAAGGGGGCCGGGCACCCTGTACTTTTCAGTAAGCTTGGACCCGTTTTTATTTACCTTAATACTTTTCATATTAGACAATATATGATGGTATGGATGGGGGACCTTCATTTCTTTATATTTCTAAACCATTATTTTATATTCTTTATATTGTAGCACCTCATTATTCTCAATTCTTTTACATTTTTGCACTATATATTCTGCATTTTATCAAGTTTATACCCCTTACTCTCTATTTTATAAACCCAACCCAGACCTTCATACTAGCATCAGTTCAAAAGTTGGTCGTTGAAAATTAAAAGGGATACAACCACAACGTATTTACTTTATCAACAATCACGTGGACTTTCTGAAGGACATGGAAGAATCAGGTAATTTATGCAGGCCTACCTAACTTCCGGATAGACGCCATATTGGAAAAACTGGTCATACTCAGAGAGGTAAGTGGTCAATTTGAAAGTCTGAATTTAGAAAATCGAGCAATCCAATTTTATATTTGATTAGAGTTTATGGTACTCTGAGTTGAAAATTTTGATGTTATCATATTTTGATAATTGAAATTTTTCGGGTTTTGAGAAATACTGCGATGTTTCTAAAATGATGCGAAAGACATGTCTGGTAAAACCAAGTCTTGGTTTTATGAATTTTGACAATTGTTCATTTTGGATAAGATATTTCTTAAAACTTTAGGTCCGATAAAAGTTTAATAGGTTTTCGAATGTTTATATGACTACATCATTTCAGATCGGATGCAAATTATGCATTTTGACGCACATGTTATGCCTCTTCATTGTTATTCAAATGAGCGACCATAACCAGTTTTTTGTGTACTTCAACACATGATGTATCATTGAAAACGTGTAAGCATTGTATGGTATGAATATTTCAATATATCTGTTTTAATTACTACATTATATAAAAAAAATGACATACATCTTGTATGAAGGGTCTGTACATCACTACATTATATAAAAATGACATACATCTTGTATCAAGGGTCTGTACATCACTACATGTATGTTTGTCTTTAAATTTTATTTATATAGTAGGCTCTACAGGTATCACAGATCGAATTTATTCGTTCATAGTGTGTTAATTTACGTTTTTGATTGAGTTAAGCCTTCCAATTGATGTTTTATCGTGTGTTTTTCTATGTTGTGATGTTATACTATTGTTTCAGAAAAGGGAGAAGGTTTGGTACCATTAAAACGTTTAATCCCGCAGCAAATGTTTGCACCTGTCCTAAGTCAGGAATCTGATGTACAGTAGTTGTCGTTTGTTTATGTAATTTATACGTGTTTCTCGTTTCTCGTTTTTTATATAGACTAGACCGTTGGTTTTACCGTTTGAATGGTTTTACACTAGTACTTTTGGGGCCCTTTATAGCTTGTTGTTCGGTGTGAGCCAAGGCTCCGTGTTGAAGGCCGTACATTGACCTATAGTGGTTTACTTTTATAAATTGTTATTTGGATGGAGAGTTGTCTCATTGGCACTCACACCACATCTTCCTATATCTATCTACAGTGATATTGTTTAAATATATGTAAATTATCTTAACTTATTAATATATTGAAAACAATAAAGTAGAAAAAAGAAACAGAAGACATCAAAAAGGACATGTAAAACCTAAGTCAAACAAAATCTACAACACCATAAGACAAAAAAGACAAAAAAATTTTTGAAACACTACATAGAATCATAGTTATTATTATCTGCGTAACGGTAGCTCTTATATAAGGTCCTTTATATGATATTTTTTAATTGTTTGTGGACCATAGAGTCTAGCCTACAACATTAATTTTGCTTTGAATGATCCAGTACTAGTCATGTTCATATCCATATTATGTTTTCATATAATTTCAGTCAGTGGAAATACATGGAATTCAACATCCTAGCTGATTTTGCAATTTTTCATACAGACTATGAAAGCACTACTATAGTTCTTTATTTCTTTAAAACGTTGTACATGTTGTAGTGTTGTAACAAATTACTTTTCATCAACTATATGTACAAAAATGAATGAAAGAAGGTAAGATATTAAAGTTATACTCGAATAGTTATTTTACTTGTGAGAAAAGTTGCATGTAATATTTCATGGAAAATTGACTTACAAATGTAACTCTGTCTCAAATGACTTGCAAGTTCAAAGCTTTAAGAATACAAACAAGTGCACATGTACATTAAACAAACATTTAAATATTATTGTCTATAATTAACGTTCTCAAGTTCTCAAAATATTTTTATAGCCTACAGCTATTGACCATTTTACAACACAGACTTCTGACTACAAATTGTGTGGTCTCAGTGAAATTCAGTCATGTATTTGCAGATTTTCATACTTTCGTACATGTAGGTGTAATTTAGATTGAGCCAAACTGCATGGAAAAATGTGCTTGAACAGTTTATATTTAAAATATTGATGTACTTTGTAATCAGCAGCATACATGTAGGCGGATCCAGGGGGCTGGGGGGGGGGATTTGGTTGATTATATAGGGAATGACTGGAGCGGCCCCCTTAGGTCAGTCAGCGGGCCCCCCTTTCTGGATCTGCCACTAAGCAGCTACAAGTATACCAATATAAAATACCAGACAGTCTAAAATAAGAGAATAAAACAACCACAAACTTTTTAATAGTTTACAATCAGGACTACAACAACATTGACCTTCTTGATTTTTGGGGTCCAGACTGACAGGGCTGCCACTTTTTAAGAACACACAATCATTGATTATTTCAATTCAAATTTTTAGGTAGAAATGCTTTTGTAAAATTTACACATTTATCATGTTTATGATGATTTGATAAAGCATAGAAAATGTAAGAGTTTTTTTAAACTTTTTTTTTATATCTGCAATAAAATGAGATGTGTTATTGTCATTAGACATTAATATATAATTCACATTTACATTGTACTTTTAAATTGCATATTGGATTTGTTTTCACTACATGTATAACATTATAATTTCAGGTTAGAATGGAAAACTGGTGAAGATGAAGGTTATAATTGTGATCTACTTATTGATTAATTTAAAGCAGATTTTGTTCTAAAGAGGAAATAAATAAACAGTGTGTTTTATAAAGATGTTCAATTATTAAACACAACAACAAAAAATTCATTGTATTTGAGATAAATGGATATAAGTGTAAATAAAAATACTTTATTTTCTTTTCTATTCACACTTTTTGTCTCGCCTTGACGGAGTCAAAAGCGAGACATAGGTATGCTGTTTCTGGCGTCGGCGGCGGTGTCAACAATGTATTAGTTTGTGATTAGGTCTAGTTCATGGTGAACCACTAGTGGAAGGTCAATGATATTTGGTATGCAGTTGTATTAGCATTGGCACATCTCATTACCATGGAGATTATTTGACCCCACCCCCTCAGTCAAGGTCTATTGACTTTGAAACTTTTCATAGTTAACATGTATTAGTTCGTGATTAGGTCAATTTTTGGGGAACCACTAGTGGTAGGTCAATGATATTTGGTATGCAGTTGTATAAGCATGGGCATATCTCATTTCCATGGAGATTATTTGGCTCCGCCCCCTTAGTCATGGTCTATAGACTTTGAAAATTTTGCTAAGTTTACATGTATTAGTTTGTGATTAGGTCAGTTCAAGGGGAACCATTAGTGGTAGGCCAATGTTAATTGGTGTTCAGTTGTATAAGCATTAGCACATCTCATTTCCATGGAGAATATTTGGCCCCGCCTCCTCAGTCATGGTCTATTTACTTTGAAACTTTTGCTTAGTTTACATGTATTAAGTTTGTGATTAGATCAGTTTAAGATGAACTGCTAAAGTTAAGTCATTGATATTTGGTATGCAAATTTATTGGCATTTGCAAGTATCGTTTCCATGGAGATTATATAGTCCCACCCCTGATCATGGTTCATTGACTTTGAAACTTTTACATAGTTTACAAGTTAATGTTTGTGTTTAGGTTTGTTTAAAGGCCTTAGGGAACGACTTATAATAAGTCAATGGTATTTGGTATGCAGTTGTATTAGCATTGGCACATCTCATTTCCATGGAGATTGTTTGGCCATGTACCTTCAGTCATGATTCATTGACTTTGAATATTTGCAAAACTTACATGTAAAAGTGTTGCTATTTTAATTTCAACATTTGCATTATCGAAATTACCATAAAGCGAGACATATCTCTGTGATAACAGTTTATTGTTGTTATTTGTTTCACTTTTAAGATACACAGTCCTAGGATAGGCTAAGGATACCGTTTGTATGCAGATAAAACTGGTTTATCCCTGTTGCATTGTACATTTTGGTGTTTTTATAAGTAGTTTAGTTTGTTGGTGAAAAATCAGGATCCTCACACATTTATAAATGCAAGTGTCAAACAAATAAAAGTTAATATGACCAAAAGCAACCAACAACAACCACAGAGTTTCCACTACTTACTTAGAACAAGGTCATACAGAATGAGAATGTGGTGGGCTTACACATACTGTGAGTGCTAAAATCTCCTGTAACCTGTGACAGTGTAACAGCGTAACATTTAAGAACAAACAGTTGACACACAGAAATGTCACCCTTATAATAAATAAAAATATGTGGTATGATTGCCAATTATGAAAAGACAACACTCCACCAGAGACCAAATGAATCTACTGAAAATAACTCATTAATGTCCCTGCATGCAAAAGCTCTTAAAGTCAATAAACCCTGACAATGGGCTGGGCTTAAATAGTCCGAGATTACTCTGGCAAAACAGCCGTTGGACGTCAGAGTAATCTCGGACTAGGCCAAAATCTCTATGGAAATAAGATGTGCTTCAGTTAATACAACCAGATGCAGATCCAGGATTTTGAAAAGGGGTTGTGGAGGGTCCCCAATCTAGACAAAGTTTGGAGTGGAACCGGAAAAATCTGGATTAACCCTAAATGAAGCTTCATATAAAGATGGGGAGCGGACACCATGACTTCCAACTTTTATTCAGCCTCTGACAACTGCACCCCAAATATTATCAACATACGACTTCTGATTCCCCTTTAAAATACATTGCTGACTCTGCAGCTGGAAACAACAAATAAGAAAAATAAGTACGCATGTTAAAAGGGATAATGTCAGCTTCTTATATTTCTTGTAACATGCTCAAAGAAGCTTCTGTGTGAAATCTGCCTCATAAAGTTAAGGGAACGTGTTTGTTAACAAACACAATTCGAGTGTCTGCATCTTTGATTGAAATACAAAAACATAACGTTAAACGCGCCTATGAGTATTTAAGATATCCTCTTTCTTGAATGCATGGACGTGGAGTGAATTTTGGTATCCAAGTGAATTGGAAACTCCTAATTCCTGTATCCGTATTGTTTAACAAATATTCACGATATTGAAAAGTGTTTCGTCGGCAGCGAACGATAACATTTTTGAGTAACACCAGCGTCTATATAGATGCTTACTTCCATGGGTAGTAAACAACAAATGAATATAGAGCTCTGTTCTTGATGTTAGCAAATAAGGTAATATATATTTGAAAACTCCCAAAAGGCATAGAATCTAATTAAAGAAAAATATTTTATAAACGGTGCCTACCTGTTTTTTATGTCAAGCTTCAAATCGTCATAATTATTTAAAAAGGTTATTTTTTTTATCAAAGATCTGCAATCCAGATTTTATAAATATACAAATTATTCAACCAGAGACACATATAATACATTCAACCCTTTTCCAGATTGGTTTTATTGACGGAATATTGGATACTTCCTAAAGAAAAAGTGGCATCCTTGCAAAATACTTATATTTTCCTGAAAGTTTGTGTATTACAATTAGCCATTCCAGTGGCGGATCTAGAAGATTTATTGGGGGGTCCGTTACAGTCATGGATCAGTGATTTCTAGAGTGATTCCCTATGTAATCAACGAATTTGTCCCTCTAAAGGGTGTCTAGATCCGCCTATGCTGATTCAGTAAACAATGCTGAAGATAAAGTAGCCAACTTGCATGAACACTATATATGAGAGGGTCTTCCCAAAAAACATTGGACAGGTTTTAAGGGCAGGATAATAATATGAAATACGAAATTTCGATTATATCCAACCACTGTATACTCGCATTTTTATATACATTCTGGAATCGTCTAGTTGTTAAATTGTCAATGTAGTGAATTAAAAGAACAGAGAATAAATACGGAAAGATGTGAATAATGTGGTAAAAAAAAAGAAGTTTTGACTTGATAATATTGCAGCTAGAACTAGCTTCTATCTGAGGCTATAATTTAATGAGACTCTCAGAGCCTTCAATGATTATATTATAATACCAATACAAGGAGACCCTTTTATAATATCCAACATATTTGGGCGACTTACACCAAATCACACTCTTTAGTCATTGTTTTTGTGGAGGCGGAGGATCATTTTCAAGTTTCAAGGGCTTTCCAATGCAGTATTATTAATATCTATAGTTAACTGAAACAAGACATTGACATTTTTGTCATTTAAAAATCTTCAAAAATTGTAAGATTTTAATCAAATTGATGCTTACACGAGGATGCAGTGTTACCTGGTGCCCGAAATCAAAATTATGTAAAAGCACCTAGCTACACTTTTTTTCCTCGGGTAAAAATTAGTTTAAATAAAAAGAACAAACATTTTATGTAAATTTCTTGCTGAATATTAATTCATCCGCGCTGAAGAAAATAATTTATAATCAAACATTTAATCCCCCCCTTAAATTGATTTTTGGATATCGTCAGGGGACAAAAAGACATTAATTCAAGAAATATTAAGAACAAACAATCTGCCTTTTTATTCTTGGCTTAGATCAAGTAATTTCGATGCTCTGAAACATTTTCAATTAGACTCTTCCCTCCCCCATTTTTATATTTTTATAATACACGTAGAAAAAAAACCCTTTAAATGGAGTGCATTCGTGTGCTTTGACACACACGAGCACGTGACAATGATTTGTTATCCTATTTTGGGATTGTAGAAGAAGACCCCAAATAACCGGTCAAGGGTTCATACACTTATCGAAATAAAACACCAAAAACTTTAAGCCAATCGAATAAGCAGGATAATTTATCGGTATGTTCGGACTTTATGTCTATTTATTATGTAAAATCTAGATATTTCCGAAATAAATCCGCCATAGTCTGATTATCATCTGAAGCGAGTTAGGCTCCTCTCTATGATTTCCCCTGATTTATGTAAGCTCCACATGAAATCAACACAGTCACTTTTCTCATCTTTATGATAACTTTATTTATTCAATAATGCAATAACACCTATATATATCACAACTTTTTGTCAAGAAAACCATACGTTTTTGAAGAACAAAGTGTAACAATAAAAAGAACAAACTTACAATGAATATATAATTTATCCATAGGCGAATAAGCTTAAATTAAACCAAGTGAACTCAACAAGATCGATTGCTTTGCAAGACAAATTCAGCTGGTTTATTTTTATCTATGATATAATTTAGTATATGTGTATTTTATCGAGGTATTTACTTCCTGATTGAGATAACACAAAGTTCATGGCCGCTCAATCTGTCCACTCCAAAAAGTCTACAATGCGATTAATGAATTACTACACTAAGACCGTATTTATCCGTGTATATGAATAAAAAAAAATTTATAGGAATATGAGTTTACTGCAGAACTTTCACAATAAAGAGATATTGGGGTAACTGGGTCTACTAATGTGACAACTCTGAAATTGCCACCCTTTTATACATATTTTTGTATTTTTAATTTAATATAATTCTTTTATGCACTCATAAAAACTTATCAATTATTATTGATATTCATCATGTTCATACCCAATACTATTTATATATATTTACATTACATGTATGTTTTATTATAATACGTTATTTTGATTGGCTAACAGCAATTCCTCCACTCCCATTTCGATGTAGTAAAACAAAACTCAACACATAAGTAATGATATTAATCATATTTTGGCATAAATAAACATTTACAATCATACATATGTCATAAATAATTTCTCATTTAAAGTCCATATTAATTATAAATATAACTTCCAAAATATATAAATGCACCAGTCACTTCCCAAATAGACATCAAATTTATCGATCTGCATTATCTGAAAAAGACTTACATCTTCGATTTAATAAGGTATAACGCATGTACAAAAATATTCAAGTAATACACAAAAAAAATGGGCGGGAGGGTGGGTAAATTAAATGTGTTGAATTGACCAGTAAACTAATTCAAATGACCACGGAATATAAAATTTGCCAGAAGTGAACAGATATTTCTATCAACCAATCAAAGGAGATTAAAATACGAACGATAAATTATGCATACAAACAGGTAACGAGTAATGTCGAAAATATCCGAGATGGAATTAAGCATTTTTAATTAATGAAAAAATTACCAATCTCGCGTCATTCTGAAATCAACCTTCATTTCAATTTCAAAATGATATGTTTCATCCATGATCGTGAACACGAGCTTCCACAATAAAGTGCACAAGTAAATAAAAGAAAAACTAGATAGAAATCGTGTTTTCACGATCCTAGCGAAAAAAATGTAATTATAAGTATTGACTGCTTCTTTAAGAAATTTTATAGGGTTGTAAAAGCGTTGACCGTGCGCACATTTTTAGAATGAAGCGCTTCGCGCTTCATACAAGATGTACTTTGGTCAACGCTTTTACACCCCAATAAATTTACAAAAAGAAGCATTCAATTCTTAAATAAAATCGGGGCGAACTGGAATCGGGGCAAAATGACTTTGGGTGTGACAAACAACCCAGATTCATCAATTTCACCTTAGAAGTATTTTAATACATATTTTTTAAATCATTCCAGTGGGTAAGAAGTCAACAGAAACACTAGAAATCATATGTGGGCCGTGTGACTTTCGAGAAATAGCAAAGCCAGCAGTCGTATGGTGTCCGACTTGTGATGAAGGACTGTGCGACGAATGCAGCGGCCATCATAGCGCAGCGAAGGCCACTAGAAGTCATCAACTCATAGATAGGGATCACTATGAAGAAATGCCGCGAAAAATGATTGGAGAGTTAAACAAATGTTCTGAACATGACGAAAGGTACGAACTCTACTGTCCAAACCACGAAATTCACTGTTGTGTACAGTGCGTGAAAGAAAAACACGCAAAGTGTACCGGAGTAACGCTACTCAATAAAGTCATTGAAAACATCAAATCTTCTTCCATGGTTTCTACAATTACGCAAAAATAGAAAGAAGAATGGAAGGACTGATGAAACTAACGAAAATCGGATGGAGAATATCAATCGAATAGACAAACAGTCGTCGGAGCTGTGCACTGATTTTCGGCGCATGCGTAAGGAAATGGATCACGTGCTAGATGAATTTGAGAATGCTTTGAACGAGCAGGCAACTTCAGTTAAGAACACACAATCCTCTATCATAAACAATACAATTGCTAAAATTGGGGCATACGAATCTATATACCAGGAAATGCATTCGGATCTTCAGAAGGTTATTATACACGGAGGCAACTTTCAGGTATACTCAGCGGTTAAAAAGCTAGAAGAAAATTGATAAATGAAGATAAAGAAATTGAATTGTTTTTAAAAACAACAATGGTTTACAAGAAATAAATGTTGCTTTTGAATGCAGTGAACAACTGTATTCGTTGCTGACTAAAGAGGTTCCAGTTGGAACAGTAAACAACACACAATCCCCTTTAAAATGCGAGTTGAAAATACTTGACAACCTGGAAGCACAAAATTATCCTCAACTGTTGGTACTACTGTGTCAGAATTAAGTTTCAGAATGGAGATTGCACAGACAGACAGAGCCAAATTGCAATTATATAACCAGTATACGAATATTGAAATTAATATTTCAAGCATTGTACCATTGCCTTCTGGACAGATAGTCATAACAGATCATAAAGGTCATCAAGGCATCTTACTCTTCACTAGTGAAGGGGAATTCGATAGAAGTTTCACGAACCTTGGCACTCCGCATGGAGCATGCTTGATTAGTGATTATGTTGTTGCTGTTTCGTTCCCTTATAAAGAAAATATAAAATTATTAGAAATACAAGGGTCGACCTATCAGTTAAAAAAGACATTTAAATTATACCAAATGTGTTTTGGCTTATGCGTACATTCATCAACAGGAAGCATAATTGCAGCTACCAGATCACCTGACAATGGGTTTATTATCATAGATCTATATGGACAAATATTACAACGTGTAAATTTAAGTTTACCAATGATCACATATGTTCAATGCTATAAAAATAAAGTAGTCGTAACAGAGTTGGAGTCGAATGAAATTCGGATGTATGACCTCGATGGAAATGAAATACAGACATTTACTTTCGATGGGGAGCCAGATACCAGGAATGTATGCGTTGACAAACACGGTAATATTTTTGTTAGCGCGTTTAATGCAGGAAAAGTTACCGTTATTTCAAATGACGATGGCCGTAGACTTGATGTTTTGGGACCTGAGAACAGACTTCAGTTTCCGAAGGCAGTTGCTTATGACTCTAAGAACAACACAGTTTTAGTTGCTGGAAAAAATGGAATCTTTTCAGCGATTTACGACATTGTTTATAAATAAAACAACAAATGTAACTACAAACTAAAGGCACTAAATGGCAAGTTTCCTCAAGATCATTCACTAATTGCATTCTATGTGTATTTGATTTTCCATTTAACAATTTAACTCACAATATAATTTTTGAAAACTTCATGTATTTTTCAAAATAAAATGTATATATCCAGAAAAAAATCAAAATTCGGAAATTTTCTTGAAAATAACTGCAACACTGCTTATAAAAATAAGAAGATGTGGTATGATTGCCGATGAGACAACTCTACACCAGAGACCAAATGACGTAGAAGTTAACAACTATAGGTCACCTTACGGCCTTCAACAATGGACAAAATCCATACAGCAAACTACTTGCCTTATACACGAGATTATGTTCAACCCAGAAAAGTAATTCGAATTGAAAGGGATTCAATATGCAAGATTTGAACTTAAAATTCCATTTAAATTTCATGATTTTTGTTTCATATTCATCTTATAAGATTATTGATACACATCTGGAGAGTGTCTTCCCTGGACATACATATATACTACAAGATGTTTAACCGCCTCCATTTAGGTTCGCATGTTTGATATTTCTTTAACTCAGTTGGTGTTCGTTAGTTTACAGTGACAGGAACATCTCCAAGCTAGCAACGTGGTAATTGCCTCGTCTTAAGACGAAAATCGCGAAATGCGAGACATAGTGATGCTTATCCGGCGTCGATGGCGTCTATTATTTGCACTTTAGACGGAAGATGACCTGAATATCTTCATATTTGGTAATCAGATGTCTAATATTTTGAAGTTTCCGTCTAGCATATGTCCGTTGTCCTTGACCCGATTTTCTTGGATCTGCGACCGCTTCTGTCAGATACTGTAAGAGATGGATCTACCATATTTGGTGTTTGGAATGACTGTGATGTATAGATGTTTGTTTGGTAGTTTCTTCATACGTTAACCACAACTTCATGGTTCATTGGTCGATATCAAGTTTTTTTGTGGTATGGTCCCTTTCTCGGATACTACGTTTAAAGCAAAAGGTCAACTATATATGGTGTATTGAATGATAGTAAGGTGTACGTGTCCATCTAGCAGTATTTTTTTGAAACGTGACCTTATTTTCATGGCTCATAATATTATGCATTCATAATGTTTATTTTTCGTTGGTAGGTACATTTCTCAGATACTATAAACAGAAAGTCAACTGTCTGATTTTAGTGTATGGAATGGCTGTAAATATGTTCATGTCCGCCTGACCGCGGGGTATCGGACATTAGTGTCTTTTTAATGGTTCATTGATCAACGTTACGTTTTCGTTGATAGACCTGTTTCTCGGATATTATAAACAGAACAACTTCATGTTTGGTGTTTGGAATGATTGTATGGTGAACATGTCTGTCTGGGAGGGTTCATCTGACCTTGACCTAATTTTCATTAATCAATGAGAATGCTATGTATGTGACACTTGTATTAAAACCTTGATCTTAAAGACTTTCAAAGTAACTTTAATCGTGATCATGCAGTAAAGAAGTCGATACATTTCAACTTGTGCACTCTTTTTTTAAGGAAACCGTGCTCTATACAATACGACAAAACAAACCAGAGGGCAATTAAATTACGTTTTAACTAATGAAAATGCGGTATAAAGTTTTGGAGGTATATGTACAACTTTATCAGTAAAATTTTAAAACACGGACATGACGTGGGTTCAATCTCCGTCCAAGTCACAATGTGTAAAAAGTAAACAATTATAGGTCAAAGTACGCTCTTCAACACGGAGCCTTGGCTCACACCGAACAACAAGCTATAAAGGGCCCAAAAATGACTAGTGTAAAACAATTCAAACAGGAAAACCAACGGTCTAATCTATATAAAAAAAACGAGAAACGAGAAACACTTGTGAACCACATCAACAAACGACAACCACTGAGCAACAGGTTCCTGACTTAGGACAGGTGCAAACAAATGCAGCGGGTTTAAACGTTTTAACAGGCGCTAACCTTCACCCTAAATTGAAATAGTAGTGTAACATTATAACATAGAGACACACTATAAAATATCGTCCATATTCGTCTACATGCCTTTCTAGAAAATACCGTGTATCCCTACTATCCAATACAGGGCAGATATATAATAGAAAAAAAAACCAAAGGATATAGGGAATCATTTCAGCACATGCACAGAACACACACAAAAAGAAAAGGAACAGCGCTTTTATTGCTGTTCTCATCTCAGTGTTATAGTGAGACCTTCAACGCGGAGCAAAAAAACCTCACCTCTCTGAAAGTTTAAGACGGCCCCTAGCACCGGTTTTAGCGGAATTGTTTGCCAAATTAATATTTCGGAAAAAAATTGTAAGCTGTAAGACCTTGTTCTTACTTGGCCATTTAGATTTATTTAAACTAGATCGGTTCACTTTAGATCGATGTAAGCCGAATGTGAACGCTTTGAATCGATCTTGAATTGATCTTAACTAAAACACCAAAAGAGGTAGTGAAGTTTGAATCGATCTTAAGTGAACCGATATAACTTTAAATGTGAACGCAGAGATAGATCTAAACAAGAACGATTGAATCGAAAATAATTTGTGCGCATGTATGGCGGCAAAATTACACGTGCAAAATGGATGTCCAACATAAAAATATAAAAGGGCTGAAAATTAACGAAAACTATACGAACAGCAGTATCAACATTTGAACTTGTAATTCAAGTGAAACAATAACTTCGTCCATTATTTTTTTTAAAGTGTGTGTATCAACACATTAATTTGATTTAATTTAGATATTTCTATTGATACACAGCGTTTACAATTTCACGGGTAATTAGGTAGTATCGATTGCCTTTTTACATGTACAATGTAGTGTGAACGCGTCGGTTCAGATTAGACCGATCGAAATCGTTAGGATTAAAGATAATGTGAACGCTAATTGGTTTTATTTAGATCGATTCAAATTTAGATCGATTTATAAAAAAGCTAGTGTGAACGGGGTCCTACACCACAAAAATAGCTCGTTATTGTGTACGGGTAGAAGTTTGAGATATGCAAAGTTAAGTCTGTTTTGTTCATTTTTATTTCTGAAATAAGAAAATAGGCATATAATGAGGAAGATTATGATCATTTTGCACAATCAAAATACGGTGCAATATATCCTATACCTTGCATAAAAAGGAAGATGTGGTATGATTGCCAATGAGACACCTATCAACCAGAGATCAAATGTCGTAGTTGTAACAACTACAGATCATCGTACGACCTTCAACAATAAGCCAAACTCATACCGTATAGTAAGCTATAAAAGGCCCCGACGTACAATTCAAACGAAAAAAAAAAAACTAACAGCCTGATGTATGTACAAAACAATAAACAAAGTTCAAATATGATAGACATCAACCAACGACCACCAGTGAATTACAGACTCCTGACTTGGGACAGACAGCGGATATAAACAAGTCTGGGAACGCTCAACCCTCTCGCTAATGTGGGACAGTTGTGTAAAAGCACAACATAAGAACAGCTGCAAAACTCAGTTGAAAAGGGCTAAACCGTGTTATCATTATAATTAGAAGCTTAGGATGCTATATCTTTTACTAATGATAAAATTATATATAATCGATAAAAATAGATAGTATATCCCCCGTCTTAATGCATGTTTATTAGTCCCCTACCGACAAAGCCGAAGGGGACTTAAGATTTGCCGTCCATCCGTCTGTCTGTCTGTCTCTCACTAGTGCCTGATTGCCTAATCCTTTCATAAAATTAAAAAATTTGCCATGGAAAAGTCTAAACCCAAGTCTCCAGAAGTTTTTGGTTACGTCGTTATATTGCATGGATGCAGCGTTTTTTTTCTTCAGAAAACCATTCAGCAACATCAAGAAAAAGAATGAAGATGGTATTATTCAATGGAGATTTTTCGGATAAAACTAGCTGGAGAAAAAGCTCAAAGTTTTCTTTTTGGTTTTGGACATTTGGTATTTTGGCCAAAATATCAAATAAGTTGAAAGCATGTGGTCCCATTCTGTCTTGTCCAGTATCGTTATTGAAGTTGCACCTATCCTCGTTCTCGTTTTTATACGCCCGTCAAAATTTTGACGGGACGTATTATGGTATACAAATGTCCGGCGTCCGTCTGTCCGGCGTAAACATGTCGCGCCGTAACTTGAGAACAACTTATCCAAATTTTATAAAACTTAATATAGTTGTTTCTTATGATGGTCAAACGATCTGTATACTTTTTGGTGAAAATAAGAATAAAACTTTTTGAGTTACGGGACTTTGTAACTAAAACAGGGGTGTCACGTTTTTTTCACATGTCGCGCCGTATCTCAAAAACGATTTATGATTATTGCTTAAAACTTTACACACTCCTTAGTTATATTATTCTAAAGATCTGTATACCTTTTGGTGGTGATTCAAAATTTTCTTTTAGAGTTATTGAGTTTTTTGTAAAAAAAAAGGGGAGGTTCACATGTCGCGCCGTATCTCAAAAACGATTTATGATTATTGCTTAAAACTTTACACACTCCTTAGTTATATTATTCTAAAGATCTGTATACCTTTTGGTGGTGATTCAAAATTTTATTTTAGAGTTATTGAGTTTTTTGTAAAAAAAGGGGGTTCATGTCGCGCCGTATCTCAAAAACGATTTATGATTATTGCTTAAAACTTTACACACTCCTTAGTTATATTATTCTAAAGATCTGTATACCTTTTGGTGGTGATTCAAAATTTTATTTTAGAGTTATTGAGTTTTTTGTAAAAAAAGGGGGTTCACATGTCGCGCCGTATCTCAAAAACGATTTATGATTATTGCTTAAAACTTTACACACTTCTTAGTTATATTAATCTAAAGATCTGTATACTTTTGGTGATGATTCAAAATTTTATTTTAGAGTTTTTGAGTTTTTTGTAAAAAAAAGGGGAGGGGGTTCATATGTCGCGCCGTATCTCAGAAACTATTTATGATTATTGCATAAAACTTCACACACAAGACGACGGGCGTATCATACGCTCGTGGTGCAGCTGTTTATTGCCATTCACAGAATTGATACGTTATAAAATCTTTATGTTAGATGTTTCAGCCGATATCCATATTATTAGTTACATAGTGTGTTAGTGACCTAATATGATATATACTAGGCGACGCTCGAACCCCATATGGAACTTACTGACCCCGTATATATCGTATTAGGTCACTAACACATTATGTAACGAATTTATCTTACCGACTATCTTTATGTGTTGCATTTAGACTAGAGTTGTCTCATTTGCAATCATACTACATCTTCTTATTTTTATACTAAAGTGTTCAAGTGTTCAATTTTAAGAACCTAATTCCATTGGTCTGCACACAAAAAATAATGTCGACAATAACAATTTATTATCAACAATCTTGATATAACAATATTAAACAGAACTTTCAATACATTTAAACAATCAATTAGTGACAAAGTCGTAACACCACTACTAACCGTGTATTGAAATAAGCCCCGCCTCCCTACTAACCTAATCTGGAATATACACGGTCTCCACGCGAACGATTTTAACCAATCATATTCCTAGAAATGTACAGGAGGTAAGATACATGTTTTTCCTCTGCTTTTACGGCATTTGGTACGATAAAGTAATGTTCAGCTACTGATCATCATTTCCCATTAACTCCTTTGACCTTTTCTTTAATTGACAGACATTTATCTCCATGGCATCCAATTGAATCTTCAAAAGCATATTGGGTCTCGACATCACAGTAGTAGCATCCAAAGCCTTTATTTTCTATGACTGCAAAATAATGATATATGTCTCACGAGTTGATCAAATTTATTGAAAAATATAATTAAAGAAGAGCCAAAAATCAATGTCGTTCGAAGTGTTGCTTTAAATGTATTTGGATACCTTTTAAACAGTTTGTAGGAAGCATCCAATGTTAATTGAAATAAACATGTTAAAGGTATTTAATAGCTTTGATAAAATACTAGAATTACAAATGCTTTCATCTGATATTGAACTAAAGATTTTGTCCTTAAAAGTAATATGTAGATGCGATTATTTTTAAACACTAATACTACAATCAAAAGACATGTCCAAGGTTAAAATAGGTGTCATAAATAAATTTTAACACAAGTCTGTACAAAAGACAGTTGATTTAGCAACATTTGAATCATAATAAAATTAACATCTTGTGGAAAATCACCAGCACAATGTAAGGACACACCAGCACAATGTAAGGACCCACCAGCACAATGTAAGGACACACCAGCACAATGTCAGGACCCACCAGCACAATGTCAGGACCCACCAGCACAATGTCAGGACCCACCAACACAATGTCAGGACCCACCAACACAATGTCAGGACCCACCAGCACAATGTCAGGACCCACCAACACAATGTCAGGACCCACCAGCACAATGTCAGGACCCACCAGCACAATGTCAGGACCCACCAACACAATGTCAGGACCCACCAACACAATGTCAGGACCCACCAGCACAATGTCAGGACCCACCAACACAATGTCAGGACCCACCAGCACAATGTCAGGACCCACCAACACAATGTCAGGACCCACCAGCACAATGTCAGGACACACCAGCACAATGTAAGGACCCACCAGCACAATGTAAGGACCCACCAGCACAATGTAAGGACCCACCAGCACGGTATCAGGACACACCAGCACAATGTAAGGACCCACCAGCACAATGTAAGGACCCACCAGCACGGTATCAGGACACACCAGCACAATGTAAGGACCCACCAGCACAATGTCAGGACCCACCAGCACAATGTCAGGACCCACCAGCACAATGTCAGGACCCACCAGCACGGTATCAGGACACACCAGCACAATGTAAGGACCCACCAGCACGGTATCAGGACACACCAGCACAATGTCAGGACCCACCAGCACAATGTCAGGACCCACCAGCACGGTATCAGGACACACCAGCACAATGTAAGGACCCACCAGCACAATGTAAGGACCCACCAGCACAATGTCAGGACCCACCAGCACAATGTAAGGACCCACCAGCACGGTATCAGGACACACCAGCACAATGTCAGGACCCACCAGCACGGTATCAGGACACACCAGCACAATGTAAGGACCCACCAGCACAATGTCAGGACCCACCAGCACAATGTCAGGACCCACCAGCACAATGTCAGGACCCACCAGCACAATGTAAGGACCCACCAGCACAATGTCAGGACCCACCAACACAATGTCAGGACCCACCAGCACAATGTCAGGACCCACCAGCACAATGTCAGGACCCACACAATGTCAGGACCCACCAACACAATGTCAGGACCCACCAACACAATGTCAGGACCCACCAGCACAATGTCAGGACCCACCAGCACAATGTCAGGACCCACCAGCACAATGTCAGGACCCACCAACACAATGTCAGGACCCACCAGCACAATGTCAGGACCCACCAGCACAATGTCAGGACCCACCAGCACAATGTCAGGACACACCAGCACAATGTCAGGACCCACCAGCACGGTATCAGGACACACCAGCACAATGTAAGGACCCACCAGCACAGAATCAGGACATGAATAATCTATAAAAATGTGCAATTTAAAGAGAGCGCTACAGTATTTTTAAACAAAATTATTATGCCAAGCAATTCTGGGTATAGTAAACGGACTCAAGGAGCACTTTTGTTTGTTTTTTTTTCTGTTCCAGATGCTCTGAAAATGAGCACTTTTGTGTTTATCATACTACAGCAGTGTATAAGGCTAATGTTTTGGTTGTTTGCTTTTGAACCAATAAGAAACAAACTCGGAACATCTTAACTATTTATTTTCATCTGTTATTCAATACATTTAAATCGTCAAAAATCATAATTTTCGTCTTTGCTTACATTTTAGAACGATCACCAGCACCGATCAGGACCGAATTACCAGCACAGAACGTTCTCTCGCAGGGCAACCTTACCCACCTTGCACATAGAGCCTTGTCTACAGGTCAGATATCTAGGCCGTTATCGTCTACGTGTATTTCTGGGAACAACAACAACAAACAAAACGTGTACCCCTACTTTCTAACACAGGTCAGATATATAGTCCTTTATCCCTGAGAACAGTATATATATAACAATATATATGTTCCTGCTTATCCTAAGTGCTAGATAATACGGTAGACCTACACGTTTTTTGTTGCTGTTGTTTTTTGTTGTGTTTTTTTAGACATGCACGTAGACGTAACACGCTATATATCTGACCTGTATAGAAAAGTAAGCAAGTAAGAACTTTATGTCGATTCGGGAAATTGACAAACAATTTAAACGTAAGCTCTGATGACAACCTTTATTGGTTCGATGGGAAAGAAAATGATCAAGAACGAACGCAAATGACTAATATGAATGTTACTTCAAGTTATATGCTTGAAAATTTATATGCAGAACACAAATTTGCTTTGTTTCTTTGATTTTATAAAAAAGAAATCAAATATATCACACAAACGTCTTTAAAAGAAAAAATCCATAAAAGTTGTGTTTTGATATCTTCAAAAATGTTATACATTTTTCATGATTTTGTATATTGAATGAATATTCTTGGGGTTCAGAAATGTAGTATTTTAGGGGAGACGAAAGGAATATTGGATTGAAAAAATATATGAGAAAACATCCTGTACGGATGCGCCTCCACGGAGCTACCAAAAGGGGGACATAACTGTAGAACCAAGACAGTACATTTATATATAAAAATAAAATTCAATGACCCACACAAGCATGAAATAATCAATGATATGCAGTTACTTTAAGTCCCCATCAAAACCAAATGGTTGATCCATGTGTATTATTTTTTACATGACGAAACAATATATATGATGTGTTTACAATAATAAAATAAACATAAATCATGTATCACAAAATATTAATTAATAGCATTACCCCTTTTTTGCACGTTCTTTGTATTTAAAATGTTTAAGTAATGAATCGACTATTGTTATATTTTCGCTGGATACACATATTGTGTATTCGCTTGAGACAAAATTTCACTGATATCTTATTTCAAGTTGTAAGAACTTGTCATTTTTGTTTATTGTTTCAAATTTATTGGTGCATTGATTTAATTCAAATAAACAACTATTGATTTGTTGTAAAGAATGTGGGTTTAAACAAGTTTATAACTTTTATTAGATTTATAGCAAATATAAATTTGACTTTAACTCTAAGATTGTGTGCGCGGTATTTGTGAGGTTCGTATATAACTTTTTAATTTTGTTATTGAACTTATTTTGTCGTTTTACATAATCGCATCTGCATTATTTTTGATAAAGGAATTAAAACTAAACTATTTTCCCCAGCATCCTTTTTTCACGGGCGGTTTGGGCATGGACTCTTTTCGCCTTTTCTTTTTTGTGTTTAAGACTTATAATTATTTCAAATTATTATATTTCAACTTATTTCCCCTAGTTTTATGTGTTTTGCTCTTTTTTATGAAATCTTACAATAATTATAATTAATACGTGTTTTCCCACCAGTTGTGAACCACGGTTATTGTAGAGACTATATACATAAGAGAAAGAACTTTTAGAATAAAAGCAATAAATTGAAAAATTTAAGAAAAATTCGAAAACACAATAGAAGGCCAAGGGGGTGGGGGGTGTCCATGTTCCTAAATTTAAGAAATATCAGTTTATTAACTTCAACATTTTAAAGTCGATGGTGCTCGGAATATGTACCACTCTAATAACTCGTCAATTGTTTTGAGACAATTGCCACCCTATGAGAACAAAGGAGGTTGGAAATTTTCAGTTTTAAATTTATGCTGGTTTTTTTTATTTGTGTGTGTTGATAGGGGGAAGTTGTCGTACAAGTTTACTTCACTTTCTGCTCATTCTTTAATGAAGTTGAAATATACATACAAGTTAAAATAAATGTTTTTATTTCACATTTCTAATTTCACACTAAAAAAAACTATCAGCCGTTTAAAAAACCCCACTGTATTTAAGGAATTGATAATGAATAGTCCAACTTAATTAGTATATTAAAAGACTTCATATGTATAAGATAAAACGAAAATGTTCAATTTTGTATTTATTTCAGAACTTTGATATTTCAAAATGGCTGCTGTTTTGAAAGCGGCGAAAGAACAATTGATTTGCCATCTTTGCAAACAGATATTGGTCGATCCGAAAACATTGAACTGTATGCACTCATTTTGTAAAAAATGTATTCAACAATATATGGAACATAATACAAAGGGTCAGAAAAGCCCTACAGGATTTCTCTGTCCAGACTGCAATAATGTTATGCCACTCGGACAGCTATCAGGTAATACACCCGAAGCGTGGGCGAGTGAACTTCAAACGAACGAAGCGTTATCTAGTATTCTCAAAGCATTTGAAAATTCAGGTGAAGAAATTGCAATGAAATGTGCATTTCACGCCGAGAAAGAAGTTGAATTTTACTGTGAGGATCATGAAATGCTACTTTGCTCTTTGTGTGCTACGTTAACACACAAGCCATGTACCGACGTTGTCACTATTCCTGTAGCTGCAGCACGACGAAAAGCAGATGGTGGAAAATTTATTAATTTCCTTTCTGAACAAATAACAATGACCGAAAAAATTTTAAGTGATAGAAAAGAACAGCTGATTACTCTTGACAAATCTGAAACCGAAATAAAAAATCAATTGACTCAGATAAAGAAACGTATGATCGATTATCTTGATTCAATGGAAAGTAAAATTATACAGGAAATGACGCAGCGGAAGATGAAAGAAATGCATGCGTTAAAATCTGACCTTGACATTTGTAATGGAATACTTGTCGATGCTACGTCTTCCCTAAAAACTATACAACAGTCGATTGATAAGGATACACCAGCTGGCTTCATCATTCGATTTAAAGATCAAGTGCAAATGTTTGACGAAAGGCAAACAAGGTTAGTAAGACACGTTCAAACGCTGAAGAATGTGAAGCTAACATTCCTCCCTAATCGACCGCTCGAACAAGCTGTTGTTCAAGGAAAAAATATCGGTAGTTTGAACACAGAGAATTTTCCAAGTCGCTTAGCTCAGGTTTATGCGAAAGCCGCTCCGATTGAAACTCAACGTCCTACACTTACCAGACAGGGGACGAGCAAGGCACGCCCATATTCTGGTGTGTCCACCGCGGCCCCTACACCACGCTCGGTCCGGAGTACTACAGATATGCCGTCTTTCAGGAAACCAAACGTTCCTCGTCAAATCCGTTCTCGGGGACCCAGAGAATATTCTAAACAAGAAAATGAAACAAAGTCGGTCATTTCTGATGTCTCCTCGCGAATTTCTGAGAAACCAGCTAGTGACCTGACGCAGTCAAAAGCCATGGAGCTCTCATCTATAGATGGAAAAACAATTACGGCTAAGTTCAAGAGCGATTTCGTCGCTTCTGTACCTGATCAAAAGGAATGTTCATTAGAAGGCGCAGCCATTTTGAAATCTGGTCATGTGGTTTTGTCCGATTCGTATCACAGTTCTCTTAAACTGTTCGATCCTAAATTCGCATATATTGGGTTGATAAAGTTTGCCACATCACCAGGCGATGTATGCGCAGTCGGTGACAGTGAAGTGATCGTCTGCCTTCCAGACACGATGCGTCTGAAACATGAAAAAATTGAGAACAATAAAATAGTACCAGGTGAAGTCCTTACGGTCGGTGACAAGTGTCATTCAGTAGGCTATAATAACGGAACTCTTGCATGCTGTTCAGGTCGTACCATTCACGTGTTTGCCCGTGACAACCATTCATGGCTCCGAGTCTCTACAACACCAATGGACGCAGATAATCTGATGTATATTGCTGTCGATCCGAATGGTGAAAGAATTGTGGTGACTAGAAACGGATATCCGAACCGTCCGGTCGTCTGCCTTACGAAAAATGGTCAGAAAGTATGGAGTTACACTCACGAGGAACTTCGTCTGCCACGAGGTGTCGCTTTTCTCGGACAGAACGTACTTATCGTTTCGTGGGACCAGCAGAAGGTTATCCAGCTCAATAGAGAAGGTCATCTCGAGGGCGTCGTTCTTCAGCAAGGCGTTCAGTGGCCATGGAAACTGGCAATTAGTCCAAAGGGAGATAAACTTATGCTTACACAATGCTATTATAGACTTCCGTTCAAGGACAAAAACTGCGTAAAGGTCTACAAGGTTATCCGATGAGAAGTCAGAGGGGCCACAAAATGTATACTAGAAAACCTTATTTAAAGTGGTTGAATTATTTATTTGGATGGAAAATGTTAAGATTTATCTAATTTATATGTTCAGTAATTAAATATGCAGGAATGCATGGTTGACTTAATTTTGTACCCAGATATAAGTCAATGATTGGCAAACTAGTTCACCAATTTTACAGATTTCTAATGTGTGTGTGTGTGTGTGTGTGTGTGGATCTCTACCAGTACGAAAATAAAGAGGCGTTGGTTCAGCGGTTCTTTCATTTGTTTCTTAATAAATATAATTTTAATCTCATCTCATGATGTTGTATACTATTTTTTTTTTAACACCGGATATATATTTCCGTGTTCAATATTTACACAACAATCGTGCACCACTGATGAGTCCGATGTAGACGAAACGTGCGTCTGGGTCCGAGTAACAGAAAATATAATAATGGAAAAAAATACTGGAAAGGAGATGAATTTGCTATATAGAGAGAAAAATTACAAAAAAAATGTATCTAGAAAAAGGCATCGAAAATATGAATTGATAAATGAAGACTCCCCCAACCCAAACCATCATTATTTACAAACAAACAAAAAATACCCCGTGAAAAGTGAGTGTAGCTCAGATGCTCCGGAGAGTAAAACGTCTTGTAAAATTAGTCAGAGAATCCCTAGTTTAGCAACTTGGTTTGATTCAAATGCAGACCCTTTGTCTACCCTCGCTTTCAAGGCAGTGCACAACAATTTTCAGTCTATTTTCATGACAAAGTTTAATCTCAAAACGAGGTTGCTAAAGAATTTCAAAACGTGATTAAAGTTAGTTTGATATTTGAGATGCGTTTATAGTCTATTTTCCTGTTGTTTTGGTTAATCTAGAATTAAACCCTTGCAACAAGATACGTTTTAATAACCATTATTGAGAATAATCAAAAGATGGACGTGTTGTCATACAAATTATTACAGCTACAAGCGAACAAAAGGTTTCCGACTAGTTTAAACATAGCTTTATGGTAATTAAGTGAATGAACTCTTAAGCACAGCAAAAAAAAAAAAACCTCGTTATTAATTTAATAGGTCCTAATGTTTCAGGCTTCGTCGTGACATAGCGAGTCGTGGATAATAGTAATCTTTTCACCTCGATTTATTCTCTTTAATTATTACAAATGCTAATAGATTTCAAGTTAAAAGGTAAGTGAATAATTGCATAGTTTCTCAAGACAGGTTTTATTATTACTTGAACATACCAGTAATGAGGCGGAGGATATCTTTTCTGTTAAGGTATTTTTATGCAATTTTAAACTTTTGTTAACTGTTATTTTAAAATATATGTGCTGTTAACTGTTATTGACTAATAAGCTGGTATCTGTTTTCTTAAAATTAACATTGTTATTAACTGTTTCAATATTGTGAAAAAATTACCCCTGTTAACTGTTTTTTGATTTTTGAATTCACTGTTTTCTGTTTTCTCATTTAAGATAAATTAAAATGCTGTTATCAGTATTTTTAATTTACTATTATCTGTTTTGAGCAAAATCAAAAATTGTTAACCTGTTAATGGACCCCCCTCTCCTCAGTAATATGTTCTTGTATGGTGTGCAGTTAGACGTTCGTAGCTCTATTTTTATTGATTTCAGACGACATGTACAATTACAAGAAATCGTAATGCGATTTAAAAAACTATTTTGTAAAGGATTTGAAGAGCAATTTAGTCAAAACAAAGGTTATTTTGTTTCAAAGTTTGATCAAAGTGGGATATTGAAAAATAATTCTCTGTTGGCAGCCATGTTGGTTCAATGTTGTAAAAATAAGCTAAAAACAACGCTGATATAGTTTTGTCTAGCAAAAATAAATGAGAAGCTGTGAGCCTGTAAAACAGAAGACAAGTGAACACGTTATAAATTTCATTCGTCCGAGGCGCTTTTCTGGATTTACCTTGATCAGGAACACTCAAAGCTGAATATTTGAAAGCCAAGGATGTATAAGAAACAAAACCGTTGAAGAGCTATATGATCAAAAAGGTCCTTAAAATGTAGATTATGATTTATGTGCTGTCCTCGAGAACCTGTTTCGAAAAAGGTTACAGGTAGTTTGGGAATAAGATGAAAAAAAAAAAGATTATTTTCGTACTTAACCAAAATATTGTGCTATGTTCAAAAATATAATAAATAAGATAAATAATTGGCCACCGAAACTGTTTTGTAGGGAAATAGCATTAATAAATGAATTGAAAGAAAATTATATATTAAAAAAATTTCTATACATTCTTATATAACTTTAAATATCTTAATTATTTCCTATTATAAGACTAAAGTTTAAATAATTTTGAATCATCAAAAAAATATTCTTTTTGTTGAAACATTTATAAAATAAGATAAACTTCTCATAAATATACATATATATCAAGTGATATATTTATTTTTCTAATTTCTTTCTTTCTATGACAACAAAACGAACGAGGGAAACAGGAAAACGAAGTATGACGAAGTATGAACGGACGTGGACTCCATATTCACAACGCTAATGACTTCTATTTTAAATCAAAGTCCGCATGTAACATCTCAAATTTATAGGGTTAAGAATTATTTGAAAGTTATGATGGATTAAGCGATTATTGATAATAAATGAATCTCTCAAACTTATGTCTATCTTGTAAGTGAATAATGGCGAACATAAATACTAATAACCTATATATCATTACCCCGATAATTCCATATAAACATGCGATGTTGTTTGTCAAAGATTAACCAATCTGATTTTAAACACTCAAGTTCGTATAACTGGAAGAGACTGAAGGGCAGTTTTAGGATTCTCACGAGGTAGGCATTTTGTATGATTTTTTAATTTATGGTGGTACCAAACACCTTGACTAAAATTAATTTGGCTCGTTTAATTTTCATAAAATTTTGACAAAATATTTATTTTGACCCTTTAACAAAAGTATTAAAATTTCAATAAACTTGAACCACACACTTTATCGGAAAAATTTCATTGGATAAATAGCAGTTTGACAAACACTAACTTTGATCATTGAGAAGCTTAATATTTCCCTAACAATAGAACGTGATTAAAACATTCAGATGATTTTTACAGAGTTATCTCCCTGTAATGTTATGTACCACACTAAACGTCCAGTGGGAGATAGTTCACGGGACTGGTAGGATAATCATAATGAAATATTAATTTAGGTCCCAAAATCACTACACGCACAGGCATGTAAAACCAAAATAAAGGAATAGGATACTCTTATTGCGTTTGATTTAGACGTTTTGAATTGGGAATTTGGATCTGTGAATCGGAGGGACGAGGTCCTGTTCGGGCCAGTTTTGTGGAAATTTTATCTCAGATAGTATCCCCGAAAATCGGACCAGATATAGGTGAAAATGTACCAGCTTCAAAATAAACCATTACACATATCCAAGTTTACGTAAGGACAATTGAAATGAAAACAATTTTACTAAATAAATAAACTGCCTTCGTGAAATGAACTGCGAATATTGACTCAAATGTCCATATATAATATGTCAGCATTTTTATCCTTTCTCAGGGTCTAAAGCAATCGTGAAAGAATTTAAAAGTTACCATCAAAGATTGGTCATTAACCACGGCAACCCATAGAGAGCAGCGCACATTAAGATTCTACCGAGGACATCAGTGACGAGGTCCTAATTCGCAGCCAATACGGAATGGGGTCGTTAATAAATAAACTCACAATAGATACCAGGATTGATTTTTTTTTATTTGCGCCAGACGCGCGTTTCGTCAACAAAAGACTCATCATTTTAATGCAACATTGTTTGTAAGGTTCATTTCGATTGGATAACGTCACCAATTTTCATGGCATCAATTCACAGTTGATGCTATGAAAACGTACGCGCAAGCGCAGTCGACGTATGACAGATTTGAAATGTATGATTTGACGTTGTTTTTGTCAGCTTTAACTTCATTTCCGACCATCAAATCACCAACTGATGCCGTCGGAGTTTAAAATACAATACAGTTATCTCCTAAGTGACGCTCGGATCAAAAAAGGTCAAAAAGGCCAAATAAAGTACGAAGTTGAAGAGCATTAAGGATCAAACACGATGTCTCGCAAATTTCACTCTTTCTGAAGATTAATTAAAATCAACACTCACCAAATATCAAGAAAATGTGTTTGCTGATAATGTTTCATTCTACACTGTGTTATACTGTTACATTATATATCTACTAAATCCTCATTTAATTCTACCAGTAATCACCTGAATGTGCAGTAAGTGTTAACGTTTATTGCAATAAATCTGTGAAGGATGTTTGATGATGATTTTTTATTTCTACACTGTGTTATACTGTAATATGTACAACTTCCAATCCTCCTAAATTAAATCATATAGCATACTTCTATATTAGTAATCCCCTGAAATTGTCATGGGCAGGGTCAAAATTATCATTTAAAACAACAAATCTGTTAGGGGTCATTCCGTCTGATGTAACGCAAAATGATTATACTTATCCAGCATACCTTTTGCCAGCGGCATGCTGTTTATATTCTTCGCCTTTTTATACGGTCAATCAGCTGTGCAGACCCTGCACATTGGCGGATCCAGGGGGTGTTCTAGGGGTTCGAACCCACCCCCCTTATTTTTGTATTTCAAGTTTTTATGTTAACGTTTCATGGTGTTCTGGGAATTGGAAACCCCCTTCTCAAAAAAGCTAGATCCACGCCTGCTGTTTGTTGTAATTATTGTTAACCTGTTTTTAAAATGAAACTGATGAGTTTATTTACAACCACATGGTCGATGCCACTGCTGGTGGAGTTTTAATTCCCCGAGGATATCACCAGCCCAGTAGTCAGCACTTCTGTGTTGACTTGAGTTATCATTGATATGTTCATAATTATAAATTAACTGTTTACAAAGCTTTGAATTTTTTAAATACTAAGGCTTCTCTGCCTCAGGAATAGAATACCTTAGCTGTATTTGGCAAAACTTTTAGAATTTTTGGTCCTCAATGCTCTTCAACTTCGTACTTTTATGTCTTTTTTAACATTTTTTAATTCGAGCGTCACTGATGAGTCTTTTGTAGACGAAACGCGCGTCTGGCGCAAATGTAAAATTTCACTCCTGGTATTATGATGATTATAGATATAGGAAGATGTGGTATGAGTGCCAATGAGACAACTCTCCATCCAAGTCACAATTTATAAAAGTAAACCATTATAGGTCAAAAGTACGGTCTTCAACACGGAGCCTTGGCTCACAACGGACAGCAAGCTATAAAGGGCCCCAAAATTACTAGTGTAAAACCATTCAAACGGGAAAACCAACGGTCTCATCTATATAAAAACGAGAAACGAGAAACACGTATGAACTACATAAACAGACGACAACTGTACATCAGATTCCTGACTTAGGACAGGTGCAAACATTTGCAGCGGGATTAAACGTTTTAATGGTACCAAACCTTCTCCCTTTTCTGAAACAATAGTATAACATCACAACATAGAAAGACACACTATAAAATATCAATTGGAAGGCTTAACTCAATCAAAAAACGTAAGATTTCAATCCGGGTATTTATGATGAGTTTATTTTGCCTTAAATATGCATGAAATAATCAAATAAGCCAATAAGCAAAACTAAAGAAGAAGAAATGTTAGATAGATGTAACAAAGAAGCAGGAATATAATTTAGCCATAGGACAGTGTATTAACAAGCACGGCAAAAACATGTTTTGGCCACCTAAATAACTAGATATCTGGCGTCATTTGGCAGTGAGTTTGAATGCCTCATTTCGGAAAGAATTCTTGCCGCACTTTGTACAACTTGGTTTATTTGTATAATTAGATTATTATTAATCCTGTGAATCATTTTTTGACACAACTATATCTTGCAACAATTATATTCGCCTGGTTTTAGAAACGGAAATTTTAATTTTCCAGTAATTTGTCATAAGTGTACAACTTCCACGTCAGATGTCTCTGGTAGAGAGTTGTCTCATTGACAATCATGCCATATTTTCTTGTTTTTATTTATTAATTATGTAAGCAAAACGAAAAACGGGCTATAATTGAAATTATCTCGAAATAAACAGAATCTCAAAAAGCAACATAGTGCAAGGATTGAACTGACATAAGCATACTTGATTCTTAAGGAAACATATACTAGTAGAAGTTTCAATTTATTAAATCCCATGGATGCGGGTAAGGAGGGGGTCCTTCATTTCTGTATTCTTTAATTTTTGCTCATTATTCTTATTCATTAAAATTAGTGGCTTTTATGTAATCACTTGATAACTGGACATTGTTATTTTTTGTAATCAGTATATTTTTTATCAAATTCTATAATTTTTGCAGTTATTCTTTATATTTTAGCACCCCATTATTCTCTATTCTTTTTTCTCTTATTTTTGCCCTTTTTTCTCTATTCTTATTTTTTTGTGTCCATTATTTTCTTTTCTGTAAACCCCATCCACGTCCTGTTGGACACACTGGAGGTATTTATTATATAGATTTAAAAACGGGATTCTTTAAAGGATTAATTATATGAATATTCATTTTTGTTAAAACAATTCTGAACCTTTTTTTTACCTGTAATAATGATAATAATAGTAAGTAAGTAAGTAAGTAAGTAAATTTTATTTAGAGTCGGCATATATTATATACATAATAATAGACAAAATATGAGCTCTGTTGAGCTCTTTAACCGACTGTCACATAAAAGTCATGCAGCATCATGCAAATACTAATAATTAAAAATGAAAAAGCATGCAAATATAGTGAAAGCAAATTAATTTTGATTTCTGAGCCTCCAGAGTCAAAGCTCATGCGGCAAGCACCTCTATGTGCATTGAATGGGGGAACCAGCAAATCATTTAAATATCATAAAATACTAACAAACTAAAAAGCATAAAAGCAATAAATAAATAAATTATTAAGCACTGGCATTAAATAGCAGGTGTATATAATAAATGCATAAAAAGCAGAGCAAAAGGCCATAAAAAGAAAGAAAAGAAAGAAAGAAATATCAGCTTTGAGACAGCACTGGATGGAAACGGCATGAACTGCAGTTGCATTTTTTACCCTCACACCAGGAATTTATGTAATTCCTAAATTGGTCAAAAGAGGTCATAATTCTAGCCTCATTGGGAAGGGAGTTCCATACTTGTGCTGCCTAAAGGATCTTTTACCATAACTTGAGATTCTAGGTCTAGGTACCTGAGTAGTGTTCACATACCTGAAATTATATGAATTGTTTTTATAACAACTAGGCCCGTATGCATAAAACATCTTAAAAGAGGGACGAAAGATACCAGAGGGACAGTCAAACTCATAGATCGAAAACAAACTGACAACGCCATGGCCAAAAATAAAAAGACAAACAGACAAATAATAGTACAGATGACACAACATAGAAAACAAAAGACTAAGCAACACGAACCCAACCAAAAACTGGGGGGTGATCTCAGGTGCTCCGGAAGGGTAAGCAGATCCTGCTCCACATGTGGCACCCGTCGTGTTGCTTATGTTATTACAAATCCGGTAAATAGTCTAATTCGGTAAGTCACATTCGTGAAAAGGGAGGGTATTGTAGTTACGACATAAGGAACATATCCGATATCATCTGTGAAACGGTTATTCCATAACGGTCAACCAACTCGTGATGAAGTCCGTAAAATTTACGAAGGGATGACTTCAACTTCACCATTTGGAACTCTTGGTTTAATAGCTTCCTTGAGAGCAGCAATCCTCTATCAAGGAAATCATGATAGGAAACACAAGCCCGGGAACTTAAGTGTTCCTTAAACTTAGATGTCACTAAGAATTTCCTTAGTTAAGTATAATTCTTAAGTCCGAGCATAAACTTACTCTAGTCTTCACTTAACTAAGGAATACTTAAATCGGAACCTTTCTTTAATTACCGTATGATATGTATTAGCTCATCGCATGTACTCATCCGTGCAAAAGTTTGTTATGATTATTTACATTGATTGATCAATACATACTTAATTAGTAGCTGGGGTTAAATTTATGTTGGTATGTAAAACAATTCAATAATACGTAACATAACATTTGATAAATTGGCGCATAAGAGAAAAGGTTGATGGGCATGGGAAGAAAAACATATTTGTAATCCAAAACTTCCCCCTACTTACTACTTATCTTTAATTCATCTTTCATGGGTGTTGGTGGATGGAGGTGCCTGTTTATTTTCTGAAGACAACACTATATTTTTAACTGTAACAAAACATGATAAAGGTTTCAATGGCGTAGCACCAGTGTAGCATTGTAAGCATGTGCTTACAAATAATTTTATAAAACATTTTTTTTCAATAAAAATTTTATTATATTCGTCCAGCTTCTGGTGGGCTGCCGCCCCCTTCCAGACTCCCTGCTTATAATTTCTTTTGGGGTTTTAAAAAATCTATTTCGAATTGAAATAAACTATTTTATCACTTCCCTTTTTACAACAATAACTAGAGGCTCCAAGGACCCTGTATCGCTCACCTGATATATCTGACATTTGACCTATTGTTCGGGTTTATAGTTGTGACATCATTTTCAATGTAAAGAAAGAAACACCATCATCAGGTATTAATGTGGGTTTTTTTTTCATGTTATAGAATTATCAATTATTTTATTGCCAGTTCATTAGTAGATTGTTTTCTATATTGATTTTCTACTGTAGTTTCAGAGAAGAAGATTACAAAGGAAAACATTTTGTAAAACTTACCAAAATTTACCAAATTAATGAAAATTGTTAAAATTGACTATAAAGGGCAATAACTCCTTAAGGGTCAACTGACCATTTTGGTCATGTTGACCTATTTGAAGATCTTACTTTGCTGAACATTATTGCTGTTCACAGTTTATCTCTATCTGTAATAATTTTCAAGATAATAACCAAAACAGCAAAATTTCCTTAAAATTACCAATTCAGGGCAGCAACCCAACAACCAGTTGTCCAATTCATCTGAAAATTTGAGGGCAGATAGATATTTACTTGATAAACAAGTTAATCCCTGTAAGATTTGCTTTAAATGCTTTGGTTTCAGAGTTACAAGCCAAAATCTACATTTTACCCTATGTTCTATTTTTAACCATGGCAGCCATCTTGGTTGGTTGGCTGGGTCACCGCATATTTTTAAAACTAAATACCCTAATAATGATTGTGGCTAAGTTTGGTTGAATTTGGTCCAGTAGTTTCAGAGGAGAAGATTTTGTAAAGATTACAAAATCTACAAAAATTGGTAAAAATTACTTTAAAGGGCAATAACTCCTTAAGGGTCAACTGACCATTTTGATCATGTTGACTTATTTGAAGATCTTACTTTGCTGAACATTATTGCTGTGAACAGTTTATCTCTATCTGTTATAATTTTCAAGATAATAACCAAAACGGCAAAATTTCCTTAAAATTACCAATTCAGGGCAGCAACCCAACAACCAGTTGTCCAATTCATCTGAAAATTTGAGGGCAGATAGATATTAACTTGACAAACAAGTTAATCCCTGTAAGATTTGCTTTAAATGCTTTGGTTTCAGAGTTACAAGCCAAAATCTACATTTTACCCTATGTTCTATTTTTAGCCATGGCAGCCATCTTGGTTGGTTGGCTGGGTCACCACACATATTTTTAAAACTAAATACCCTAATGATGATTGTGGCTGAGTTTGGTTGAATTTGGTCCAGTAGTTTCAGAGGAGAAGATTTTGTAAAGATTACAAAATTTACAAAAATTGGTAAAAATTACTTTAAAGGGCAATAACTCCTTAAGGGGTCAACTGATCATTATGATCATGTTGACTTATTTGAAGATCTTACTTTGCTGAACATTATTGCTGTTTACAGTTTATCTCTATCTGTAATAATTTTCAAGATAATAACCAAAACGGCAAAATTTCCTTAAAATTACCAATTCAGGGCAGCAACCCAACAACCAGTTGTCCAATTCATCTGAAAATTTGAGGGCAGATAGATATTTACTTGATAAACAAGATAATCCCTGTAAGATTTGCTTTAAATGCTTTGGTTTCAGAGTTACAAGCCAAAATCTACATTTTACCCTATGTTCTATTTTTAGCCATGGCAGCCATCTTGGTTGGTTGGCTGGGTCACCACACACATTTTTAAACTAAATACCCTAATAATGATTGTGGCTAAGTTTGGTTGAATTTGGTCCAGTAGTTTCAGAGGAGAAGATTTTGTAAAGATAACAAAATTTACAAAAATTGGTAAAAATTACTTTAAAGGGCAATAACTCCTTAAGGATCAACTGACCATTTTGATCATGTTGACTTATTTGTAGATCTTACTTTGCTGAACATTATTGCTGTTTACAGTTTATCTCTATCTATAATAATTTTCAAGATAATAACCGAAAACGGAAAAAAATCCTTAAAATTACTAATTCAGGGGCAACAACCCAACAACCCATTGTCCGATTCATCTGAAAATTTCAGGGCAGATAGATCTTGACTTGATCAACAATTTTACCCCGTCAGATTTGCTCTAAATGCTTTGGTTTCAGAGTTATAAGCCAAAATATACATTTTACCCCTATGTTCTATTTTTAGCCATGGCGGCCATCTTGTTTGGTTTGGCAGGTCACCGGACACAATTTTTAAACTAGATACCCCAATGATGATTGTGGCCATGTTTGGTTAAATTTGGCCCAGTAGTTTCAGAGGAGAAGATTTTTGTAAAAGTTAACGACGACGGACGACGGACGACGGACGCCAAGTGATGAGAAAAGCTCACTTGGCCCTTTGGGCCAGGTGAGCTAAAAAGGGGTACTAGGATCAATTTTCCACGAATCCATATAAAAACAGGGCCATTTTTCAAAAATCCTGCAAGCTTTACTAAAACACACATTATTAGATTCATATGTTTATGGTAAGGTATTATCAACATCTTAGCGTACTAATAATGTTTTCGTTTACAGCAGTATATCACTTAATATAATAAGGAAATATGAAAACTAATTTAATACGGTTTAGGTATCATAAATACGTAATATACACTTTGAATTCCATGGGGTAGGTCTTAAAACTTACCGATTTTGTCCCAGTAAGTGAAACAATTTGCCTTACATCTTTAGAATAAAACAAAATAATTGAAAATATTCAACCGATGATCCCCCTTACACACACACACACACAGAAAACAGGATTTCGCATGCCTGAAGATCCTCATCTCTTCCTTCCTTCATACTGTTTTTTACTGATGGTTACAATTGATACTACGCGGTGTATTTTAATAATTTAACGTTCAAAGTTATTTGTGTAAATATGCACGTATAGAGTAAACAAAACAAAAATAATAGCACGAATTCAATTCGTGTAAAAAGTTAATACTTTTAGGTATACACAACAACGAGATTGAGAAATATGTGTAGAATGAAGTTATAAAACTACCCTCTGTTATCTCTTGATGTGTTGATTATACTTGATTTTAAGAAAATTACAATGATCGTTATATTTAGTAATAAACAAACGAAATATTACTGATATAATTATTAATCAATTAAACGGTAGCTAATCTATTAATATTCTGCAAAAAACGCATACTTTCGACTGATTTTTAACTATTTTTGAAAATTTAAGGTAGCTCTATAGGTACCTTAGACTTAAGTATAAGGCAGTGGCTATTCGTCCGGCTAGCCGGACGAATAGTCTAAAATGTCTATTCATCCGGCAAGCCGGACAAATAGCATTTTTACGGTATTTTGCTATTTGTCCGGCCAAAAATATAATGGTGAAGATATAACATCGTGATTTAAAGAGATAAATAAACGTTGAGTAGTTATGAGAAATATTGTCTAAAATCGTATATCAACATCTATGCAGCAAATACACTTTTGAATTAGTTAATTAGTGTCTTGGCAAAAAAATGTGCAAATTATTTCCATTCATTCACTAAAAAAAATCAAAATGCAAATGAATAGACTACAAAGTATACATTTTTTTTTTATTCTAAAGGAGTTTGGGGGAGGGGCAAAAAAGACTCTCATCTTTTTATTTGTTCTACCTATGAATTTCATGTAAGGTAAAGAGTATGACCACTGATTATTGGCTTCAATAGACATCTATGATTGCAAAAGAAGATTCCGAATTTAATATTTCCTTGAAGTTTGCTTCAAATCAGGCCGTCATATGATTTTCAGACACGATTTTTTATTTAAAATTTTCGGGGATTTTTAACTCATAGGAAATAAGAGAGAACGGTAGGCACGTGTAACCTTCCCAAAAGTAAGATTGTGTTTACGATAGAAAATATAGAAAAAAAATGTGTATTAAGTTAAACAGAATAAAAACGGGGTTACCCAACCCTGGTATCCTATTCCGAGTCACGGTATATCAGTGCATGTTCATAGATCGCCGTTGTAGTAGAACTTAGAAATAATGCATTCAAGCATATTTGATTTAGTCATTATCCGAATGCGTTTTACCTACATGGGGTAAATTAGCAATGTCAGTTTGATGTCAGGCTTTATTCCTCTCAGTTTACATGAATACTATATCCGCTATTGTTCTGGAGTCACTAATATATAAAAATTTGTTTTAAAGCAATCACATTCTCTCTAGTCTTCTTTATGACATCTTGAAATATAAATCCAATTCTCAAAACGTCCATTGCATACGCGCGTTTGTTATCCGACACCTCATCCGGGACACTTTCAGCGCCACATGACACTTTTATTGATATTAAGGATTTGCGCATCCGCAAAAGGAAGGCCGGACAAATAGAGATTTTTAACTATTCGTCCGGCTAGCCGGACGAATAGACACTCCGTAAGTATAATCTTAGGAGTTTTCTTAGTATAAGGGGTTTTATGCATACCACTTAAGTTTTGTGGGCGTGATTTAAAACAACAAAGATTTGACTAAGGAAATACTTAGTTTAAGATTTTTTATGCATACCACTTACGTAAAAAGGGCGGAGTTTCCTTAACTTAAGTGTTTACTAAGGAAAATCTTAACTTAAGTAGCTTTATGCATACGGGCCGTAGATCTTGAATAAATACATTTTTTATTGATTATTTTAAAGGTCTCCAAGGCAATTGAGCGCATCCTACGAGTTTTTAGTGATGGAAGGTTTGAAATTTGCAGGAGTGTTTCGTATGAGTTCTGATGGTCTCCATAAATAAAGCGAAGCGCTCGTTCTTGTATTTTTTCTATTTTTCTGGTATTTTGTTCCCCACAGAAATGCCAAGTCAAAGGGCAGTAACTAAAGTTTGACATAATAAAAGAGTAATAAATTGTAAGTTTACTCAGTTTGTTTAGGTGTTTCCCAATTCTTTTCAAAACATTTAATTGCCTTGTAGCCTTTTTAGAAATATTTGAAATATGTAAACTGAAGTTTAATTTAAAATCAATTGTAACTTCAAGTAGTTTTACCTCATTCTCACATGATATAGAAATACCATTCAAATCAAAAACAATCTTTTTATCATGTGTTTTTTTGCCAAGAGAGATAGCTTGAAATTTCTCTGGGTTGGCCTGCATTTAATTTGAAGAACACCACTGTATTAAATAATTGGTGTCTTCCTCAAGAGCAGAAATTACAGCTTGTAAGGAATTTCCACACTTTGACAAAGTATTGTCATCAGCATAATTATATAAAGATCAATTTTTTACAAAAAAGAACAAATCATTTATAAAATATTAAATAGGATGGGTCCAAGGATGGAACCTTGTGGTACCCCTTTAAATATGTCAAGCATACCGCTTAAATTTTGGTTTTCTTTCACACACTGTTTTCTTTTTGTTAAATAACTATATAACATATCAAGTGAGGATTTGGAAAGACCACCAGCTTTTAGTTACAGTAGCAGTAAGTCATGGGGGAGACAGTCAAATGCTTTTGACAGGTCCATAAGGATAGCTGCAAGGTATTGTTTAGGTCTAGGCTAATTTCCAATCTTCAATCACTCTTAATAAAGTTTACTGACATCCAAAACCTGATCTAAAAGCTGCCAAAAATGGATTGAAGATATTATCAAAGTACTGTACTAATTGTACTTCTATGGCATTTTCAAAAATTTTAGAAATGGCCGGTAATACACTTACCGGTCTATAATTTCCTTTATCTAATACACTATTCTTTTTGTGAATAGGTGCGACTTGAGTTTCCTTAAGACGGTCAGGGAAGGTTGATGATGATAATGATAAATTAACAATATCTGTAAGAGGTTTTACAATAGCCGGTTTAGCAAAATGTAGTAATTTAGGTGAAATACCATCTATTCCAGTGGCTTTTTTAACATTAATTTTACGGATACGTTTCTCAACAAAGTCTTGATCAATAGGCGAAAAGGTAAAACTGTTTTGATCAAGATCTGGAAGATTATCTTTAATGGCCAAAATACTCGGGTGGTCATCATCCACCTTTATTTGACTGCTTCCTATATTCTTTGCAACATTTACAAAATAGTCGTTAAATATCTCACACACCTCCTCCTGTTTTGTAATTAAAACATTATTTTCAGAGAGGACAGTTTCCTTTTGGTGTACATTACCTTTATTTGTAAGAAAAGGTTTCACTGTTGGCCAGAAATCTTTGGATTTCGGGCCTCCAGCACACCTCTCTACAAAATATTGGATAATTGATTTATTTTTTAGTTTTGTAACATAGTTGCGTTGACGCCTATATGCTTCCCAGTTCTTACTACCACTGAATTTTTGAAATTTATTATACAACATTTTTTCTTATAAATGGCACTTTTAAGCTCTGCATTCATATATGGTACCTGATTTGGAAATATTTTTCTTTCCTTCAAAGGTGCATGTTTGTCAGCTACCTCAATGAAACTTTTACTAAAATTATCATATGCTGTATTTACATTATCAAATTCAGATATATCAAAATGCTGATTTTTCTAAATCATTTAAAAAATTTGAAGCATCAAAATTCTTAAAACTTCTGCATATCTTCTTTTTTGGTAAAATTTTTGGTAAATTACAGTTTAGTTGCACTGATATAAAGTTGTGCACATCACTAATTCCAGTGCCAAAATTACATATCTTTTTAAAATCACAGTCATGATTCATTAAACTCAAATCTAAAAGGGTTGCTTTAGCAATTTTCGTAAAACATGTAGCTTTCTTAATGATGTTATTTAAGTTAAAAATATCACAGATTTCTCTTATCATTGCACACTTATCACAGTTAAGCATGCCATAATTAAAGTCACCAAATAACTTTGTCTATAGTTTTGGTACTGTCTGTACTGAAATGGTCATCTGACATACTAGGAGGTTTATATATCCCACAAAAGAACCATTTTTTATTTCCAATTGCTAACTCTATACCAATGGATTCAACATCTGAGAATTCTAGTTGAATTTACTATCAGCTGCAAGATCAGATCTGACATATGCAATAAGACCTCCACCGTGTTGATTTCTATCGGCACTCCACATTGTAAAATTATCGACACAAAACTGAGCATTGGGAAATGATTCATCAATTTGTTATGGATCTTATTGTCCATGTACATACAAAGCACACAAGTTCCGGGATGTTTTACACTACCTGTCATAAGTCAACTCTCGTATTTTGTTTTTTGAAGAAGAATTTGAAAGTTTTACTCGATTTTTGCATAGATCACAAAACCTCTGTGTAAGTATCGAACTTTTGTCACTGATTATTTTCTAATTTCATTTTACCGATATTTCACTCGTATTCTTGTGTGTTCAATTTTTGTATGTCATCAATCCTACATGGTAGGAAAGACCATTTGAATTACTTAGTATTATTTAATAATGTCTTTAAAATCCGGAATGTTTGACTAAATAAAAATTTAAAATGATACGAGACTTATCTCAAATTAGATTTAATATAAGTTTGCTGCTTAAAATAAAAGGGCTACCAAAGTAGAAATAAATAATAAAAAATAAGTATGCGTAGCAACAGATGAAAATAAATGATTAATCCGCAAAAAAAATCCTCCTTGCACCGTCCTCCCCACCCAGAAAACCAAAAAGCCGTCCGGTTACTTTTGTTAGCCTGTAAATTTCATGCATTTGGTTAAATAATGAACATAATAAAAATATCTATTTAAAAAATTAAATACTGCATCGCAATCTCATTTAATGACGACTCAAACTTCGTCTTAAAAAGTAAATAGCGGTTTAATCCTGGAAATAACAATAAATTGTTAACAACAGACGCGGATGAATCTGAAAAATACTTTTCATTTTTACCTGCTGATTACATTTATACATTACATTGGCAAATATATAAATGAGATAGTAGCTACCTCCTCCTCGTGTCTGTACTCTATAGTCGAGCAGTGAGCCAGGATCCAAGGCTACCGAGTGAAGCTAGTGTATGTGACTCAAACGACATTGGCGACGAGTACCATAATATTACATAATGAAGGGTAGAACATAGAATACAATTTTTTTTTAACTCATTAAATATTGTAATACTAGAAAAAATATGTAAATTTATCAAAGTTATAAATGTGAAAGTCAGTCCTCCAAGCTAATTTCTCTGTATTGTTCACGCATGTATATAATAACTGTACCTGATAGTTATGTTCAGACAATTCTCCACAAGTATGTAACTGTAGTTTTATGAGAAATAAAGTCATTGGACAAAAAAAGGTAACAATCTCTTATAACAAAACACCTACACCTCACATAATTAGCTAATTTACAATTAATAAAAAAAAAAATAATCTCAAATTCTGTGTGTAATTCAATCAGGGTGTAATCTATATGGATTACACAAGTGTGATAAATAAAATGACAATGTTCAATACTTACTGATCCTAACTGTTAACAAAGTAATAGTTCTTGTCATTCGTTTAACACGTATGTACTTAATCATTATACTGTGTTTCTATTATCCGTAAAACCTGACACAATCTATTATACGTATATCATACATGTTGTTCAAGATGTAAAGATCATAAAATGGTAAGTTTTTTTTTGCAACTATCAATTATCATTACTTTTCATAATTTTTGAGCAAAATTAATTGTGTGCACTGTTTCTCTTTTAGGCTACAATTTTTGGGGCAATTTTTTATACTTAATTTTTTCGGGTTAAAATATAAAAGTACACCATATTATTTCAGCTGCCATTTAACAAAATGGACAGCCAAGTAAAGTAAAAAGACGGGTACGAGGGTCTGGATTTTGGGGGTCATAAAAGGACACAAGCCCACATTTCGAGTCTCATTTTTTAGCCAATGTTTCTCTAGTTTTTGTGTCCATTTTCTCTAATCTTGGTCCATTATTTTCTATTCTGTAAACTTGAAAAAAGTCTGTACAACTACATGTACACCAAGGTTATTGTCCTTTGGGTCATTTTTTGTCCACTTTTTGTCCACTAACTGGTCATTGGATTATGAAACTATGTAATTAAATCAACAAGCAAACCCTGTGTATCGGGATGTCATATATGAGAGTATATTTGCCCTTGATCATAAATAATACCAGAAAACACCCGCGACACCGCAGTTCAGTGACTGAATTATAGCACCGTTTTTGTTTGAAATTCTAGTATTCGTATTTCCATCTGATAAAATCACGCTGATTATAAGGTGTACACTTTTCTCTGCTTTCAAAATCTTACTGTGTCCTGGTTTTCTTACTACAACCGGGAATATTGGTTCATGCCGTTTAGAGCGGACGTGAACATTTTTGCAGAGAGAATTCTTCAGCATCTTTGAAATTGCTTTGTCAAATTTGTATCGAGAATCCGAGAATGTCCTTATTGGTTTTCCGTCCGTTGCCATGGCATTTGTGCGGCACCCGGGGGACCTTGTCCCCTTATTTTGTATATAATTGTTTTTATATTTTGCATTTTTTATGCCTCGTTCACACGTACATTTAATTCGAATTGAATTCGAATTGAATGCGAATCGAATTCGTTAATCGCGTTCACACACTTTTCTTTTTTTCAATTCGAATCGAATTCGAGTTGGCTAATTCGAATTATCCAATTCGCATTAGATATGCGTTTTCGTAAATACAAATTAGTTAATTCGCTTTAATTCGAATTAAACTGTGGTTGGGACACTTTCTAAATTGTAATTCGAATTAAATCATAATTATGCCTCGTTCACACGTACATTTAATTCGAATCGAATGCGAATCGAATTCGCTGATCGCGTTCACACACTTTTCTTTTTTTTAAATTTTGAATCGAATTCGAATTGGCTAATTCGCATTATCCAATTTGCAAATTAGAAATGCGTTTTCGTTAATACGAATAAGTTAATTCGCATCAATTCGAATTAAACTGGTGTGGACACTTTCTAAATTGTAATTCGAATTAAATTATAATTAATTAATTGATAATGCGAATTAAAAGTTAACGTCGTTCGGAGAGTAAAGCGAATTTGACGTACATTGCAATTTGTATTAGAATTTACGTTCGGACGTAAAACGTTTTTAATGCGAATTAAACTTATTATTAGTTGCGAATCGAATTCTAATTACGTTTGAACGCAGCATTATACTTTATTATAGATGTACTTGCACATGTATGATATTTTATCAAATATCATGGATTGATGGATGGATGAATATTTAACGTGCAGTGGCTAATATTATATGTATATTCAGGACGATAACTACTAAAGGAATACATATTGACCCTGCTCCACTTTAGTCATTTCAATTCTTATTGCGAAAGAAAATAAATTGTGTGTCCGATCTAGGATCCAACTCTCTAGGAATTTTGCCTTCTAGATGACCCGAGAGCCGTGACAGTTGTTTCGGGATAGTTCGGCAGATCTAACAATATAACTTTTTTTAATAAGATGTAATACCACCAAATAATAGTACGTCACATCCGGTAGCATACCAAAAAGGGTAAACAAAATATCTCCTTGAAATTGACACATTTCAATGCAGTAAAAAAATTCTTGGTCATAAACATATATCTTTGGTGTTTCTAAGCACCATTCTTTTTTTATTTGGTGTTTCTATAAAATATTTTGAAAACTTGAGGTTACACGGTTACTAAAGCTTGTAAACAGAAAAACAAAGTTGGAAATTTGATTGGTTAACCCAGTGATGGTTATTATCTTATATGCAATGAAATGTGTGAAATTTTGCCTGTACATATATCAACATCAGGGGCGGATCCAGCCATTTTTAAAAGGGGGGTTCCCAACCCAGGAGAAAGGGGGGGTTCCAACTATATGTCCCCATTCAAATGCATTGATTGTCCAAAAAAAAAGGGGGGGTTCCAACCCCCGGAACCCTCCCCCTGGATCCGCCACTGAACATATAGTACTGGACAGAATACAACTCTATTAATAATTTTTTTTTTTGAAACAAAAAAAATTCTGCACAATTTTTTGAAAAGTGCGAATATAACAAAGACTAATAGGGGAAAAACAATAGTGGTATTACACCTATAGCCGAGGTTAACCGATCGATGACATCCGATGAAAATGGAGCCACCTTCCTGCTTCGAGAACTTCTGTGTACGACGTGGTATACTGAGTTGAAAGATTATCCTCATGACAATATATATATATTAAATATTATATATATATATATATATATATATATATATATATATATATATATATATATATATATATATGTATATTAAACATATTTTAATCCAAATCATGACAAGTGTTTATTAATTATTTGTCTCAAAATAAATCGATTCCGATAAGATAGCCCAACTTGTCTGACGTCATAAATTAGTGTCATGATTTCATGATGGCAGATTTATTATCAAAAAAATAGAAAACGCATGACACGAGAAAAAAACAATAATCATATCTACATGTACTAATTAAGGCTTGAGTTTGATCTCTTTCACAGTTTCACAGTTAACACCCTATTATTTTTGGTATAATATAAGGTCGGTGATAACTGGTGAGCTCCCGAAGGCTTGTGTATTCTGTATGTTTATATTAAGCGCAGTCATCATAAGAAATTGCGGAAATCTGATATTTGCAAGAAATTGTAACAATGTTCCGTTTTTGGTGTAATCAGAGACATTGCATTATATGTTTCTGGTGTTATCAAATACAAATTGCTCTTTCTAATTTTAAAGGGAAAAAAAAAAACGAAAACCGACTTTATCGCCTCAATGTTGTTATTCTTTTTTAAGGCAATATTTTTTTCTATTATTTATACTCCTTCGTGAAAATAAATCACAATTTTGAATCGCAATGACCACACAATTGGTGCAGATTTTTACTCAACTTAGCAAATTGTGAAGTAAAACTGTTAATATCAATTTGTCAGATTTTTCATATAAATGACACAACTAATAATATGATCGTATTGCTATAAATTGTTATAACTTGGTTTAACACGTACAGAAACTGTTATTGATTAAAAGTCTGCTATATCAGGGCAGATAACTCCATAACCCAGACGATTTTATCATTGTAAAGCATGTTTCCGAAAAGCAAGCACGGTGACCTAAATTCTTAACATATTTCTATTTATTTAAAAAAAAAGTCTTAACGCTCAGCCATTTGATTTTCTGGGGACAGGAGTATTTTTTGAATAAAGAAACGCGATGGCCTCTAAAGGACTGTAAATAAGTAAATTTGCATAGGACATGATGCATATGAATACTCAACAGCACAGAATGCTAAAAAAAATGTGTTTAAAAGTTTTAAAAATATCATTTCCGCTTGGCAAAGCATCAGAAAAAAAAAAATAAGCATGCGTATCAACAGATGAAAATAAATGGGCAATGCGACAAAAATCCTCCTTGTTCCCTCGATAATATCAAATGGTCGTCCCCTTATATGAAGTAAAGCCAAATCAACAGTCGATGATAAGTAAGCAGGTCTTACGTTAATTTTATCTCTTAAGTAGCTCCTCACTATCCTACTACCTGTCGATACATTTATTTTTGGCATTGCACAAGTCATGTCTTCTCTGACTGTTCATGACGTTAAAATACTAAATCCCTGGGATGTGTTTTAGTTGATTTTAGTCTCTGATGCATGATTTTTATCATTAATTGTTTTGGCTTTTAACTAGCTGTCAGTAACTGCGAGTACTCTCAAATCGTACTTTCTTTTAATTCGACCTGTTGATACTATTTTAATACTTTTTGTTATTTTATATTAATATGGATCTTGTCTGTATACCAGCTTTGATTATTTGGAATATCTACTAATTTTCACTTCTTCGTACTACATTTGTATTAACATCAAGATTATTCTCCTTTAATCTGTACAGGAAGTTTTATTGTTGATATTTACCCTTATGTATCTAGTATTAAATTAGGTATTTATATGACAGACCTTTCTTGGTATTCCTAATTATTGGAAGATTTTATATAGACAGAAAAAGTATACCTAAAACGACAAAGTTATTTTCATTTACCTGTATATATTATGAAAACCGGTTTTTCAAAAGTGATTATTTTCTAAGGGTTTAATATTTCGCGGTAGTGTTTTGCTATGGCTTTATTTGGACTTGTTTGTTTGCTTTTGGCCTTGAATGTTTGTCCCTAATATTTTATTAACTATGTATTTACTTTCAGGTATCACAGATCGAATTTATTCGTTCATAGTGTGTTAATTTACGTTTTTGATTGAGTTAAGCCTTCCAATTGATGTTTTATCGTGTGTTTTCTATGTTGTGATGTTATACTATTGTTTCAGAAAAGGGAGAAGGTTTGGTACCATTAAAACGTTTAATCCCGCTGCAAATGTTTGCACCTGTCCTAAGTCAGGAATCTGATGTACAGTAGTTGTCGTTTGTTTATGTAATTTATACGTGTTTCTCGTTTCTCGTTTTTATATATACTAGACCGTTGGTTTTACCGTTTGAATGGTTTTACACTAGTACTTTTGGGGCCCTTTATAGCTTGTTGTTCGGTGTGAGCCAAGGCTCCGTGTTGAAGGCCGTACATTGACCTATAATGGTTTACTTTTATAAATTGTTATTTGGATGGAGAGTTGTCTCATTGGCACTCACACCACATCTTCCTATATCTACTTATATTGGTGAATCGAAGAAAACATGTATAAAGTATCATTATTTTGCATCGCTCAACACTGCTACGAGCCTAAAGGTACCAGTACCAGAATCTAAACATTATACGTATTTGATTCACTACGATACACACTGTTCACAGTCTGTCTTCGATTTCGAAATAGACAAAGATTTTGAGTGAAAATCTAAGGTAGCATTAGAGTTCAAGGACCAGGATTATCATTTACAGACTGCGTATTCATTTTCATGGGGCAAGGGTTTAACTGTTATGCTGTTTTGGGGCATTTTAATTCTTTGTTATCTGTTATTCTGAAAATATATTTGCTGTTAGCTGTTATTGGCTTATTCCTTGTTAGCTGTTATAAGACTATTAATTTTTTGTTATCTGTTATTGTGAGAATGTATTTGCTGTTAATTGTTATTGGAAATTGGAATGTTACCATTATGACAGCCAATTTTGGTAGAAATTGAAAATCATTCAACATTTGGGTCTTACCACAGGTAATATGGTGGTACGTCCCTTTAGAGGATTCAGTAACATTCACATCCTTTAAACATATCAAAATCAGTCGGGTCCAGGACAATTCCAGTATATCTTATTATAATTCTTTGTAATAAATTCCATTTTCTATGAACATGTATTTAGAGTTTTCTAGAATTCAGGCTAACTCAATGTATGATTATTTTTGTTATGGAATTCAATACTTTTTCAACATTTTTGGTGCTTTTAAGAAACTGACCCATGCTTGTAATAAATTAGTGTGTGTATTCTTAGAAAAGAATCACAGAGTTGAGTCTGTGTTCCGTATTGTATAAAATTTATACAATAAGAAACACAGACTCAGCCCTGTTTAAAAGGTGTTTCTGTTAAGGTCGTATGGACCTAGGCCGATTCTCATCATGTATCCCTGATCATATGTTTCGCTTTTCGTAATATTAAGAATCGTTCGAATTTGATTTTCACATATATATGGGGATAATGTTCCTGTATATAGGGATAATGTTCCCTGTATCCCCATATGTAAATGTTAAATTCGAACAATTCTTAATATTACAAAGAAAAACATATGGCCATTATATCATATAATATTTTTATCGTCATATAAACATAATTAGCTTGTGACAAAAACAGAAACAAACATAATATAGCAAAGAAATTACAATTCTAAAAGAAATGAACACAAGAAAAACAAATATATAGCAGCTAAGCTATTCAAACAGGATATCTCCGAGTTAACAGTTAAAACTAATTGAACTTCTTTATCAAAAGATTACTAGAAATTTCTATTGGAAGATTTCATAATGAAGCTACCTTGGCTTTAACCAAAAATATGGATTTTCTTGCCTTGTTTTTACTAGGTCTTCTAAACTTGAAATAAGGTTAACATTGCTCTTTATAAGAATCATTTGGAATTTACATTCTAACTCATTTTTTATCATATTGCCATTGTAGTAAAGAAATGAAACTACCCTTTTAGCAATATGTTGCTGTAAAATGATGGTTTAAGTTTTATTTATTATATATAATTAAAGGAAGTTGCCAATTTTCACAGAAACTACTAAATTTATTTATACTGTTCTGTAGACCTTTTTACTCAAAAGTAGATCATCTACAAAGATAGTGATCCAAGGGTTGGGTCTACTTGTTTTGGATAACACAAAATTATTATCTTACATTGAGTAAACCAATTCTAGATAACTCTAAAACACATGTTTATATGTTTATAGAAAATGGAATTTATTACAAAGGATTATAATAAGATATGCTGGATTGGTCTTGGACCCGAATGATTTTAGTATTTCATTTACTGTTATCTGTTTTATCCTTTTCAATTCCTTGTTATCTGTTTTAAGCCAAATCAATTTGCTGTTTTGCTGTTATTGGATCCCCTTGCCCCCTCTTTCATTTATTGCTATGCAGTCTTATTTTCATTCCCGAGGTCTTATTTTCATCTTTGTGCCTGTACTATATATCATTTTATTCTGGTATCACCTAAGTTGAACAAAGGTATACAGAAAAACTTATTATTTTACATTACATTGCGTTGTACATTTGTTGAGGAAGCATAAATATGAGTTATATTACAACAGTATCAGGAGTAGCACAGTCGACAGGTTAACATCAGAGAGAATCCAGTTTGTCATTTATAATTCAAGTAAAGTGGCACAATTTTCGAAGCTTAGATTTCTTTTTTTGGTTCATAATAGCTTTAATTTTTAAAACATTACAGTGTGATAGATATTTCCTGTCAATTAGTAGTTTTCTATCTGTCAGTAGACTATTGCATTCCATTAAATAGTGGTATTCGTCTCCGATAGCAACTCTGCACAATGGACACTTTCTCTGTTCTCGTGGAATGTTTTGCCATCTATCATTTTCATTTGGTAGCTTATGGTTCATTGTCCTGAACCGCGACATAGTTATTATCATGTATGTTAAGGTAATGTTCGAAATTGTGTGATAAGTAAGAGAATCCTTCAAGTATTATCTAGAATACTTTTCATCTTATATAACGTTCGTGATCGAAATGTTGTTTCTTGTGCCAACTTAAAAAGGTATATAAACATTACAGCTGCGAGCTTGCTTTGTCCAATAAGATACAATTCTAGTTTGTTTATCTATTTCTAGGGGATAGCGACCCAGTTCTCTATAAATGAAGTCGTTTTGAGTCGATGGTTTAAGATGTTATTGTCATTCTGTCTAGAGTACAATTAATTATTTTCAATTTTACCAGGCCAGGATATTTATTTTCAAAAACCTCATGCCCCCTCCTTCCAACCCCACCCCAAATATCAAATGATCGTCCCCTTAATTTACGGAATTACTTTTACGTATCTGAACTCTAATAATTTCTGTTGTGTCATACAATAAGAAAAACAATACGGGATAACGATATATTTCCATTAATGGCGGATACACTCGGAGTTGGTGTATTCTAAATCAAGACAGAAGAATGACACACTATTCCATTTCAAACCCTCAATATACATATTTACATGCATTGTCAAAATATCATACTAAGAATGTTTTTTCTAGAGTTTTTTTTAATCGAAATCTCAAGATTTTTAAAGTTATAATTGATCAAAATTTTGAATTAAATTTCCTTTTATTATGTCCTCATAATTTGTTGTCGTAAATAAAGATACCATATGTGCCTCAAATATTTCACTAATTAAAATTAATCATTAATTACGAGATTATAACAAGCCATACGTATCAATTTGTATCGTTTATTGAATAATAACTGCGGTAGGACTGTTTGATATCAAATCAAATCAAATATTTTATTGTCATATAAACTCTTTAACAATAAGTTTGTGACAAATGATATAAATATACACAAAATACATTTCACAAACAAAACCATAGGAAAACATATCCCATAAAACATAAAAAGTAAAAAAGCAAAACAGTCTATTTATATATATATATTTATATAAATAAATCAAGCGCCCCCTGTCCTCAGTTCTAATGCCTGTTTAAAATAGCATCCTAAGCTTTCTACTTCTTTTGAGGTTGATGGGCAAAGAAGATATCTAATTTTCTCACTTTCTTGTCAGGACGTAAAATGGGGCATATGTTTAACATTTCCAAAAAAGTTATCTCTTAGTTTAGAATTTTTTTCACAACTTATAGGTACAGATCAACCTCGATAGTATAGCCAGACTATTTAATGGCTACCAAATGAAGATTCAGTATAAAAAAAAGAAGATGTGGTATGATTGCTAATGAGACAACTCTCCACAAGAGACAAAATGACATAGAAATAAACAACTATAGGTTACCGTACGGCCTTCAACAATGAACAAAACCCATACCGCATAGTCAGCTATAAAAGGCCCCAAAATGACAAATGTAAAACAATTCAAACGAGAAAATTAACGGCCTAATTAATGTATAAAAATGAAAGAAAAACAAATATGTAACACAGCAACAAACGACAACCACTGAATTATAAAAAAATCAGTTGAAAAAGGCTTAACTCATCAGATGGATACAAATAGAAATACATCTAACAAAAACACAGAGTGGACGTGGCCGGGTACTTGTACATCCCAACTTCAAAAAAGACAATACATGTAAGTACAGATCTGAGAGTACTCGCAGTTACTGACAGCTAGTTCAAAGCCAATAACAACTAATAAAAAAAATCATGCATCTAAGACTAAATTATCAATCAGTACACATCCAATGTCCAATGATTTAGTGTAAAGACGTCATTAACAGTCAGAGAAAAACATGACCTTGTGCAATGCCAAGATACAGGTATCGACAGATTTTACATCCATGAATGTGCATATGTATTTAACAATGATATTTAGTTTGCTTTTAATTTACCGATAACAAAATCAATATTGATACCAATAAAAACAATATTTAAAGATCTAATTATAGGGTTGAATTGGTAACCTTTTAGCATAAGTTTATTTAAAGGATCGATAAGTTTACCAGGATCGTTTCTAAATTTCCGGGCACGATAAACAACATCTCCGTAAAAATGAGGATGTGCTATCCCGTTTGAAATAAGTTTTTTCACAGGTATAACGAAACTTTAAAATAAAATCTTTATAATCAAGTTTATATAAAGTTTAACAATTTAATAAACAACCCAACCAGAATATGAACAATGTTACACTGTTGAGTCCTGTGTTTACGGCTAGAATACCTTTCAAAAACTGAATATTAATTATTTTTAAGAAGAATATAAAACATAATAATAAAGAAATATATGTAGCCATGGATTTAGCAATTATTGTTACTACTGGGGTGTTTAACGACCTTGACTGGCTATTAAGCCCTCGCACGGTCGGCTCGGTGCCCGAAGGCGATTGGTGAGCGTTTAAATAATTTTGTGCCATCGGTCAGGAACAGGTGGAGGACGCCATTTTGGTAGGCCGCCATCTTGGTTTTGTGAGTTGTTTTGGTTTTCATTTGTTGACTATTTTGGTTTTATTTCTTCACAACGGCTGCTTTCAGGGCCATATTGGTCAGCTAGCAGCCCGCTAACCTCGATGATGGAGTACTGGTAGATGAGTCTCGGACGTAGTATTAAAGATGACAGGAAGCATTATCAGGACCAAAGCCATGAGGCAGTGAAATGAAGGTCAATCATCTAACACCTAGGATACAGCCCTCGGACGTCAATCGGCATAACACCCCCCATCCACAATGGGTTTTGGAGTGCATGTTAACGCGGGAATACGCCAACTACCACGTTTACTGTACAGCGTTGGATTGGTTTCTGTCATCTAAAGTAATAAGTCGTTGATCATCTAAAGTAAACCCTCATCGAAGATAGCGGGTAAAGAGAGCTGACCCAGCACGTCCGTTCAGCTGTAAGGACTGAGACGTGACTGGTGAATGAAAAGGATTGATGTGAGCAATTATTGTTCATTGATAAGATAATTAAATAAAATTGTTTTTGACACGTAGATACGAAGCCCATTATCGGATTAGTAGAAATATACATTTTAAACAAAGGAAATTTTATTGGTAAATTTGAGCTATTATATATGTCAATTAGAATATATACATTTTGTACTAGTAATTAGAAAAGTTCGAAAGATGATAGTCCAAATAATTGACATACGTTTCGTGCAGTTATAATAGCAGGAACCCGTATATTTTCTCACCTATTACAGAGTGGTTTTATCAAATGTTATCAGGACGAGAACATGTTAATGTGATATTAATATTATATGAACCCTGTTTTGTACTTAAAAGGCACGCTGAGGCTTACCGAGAAATCCTAAGATTTCTGGATTGTTTATTGATCAGATGGTAAATTATAAAAGATATTCAACAAACTACATTAAATTAATCAAAATGTACAAGCATGCAGATATTTATTTTCATTTAATGATAAAAATAATACGCTTTTGATGGCAGTTATTTTCATCTTATTTATAATGATTAAAGATTTATTTTAGTACTTTTAATTAACAAGGAGATATATGCAACTCTTGCTTAGTCAAAAGCACTTCCGAATCAAGAAATACTAAAAAAAATACTTAATATATTTGTAAATCTGAAATTAAAAGCAGAATATTACCGTTAGTATTCATGGAAGATAACGAATTTCACGTCAAGTTCATGGCACATACATCATGCATATCAGGACGGGAATATGTTAATGTAATTTAATATGAACCTTGTTTTGTACTATATATATATCTTTATTAACAAAGTCTATATAAACTATAGGTGCACAATTGAATTTCATCTACATCAATAATAAATATATAAACACAAAATATGTGACAAAAATAGCAGAAAGAAAAATACTAGAAAGACATGTTGAGGCGGAAATTTTAACATGTTAGTTGATACGGTAACACTCTCCAGAAATACATGTCACCTACCGGAATACATTATTCTGACTCTGAGACGAACAGTCTTTCTCTTACACCTGTAAGTCACGTGCTAAGAGGAGGTTAATTGATTGTTGAGCCTCCTCATGGGGTTTTGATTATGTGATTACTTGGTCATTTTATAATTATTATTTGATTACCAAACCAAATATTTCATGATTATTTGATTATTTGTTAATCTAGGACTGTTTTATGGTTATTATTTGATTATCTTGTTTAAAAAAAAACAATTAATGATAATGAGATTATATTGGCAAAATATTTGTGATTATGTGATTACTTGGACACCCGATGAGGGTCCTCATTGTTGATGTTTAAAGCACTTTCAGTCTAATTTGCTATATCGTTATAAGTGTTTGTTTCTAAATTTCCGGGCACGATAAACAACATCTCCGTAAAATGAGGATGTGCTATCCCGTTTGAAATAAGTTTTATCACAGGTATAACCAAACTTTAAAATAAAATCTTTATAATCAAATCTATATAAAGTTTAACAATTTAATAAACAACCCAACCAGAATATGAACAATGTTACACTGTTGAGTCCTGTGTTTACGGCTAGAATACCTTTCAAAACTGAATATTAATTATTTTTAAGAAGAATATATATAAAACATAATAATAAAGAAATATATGTAGCCATGGATTTAGCAATTATTGTTACTACTGGGGGTGTTTAACGACCTTGACTGGCTATTAAGCCCTCGCACGGTCGGCTCGGTGCCCGAAGGCGATTGGTGAGCGTTTAAATAATTTTGTGCCATCGGTCAGGAACAGGTGGAGGACGCCATTTTGGTAGGCCGCCATCTTGGTTTTGTGAGTTGTTTTGGTTTTCATTTGTTGACTATTTTGGTTTTATTTCTTCACAACGGCTGCTTTCAGGGCCATATTGGTCAGCTTGGCAGCCCGCTAACCTCGATGATGGAGTACTGGTAGATGAGTCTCGGACGTAGTATTAAAGATGACAGGAAGCATTATCAGGACCAAAGCCATGAGGCAGTGAAATGAAGGTCAATCATCTAACACCTAGGATACAGCCCTCGGACGTCAATCGGCATAACACTCCCCCATCCACAATGGGTTTTGGAGTGCATGTTAACGCGGGAATACGCCAACTACCACGTTTACTGTACAGCGTTGGATTGGTTTCTGTCATCTAAAGTAATAAGTCGTTGATCATCTAAAGTAAACCCTCATCGAAGATAGCGGGTAAAGAGAGCTGACCCAGCACGTCCGTTCAGCTGTAAGGACTGAGACGTGACTGGTGAATGAAAAGGATTGATGTGAGCAATTATTGTTCATTGATAAGATAATTAAATAAAAATTGTTTTTGACACGTAGATACGAAGTCCATTATCGGATTAGTAGAAACATACATTTTAAACAAAAGGAAATTTTATTGGTAAATTTGAGCTATTATATATGTCAATTAGAATATATACATTTTGTACTAGTAATTAGAAAAGTTCGAAAGATGATAGTCCAAATAATTGACATACGTTTCGTGCAGTTATAATAGCAGGAACCCGTATATTTTCTCACCTATTACAGAGTGGTTTTATCAAATGTTATCAGGACGAGAACATGTTAATGTGATATTAATATTATATGAACCCTGTTTTGTACTTAAAAGGCACGCTGAGGCTTACCGAGAAATCCTAAGATTTCTGGATTGTTTATTGATCAGGTGGTAAATTATAAAAAAGATATTCAACAAGCTACATATTTAATTAATCAAAAATGTACAAGCATGCAGATAATGATAAAAAATAATACGCTTTTGATGGCAGTTATTTTCATCTTATTTATAATGATTAAAGATTTATTTTAGTACTTTTAATTAACAAGGGAGATATATGCAACTCTTGCTTAGTCAAAAGCACTTCCGAATCAAGAAATACTAAAAAAAATACTTAATATATTTGTAAATCTGAAATTAAAAGCAGAATATTACCGTTAGTATTCATGGAAGATAACGAATTTCACGTCAAGTTCATGGCACATACATCATGCATATCAGGACGGGAATATGTTAATGTGAATTTATATGAACCTTGTTTTGTACTATATATATATATATATATCTTTATTACCAAAGTCTATATAAACTATAGGTGCACAATTGAATTTCATCTACATCAATAATAAATATATAAACACAAAATATGTGACAAAAATAGCAGAAAGAAAAATACTAGAAAGACATGTTGAGGCGGAAATTTTAACATGTTAGTTGATACGGTAACACTCTCCAGAAATACATGTCACCTACCGGAATACATTATTCTGACTCTGAGACGAACAGTCTTTCTCTTACACCTGTAAGTCACGTGCTAAGAGGAGGTTAATTGATTGTTGAGCCTCCTCATGGGGTTTTTGATTATGTGATTACTTGGTCATTTTATAATTATTATTTGATTACCAAACCAAATATTTCATGATTATTTGATTATTTGTTAATCTAGGACTGTTTTATGGTTATTATTTGATTATCTTGTTTAAAAAAAAACAATTAATGATAATGAGATTATATTGGCAAAATATTTGTGATTATGTGATTACTTGGACACCCCGATGAGGGTCCTCATTGTTGATGTCTAAAGCACTTTCAGTCTAATTTGCTATATCGTGATAAGTGTTTACTGGTTTTAGAATCAGGAGTGCTCTGAGAGAACCACCAACCTTCAACAGGAATACCGACGATTTGAGTTGAACGCAACTGCCACGTTAGAACCTTCAATCTCAATATCGACAGGCTAGCGATACAGTAGATCACCGAGACCATGCTTAGTGGAGAAGCAGCAAAAATCAAGTTTCAAGTTTTTGGTTAGACCCAGCCAGGAATCGAATACATACACTTCCGCACTTGACACCACGTGACTTGGGGATTGTAAAAAATAGAAATGATAGCAATCATCCACTTGCAAGTCATAAAACAGAAAATAGCTGTTCTTAAGTTTTTGATATTTTTTACAGAATAGTATAAAAGCTAGTCCACCAGTTAAAATATCCACCCCTTAATACAAAAACTACACTTAGAAAATTAAAATCACCTGGCAAAATCGTAGACACTTTCAATACTAATAAATCTAAAAATGAGAGTACCTCTAACATGTATATAAGAAGATGTGGTAAGAGTGCCAATGAGACAACTCTCCATCCAATTCATAATTTGTAAAAGTAAACCATTATAGGTCAAAGTACGGCCTTCAACACGGAGCCTTGGCTCACACCGAACAGCAAGCTATAAAGAACCCCAAAAATGACTAGTGTAAAACCATTCAAACAGGAAAACTAACATGTCTATTAAGTATAAGTAGACTAGTTAGTGTATCACTAGCCTGGCAACGCTGAGGTTGTGAGTTCGAATCCCGCATATAACAGTTGCGCTAGACTCTAATCTTAATTGACTAGGATTATCAGTTTTCCTACATAAGGTTGGTGGTTCTCTCTGGGCACTCCGGCTTCCTCCACTAATAAAAACTGACCGCCACGAAAAAGCACAATAGTGCTGAAAGGTGCGTCAAACATCATTCAATCAATCAATCAATCTATCAAAAGCATAAGATACAAGTTCTTTTTACGTCAATTCTCAAATGAAAATTAGTCAGTTAATTTTTAATTTTAATGTAATGATGGCAAATTGCAAAGCATATAAAATTTTGCCTAAAATTCAAAATGGTGGGTCCATTAGATGCTCTGTTTAACAGCTTCCATCTTCTTTCATGTAAGTTTTATTTGTTTATTTCTTTTTTCCAGAAACCAGCTTGCACTGAAACAGTAAGAAAAAAAATTCATCTATTCAGAAATAATGAATGCGAACTCGACAGAAACAGGAATAGATTTTTATAAAAGAGTTGCTGCGCAGACTCCAGTCTGGTTTCATTACATAACTGGTATCATATTACTTATAACAAACATAGGATCTGTAGTAACGAATGGATCAGTCCTGATTATACTTTTCGTAAAAAGCAGAAAGCTGCTGATCCGAACAAACCAATATATTGCGGCTATTTGCTTCAAGTCGTTCATAATGTCATGTTTTGGTATTCCAATGGTGGTCGTGTCGTGCTTCAATAAATTGTGGTTTTTCGGTGAAGCCGGATGCAAGTACTACTCTTTTCTGATGTCATATGGAGGATTAGCTAATATGTTACTTTTATGTATGATTTCTGTCGAGAGATACATTTATGTGGTAAGACATGGACTTTCACAACATTCATCTTCGACGTTTAGTATTGTTGCCATTACTGTTTCCTGTGCTATAGCTTTGGGTTTTGCCGTAGGTCCACTCGCCGGATGGAACCAGTACACTTACGAAGGCGTTGGAACGTCATGCGCAATGGACCTAATCGGAGAAGAGAACAGTGGCCAATCGTTTATGATTACATTACTAGTTTTCTTTTTTATTTTGCCTATTATAGTAATGACATTTAACTATGGATCAGTTTATGCTAAGGTAAGTTTAAAAAAAATAGCAGACGTGTTCTGACCTCGATTTTCAAAATCTTCGCCCGATATTTTATAATTAGATCTCCTTCTCAACTTCGCGGCAAATAGTAGAGAGTGATAAGTGCCTAATTGTAGCCTATATTTTTACTGAAATTTGAACTTTCATTTTTATCTGTTTGAAAGTTGAAATGTGAAAAAATTAAAAACATAAGAGTTTTTTTTAACCATGACGTCTCATTGAATCAAAATTTGAAGTTATGAAAGGGTCCACCTACGTGGTTTCGTGTACAATAGATATATTTTGGTTTGCAATTTTTTTAGACCCGCAAATATAGACCGCATTCAAGTATAAACTAAATAGGTTTCAAAATTGTTTGTCTGTATGAGCAACATTTTTCCTGTAAATTAATATTTTGTGGTACTTGCATGCGTTCAATATTTCGCAATAACAAATATGTGTAAAATATACGAATGTTATCGTTTTTTTGTAAATAAATTGGAATATTGCTATCTTTAGACGATTAAATCTCTGTAAATATTCATGACATTTCAAATATATAACAATTCAAACTTTGCTCATGCTAAACAAATATACTTAAGCTAAAATCACCTAGTTTTGTAATATTCAATTTTTGTAGACCAAAAAGGGACCTTTGTGCACGGCTTCCTTTCGGCATTTAGATAAAGTTGTCCTCATTCGCATTACGCTACCAGTAGTACCAATAAATAATAATAATAAAAAAAAAAAAAACAGGCAGAAGGTACCAACGAGACAATAAAAAATCACAAGTTGAAGGAAAAAACGACAATACAATGACAAAAAGAAAAAAAACAGTTTACAAATTAGTACACAGAAAACTGAAGACGGAGCAAAACGAACCACACACAATTAGTAAACATTCTAAATTTTTTAACTGATATTCAATTATTTAATGTATTCTTGCTTTTATCTTTACGATATAACAAATTAAAATTATTAATATTTTAACTGATATTCAATGTATTCTTTGAAGACGTAGCAAAACGAACCACACACAATTAGTAAATATTCTAATTTTTTAACTGATATTCAATTATTTAATGTATTCTTGCTTTTATCTATACGATATTACAATCTAAAAATTATTAATATTTTAACTGATATTCAATGTATTCTTGCTATTTTATTACAATAGCAGTAGTTTATGTATAATGCCCTTCTATATTGTATATAGAAAAAGGGGTCCATACCCCAAACACCTGTGAAATGTATGTTCAGTTTTATGTTTCAAAACGGTTTGACCAGTCTGATTAACATACAGATCCTGTGTCTGAGTTTTGCTTACAAGGATCTGAAAACTCTCTGTTCTACTTTCTGTTTTAAAGACTTTTCGGGATCCTCTGGTTTTGTCGAATTAATACACACGTTCCAAAATTTGATAGCTGAAATTTCATTGACTGGTGTAATAATTACCAGAACAGAAAGTAAAATCAGAACCTTGTAATCAAAGCTTCGACACAGGAGGATCTGTATTTTAAGCAGAATGCGGTAAGACAATATAAACTTATACGTTATAGGTACTTAAAGAGTCCAAACCTCATTTAAGATCCAGCAGTAATCAACAATTAGTTAACAAGATGAAGAAGTTGACAATGGAAAAAGAACTGGCTATTACCGTTGTCTTAATTGTAGGTTAGTTGATTTAATTCAAACAAATGGGTGACTGGGGTCTTTCGACCGACAGCATACCCTTACCAAAGTGGGGCATCCGTTTGGCGGGATGTACAATTTCGCTGCTACGTCTGGTGAGAATAGGGACGGTAAATTCGATGCCTTGTGTAAAGAAGAGTGTCAAGCTCTTTGAACGTTATGAAACCTTGCAACAACTTTTTGAGGGGTCTGTTAGGTGTCCTGTTCCCGGAATTTCGTCCCGGACGGCCTCTATTACAGGACCTACCTATTTTATTTATTTTTAATTTGTTTCATCCTGAAAATGCATGAAATATTTGCCACTGAACGTTAAGCAACCAACAATCAATCAATTGGACAAATGACGTGGCGTCAATGTTCTGGCATCGTTTGATTTCAGGTTACAACATTTTTATTTTGTAATTTTGAAAAATAAATCGATCTGCAATGAAAATCTCTTAAATAATTTGTATTTATAGATAATTTAGTTATGACAAGGGTTTAATGGAGTAAAGGAAAATAGTTCCGGAGCGGAAACGATCACTGAGTTTGCTCATAAGGTTAATGCCAGGTTTCAAAATAAACAACCATTTGAATGATTGGTGTTTTCATACAAAATAGCTATAAATATAGTATGTCTAAATGCGCATAGTATCTGAAGTTGAACAAGCGAACTTTTGTGATAAATTTAATATTCATCATGATGCGTAAATCAACCAAGCTTATTGTTTAGTTCCACTAATTAAGTCGTAGTAACAGTTTGCTTACACTGTATATGAGGGAGTTTACAGCTAGAATAGAGAAAAATGGAAAAAAAAGATAATGAATAGAGAAAAAGGAGCCAAAATATAAAGAATAATGTGTAATGGGGTGCAAAAGTATTAAGAATAACATGTGGAAAATAAAAGAATTAGGTAATACTATATTGGTTGCAAACATGAAAATCAGCTAATTACAGAAGGATTTAATAGAAAAAAAATCATTTTAAAGAGAATTTTACAGAATAAGCGTTATTTTGAAGATAAAGAAAAAAGCCTAAAAAAAAAAAAAAAAAAAAAAAAAAAAACGAAATTAAGGACCTCATTCCCCTTCTTGACCCTCGTATATGCAAGTAGTCTAGAAAAAAATAGGCTCATGTGTTTTCCCGGTTTATTCAAATACACAAATAAGGAGATGTGGAATGATTGGCATTGAGACAACAATCCTCGTGAGACCAGAGGACAAGGATGGAAACAACGGTAGGTAAACCGTACGACCTTCAACAATTAGAAAACGACCTTCAACATTAGCAAACGACTGTCAACAATTAGCAAACGAACTTCAACAACTAGAAAACGACCTTGAAGTTCAACAATAAGCACACGACCTTCAGCAATTAGCAAAGGACCTTAAACAATTAGCAAGAGTCTGTCTTTACCTCAATTTATTTAGAGTTTATATGAAACCGACTCTTTTACTCACAGGTTTATATAGAAAAGAAGATGTGGTATGATTGCCAATGAGACTCTCCACAAGAGACCAGTTTTGCCTATCTTTGCTTTACTCAGTTCATGAACCTTACTTTTCCACTCACAACAAACAAACAGTCAATCAATCAGTTTGTCCTACCTAAGTGAAGTCTCTTTTTGACAAAAAATGAAATAAAGCAAAATAGGTAAAAAGAAAAATGTCATCCTTAGAGGGGGGACATGTTTGGTCCTTACCCCATTATTGAAGAGTAATTTTGACACGGTCTATACGTTACATGATTGTTCAGTAATGCGTTATTAAGATGGTCTGGATTTAGGATCCTTCATTTTTGAATTCTTTTATTTTGTAGGTCATTTTCTCTCTTTTTTATATTGATATCAGTTGTTCTCAATTCTTTATTCTTTATTTTGATGCCCCATTTATGAGCATTATGTTTTCCGGTCTGTGGGTCCGTTAGTCCGTCCGTCCGTCCGTCCGTCTGTCCCGCTTCAGGTTAAAGTTTTTGGTCAAGGTAGTTTTGATGAAGTTGAAGTCCAATCAACTTGAAACTTAGTACACATGTTCCCTATGGTATGATCTTTCTAATTTTAATGCCAGATTAGAGTTATGACCCCAATTTCACGGTCCACTGAACATAGAAAGTTATAGTGCGAGTGGGGCATCCGTGTACTATGGACACATTCTTGTTTTGGTCCATTTTCCGTTGTATTGACCCCGTATTCTCTATTTTAAAAACCCCATGCAGACCCTGATTTAACTTTCGAAATACGTCTCTTATTTAAAACTATTTTCGCTTTCTTAATTCGTCTCTTATTTATATAGCACATATTCAATGAAGAAAATTGGTTATCGCTGACAAGGAAATTCGTAACCTATCAAAAGCGAGTTTTTTTCGAATCCCTGTCCCCAGTCTCATGGAGGGTCTGGATTGAGTTTAAGAAAAAAAAATGGACAAAAAGTGCGAGGATTAAGGGCAAAAATATGAAGAATAGATAAAAGTAGGCCGAAAAAAATAAAGAATTAGAGCATAATGGGGTGCTGAATTAAACAGAATCGAAAATAAGGATAAACATTAAAAAAAGAATGGAGAAAATTGGCCTAAAGAATTAAAGAATAGAGAAATGAAGAACATCCCATGCAGATCCTCTCTTCTCGATTTAAAAAGCATTATATTTGTAACTTCCTGTATTGTATAAGAATTACGAAATGTACAAGTTCGATGTTAAAAAAAGTCTTTAATTCATTGTATATTGATAATGCATATAAAAAAGAAACGAATGCTTTCTCTTTTTTCATTTGCTGTATTTTCAGTATTTTTCCTGTTATGTTACTCGCCCTACGCAATCTTACTTTTATGGAAACTAGCCAACAAAGAAGTTGATATTGATCCTATGTTAATGGCCGTTCCTGCCATGGTAACCAAAATAGGTGGGATGTTTACGCCATTTGTTTATTTGAGACGTAATAAAACTATTCGGTCTAAAGTCTTAGACTTGTACGCATGCTGCAAAACAAGTAATGCTGTTTTCCCGGAGATCGATGATGAAGAACCACCTCAAGATCCAGAAATGATGACAAAATCACGTAAAATTAAAGCCATTATTAAAAATCTAACAAGTACAGAAATAAAATACAAGTCGGAAGAAAGCACCGAATGTCACCATGGGCACGTAGTGTCAAAGGTTATTCCGGGTGGCAAATGTAAATCACTTGCAAGTATACAAAGCAATGAAACATTAGAAGTGACGTCATCCAATAGACATTTAAATTTTAACATAAAACAGTCTACAACAGTATAGCCAGCCATAGAATCAAAACTTGAGCCTAGACCGGAAGCTTAGGTAGAAATATGAAGGATGAAAATTGAGAATATCGTAAACGAGAGCTGACTGCCTGCTTTTAGTATTAGATATATATTAAGTGTCTACTTCACAAACAATACAAGATGGTCCTGCATTATAGATTTTAGGTGGTGAAGTTGTGTATCTTTTTTATTTACATAACAATTTTTCATTTATTTGTCTTGTGTTAATATGTTTCTTTTTGACGTACGGATCTAAACTTGATTCGGTATTTGTGCATCCAGCTATCGCGTTTTTGACTTGGGCTTTCCTGGTGCAGGTAGGACGCAAGAGGTTTTTACAGTGCTGTAACCCTTGTATTTATATTAAATTTACGTAATTTTTACTTTTATCGGGAAAGTGTATACTAGTAAGGCATTATGTTTTTATTTACTGTATGTACTATCAACTACAAAAACGTTTTTGTTGGCGTCTTTGTCAGATTTATTATCAATTGCAATAACATTTTTTTTAAGCATCTTTGTCATATTTATTTGTATGTTTGTATGTTAGTCAGTTGTGTTGTACGTCAGTGATGTATGTGTACACAGATTTGGCTGCTGGATCCCAATTATTGTCACATTAACCAATTATGTCTGTTTAGGTTGCTCACCCAATTTTGTCAATGAATATAACGGAACTATAATCAACTGTCATGCAAGTGGGATGTTAAGCAAGCTATAAAACCATGCATGTTTTACCCATTATTTTCTGAACAGATATATCATGTTAAGGAGGGGTATTTGCGAAAAATACCAGTTGAATGTTAAATTTTGCGAGCCGAAAGGCGAGGGAAATTCAATCTCAAGACTGGTATTTTTCGCAAATACCCCTCAAGAACATGCTATATCTGTTTAATTACACCGAATGTTAACGTTCAAACGTTACAAGCGTCCAGTCGGATAGAGTATTTTTTGGCAAATACCACGGCAGAGAGGGTAAAAAAGGCATATCCTTTTTGCATATACCCCGGCGGCGTTCAAAAATGAACGATATTCATTTGATAACAGTAATTTGGTGAAAAATACACTAGCTATCAACCAATCAAAACCCAGGATTCTTACATAAGGTGTACTTATTCAGTAAATACCAGTACCAAGTCAAGAATATGACAGTTGTTTTCCAGTCATTCCATTGGTTGATAAAGTCTAACGTTTGATTTTGTCAAGTTTTAGGGACTTCCCCCTTTTTGAATTTTCTTTCAAAAACCATTAAAAATAAACAACGATTTTTATGAGATTTTAAAAAATAGCTTTTTAACTCTAGGTGATAAAGGTATAAACAGAAAAGTAAGGGTTAGGGGGCAAAATAACATCGATAAAACCAGAGGATTCCAAATATCTGACAAAAATTCTGAAATAAGAGCAGCTAACATCCTTAATGAATGGATGGTTTCATAATTGCCGTTTAATGTGTCCAAAGCCTGTAAAACTGGGGGTGTGGTCTGGGATGACTGTAACGCCGAGAAACATATTACAGCCTCTGAGACCATTACTATTGACCGAGGACATATATAAGGGCCATTACTACTGATCGAGGACATACAATCGGTCCATTATGGATAAAACCAGTCATTTTGATTTTTTTTTCAATCAATCAAACTTAAAACACTTTTCATACCAATCATTACGATTTTTTTCAACCATTCATACTTAAAACACCTTTTATACCAATAGAACTACAATTCAGACAATTTTAACATAAAGGATATTTGCGATGTTAATTTTCTGTGATTAATGATTATTTATTTGAGTAGAATGATCCATGAAAACGGTTAGTCATTTTTCATTTTGTTTCGTTTGATAATGACTGGGTCGATGCCACTGCTGGTGGACGTTTCGTCCCCGAGGGTATCACCAGCCCAGTAGTCAGCACTTCGGTGTTGACATGAATATCAATTATATGGTCATTTTTATAAATTTCCTGTTACAAAACTTTGAATATTTCGAAAAACTAAGGATTTTCTTATCCCAGGAATAGATTACCTTAGCCGTATTTGGCACAACTTTTTGGAATTTTGGGTCCTCAATGCTCTTCAACTTTGTACTTGTTTGGCTTTATAACTATTTTTATCTGAGCGTCACTGATGAGTCTTATGTAGACGAAACGCGCGTCTCGCGTATTAAATTATAATCCTGGTACCTTTGATAACTATTTGGAGGAGAGGGGGATTGAGATATAAAAATGTAGTTTAGGCTTTGCGATGACTTCTATTTGTCTTTTGTTTTTGTCGCAAAAGCGAGACATAGCGATCCTGGATTCCGTCGTCGGCGTTGGTGTCGGCAGCGTCAACATTTAGGTTCAGTCTGTGGTAAGTTATTTTAGACATCCATTACTTTGTAAAACCTACATGGAATTTTATAAAGTTTGGACAGAAACTTGTTTATGACCAAAATACAGTAGCCAAAGCAAAATTTTGAAAATATTTATTTTCATTTTTCTGTATTTTACTGACTTTGACGTATAAATAACCCTTCGTTTTATTAATATTTACTGTTTACTTAGTATTCCTTTGAGAAACGGAATTGTCCTACATAGTACAATGGACAAGCGTTGGTTCGTTAAAAAGATATCACGAACCCGGAGGTAGAGTGCATTTTTTTAATAATCCAATGCTTATATCCATTGTGTCTATTATCTAAACTATTTCTAGAATTTTTTTCAGAAATACAGTTCTTTCATTAATTAAGCCCTATTATTAGTGAGTTCAAATAATATTTAAGGTCATTGCCAAGCTTAAATTCGTAGTTTCAGATTCTACGGTGAAATTCATTGTTCGTACTCTAAATTGAAGATTACTTTACCTTACGGCATTGGTTAAATTCATTTTTCACAACTCGGCCGATTCCGTACCTTCATCTTTAGAGGAAGAGAAGCGGATTCACCCGAGGATTGCCGATTGTGGTTGAATTTCCATTGTTTTTGACGTTTGTTACAAATCACAACGCTTTGGTGTACATTTTTAAAATATTACACAAAATGCATATTCTTTACATTTTGAAACGGCAATTTGTATTAGACTAAATATAAAAATAAGAAGATGTGGTTTGATTGCCAATGAGACAACTCTCCACCAGAGACTAAATGACGTAGAAGGTGAGAACCTATAGGTCACCGTACGGCCTTCAACAATGATCCAATTCTATACTGCATAACAAGCTTGTAAGACCATCAAATGACAATGTAAAACAATACAAACGATAAAACGGTCTGATTTATGTACAAAACAATAAACTAAAAACAAATATGATATAGATCAACAAACGACAACAAACGAAATACAGGCTCCTGACTTGCAACACAATTCGATTCTTGATTACTTTTGTCTGTCAATCATGAGTAAAATACTGAATATTTATAAATACGTCATCGTTGTATCTCATTGCTTGATTTAGGAATAACATATCTATTAAAAAAAGAAAATATATTTATTTTGAGCCATTACCAGATAAATACTCCTAAGTACTTTAAAATCAGACATTTTTGATATTGGCCAGTTATTAGATATTTTACTCTTTTAACAGTGTAATGAATAGTTAACAAAGGCAATACTGATTTTATGGACAAAGTCATACTTGCCAACATGTAAAATTATAATCTACATTCTATGTACACACATGAGGATCTGGATTGGGGTCCTTGATTTCTTAATCAATTTTCCCCATTATTCTCTTTTCTTTATAATTCATTACCCCTTTGTCTATTCTTTATTAATTTTGCCCATTATTCTGCAATTTTTTTACGACCGCAGATTTTGTTTTCTTGGTATCACGTAGGCGTCGGCGTCAGCGTCAGCGTCGTCCGAAGACATTTGGTTTCCGGGACAACAACTTTAGTTTAAGTGTATGGATCTCTATGAAATTTAACCAAAAGGTTCAATACCACAAAAGGAAGGTTGGGATTGTTTTAAGGGGGTGATGGTCCCAACCGTTTAGGAATTAGGGGCCAAAAAGGGGCCAAAACAGCATGTTTCTAGTTTCAGGACAATAACTTGTGTATAAGTATTTTGATTGCTCTGAAATTGTACCACAGAGTTCAATACTACAAGTAGAAGGTTGGGATTCATTTTGGGGGTAATGTCCAAACCGTTCAGGAATTAGGGGCCAAAAAGGGTCTAAAACAAGCATTTTTCTAGTTTTCAGACAATAACTTGTGTTTAAGTGTATGGATGTCTCTTAATTTGTACCACATTTTACAAAAGAAAATATCTTCAAAATTAATTTTTTGGAAGGAGGGGAAGGGGTAAAAATTTTTTTGGGGGCAATTTTTTCCTCAAAAGAAAATTTTCTTCAAATATTATATTTTTGGAGGGGTAAAAAAATTTTACGGAGGGGGGCAATTTTTTTCCCCTCAAGATTTGAGAAATTGTCAATTTTCCAAAGAAAAAAATTGGGAGTCACAATTTATTTTGCTAATTCTTTGTATATAGTCTGAAAACAGATTTACTAAGTATTGCGTAAGTATTGCGCCACAGCACAGTGTATTGCACAACAGCAAGAAATCTTCAATTGAATATAAATTCAAATCGTACAACCAATTTCAAGTTCTTTGACACCTATAATGTGTCAAATATTCAATTACAATCCAAATTCGACCTGTATCATTCATTTTGGGCATGTTTGCTGTGTAACCACTGATAGAAATCGCGCTGACTCCGTGTGGTCCACAAGATATAGTCGATCCTAAATTGAGGTAAATTGTATGGCTTTCCAAAAACCGTTTCGATTCCTAACATCACTGAAGAAACATTAATTATCAAGGTCCGGATATGGTGTGCAAAAACATTTTGTTTGCGGTATATCATCTTTTCCGCAAGTTTATTGTTTTCTGTTTAGTATTAAATTTATAATTAAGATCCATGTCGCCAATGGCAGTCGGCAGGGTATGAGAACATTTGTTGTTCGACCTGTTAGTCAAATGCGTTTTGTTAAAATATACTTTTTCACTTTTTTGGTCTTTTAGAAAATGTTGTTTGTGCCGTATTTAGACCCCTCTAACAAGAAATTTGTTTTGCATGCACACGTATAAAAATTGCGGTTTTTATCCAACGCAATGATAGGTTTGAACGTTGCTTTCAATTTAGACTTGTTTATAGTTTTTCGTTTGGGCTTGTATTATATTTGCCTTCGGGTTTATATGATCCGTTCATCCTATTTCGACTCTTCAAAATTCAAGAGTCTATCCTAAATTGAGGTAAATTATATGGCCTTCCAAATACCGTTTCGATTCCTAACATCACTGAAGAGACATTAATTGTCGAAATCCGGATATGGTGTACTAATTTTTGCACCTTTTGTTTGCGGTATACCATCTTTTCCGCAAGTTTATTGTTTTCTGTTTGGTATTTTATTAATAGTTAAGATCCATTTTGTTACATCTGGTGATCCATTTATTTGGCAATCGCCAATGGCAGTCAGCAGGGTTTAAGAACATCCGTTGTTCGACCTGCTAGTCAAATACGTTTTGTTAAAATATACTTTTTCACTTTTTTGGTCTTTTGGAAAATGTTGTTTGTGCTGTTTTGGACCCTCTACCAAGCCTTGCACTATGCCCGACGCGCTAGACCACTCGACCACCTAGGCTATATAATAATAAAGCTTTCGGTGGCCGGGTGTTACCTTTCCTCGTCAGTTTTTATCTAGCGTCGTAACACAGTACATGATATTTAAGGCATGAAGATGGAATTTTACAGATCAGCTGAATTATCTATTGTAAAGGATCCTACAAATTAATGTAAGATGCAGTCACAGAAATAATTATATTATAAGTACGTCTGAACCAGTGACGACTCTACAACAGATTTTATCCATCGGATTACCAGCAGTGATGATGATATAAGGCTGAATATATATATATATATATATATATATATATATATATCAGGGGGCGGTCGATTATTTCCCGAGAAAATGCGGATACCTTACATGAGGGTCTGATTGAGTTTTACAGAATAGAAAATAATGAGCAAAACGTGCTGAATAAAGGTAAAAAAAAAATAAAGAATAGAGATAAATAGGCAGAGAAAATTATAGAATAAAGAAATGAATAACCCCTATCCAGACCCTCTTACATTGAAATCAATTTGGTCTACAAATGTTGTATGCAAATCTGAAAGTGCAATGTAGATGGTCATTTTATTAACTACACTGAGTGAGGAGGACAAACGTCTGATGTTTTTAAAGGTCATAATTTCTTACATTTCATGTTATTTCTATACTGCACATATGTCAAGGCAAGAACATATGCATGTGTACAACAAAATAATTTCACTACCAGCAAACACACTTTTATAGTACATACCAGATGAATAAACGTTGACCTATTTAGATCCTTTTTCCGCAGCTGAAATGACTGTCATATCAACAGGCTATAATTTAGGATTAAAAATTACTTGTATTTTTACAATAGGACAAATTATGTCAAACTTCAATACTATTTGTCGAAGTTCTTTATTAAATTATCTCTAAAATGTATTAGAATGACAATGAATGATTGGTTGTTGTTTGCTATAGGTCCAGTGGCAAATATTTCATGCATGTTCAGGACGACAATGGATAAAGCAATTATGATCTTCAACTTTTCAGTAAACACAATATTATGAACTCTTTAGGTAAATGTAAAATTGGACAAAGAAAACAGGTCATCCCTTTTAGGGAGCTACCATTTGATTTTTTTTTATCAAATTTCAACCTAGCCCCCATCCTCCCCATCCCCAGATCATTAGTTCTAACAACAACAAAACTTGATTGAATATTTCGTTGTTCATAATATGACTGGCATATCATTTATAGAGCTACTGTGGATTCATTATTATTTGTTGGATACCAATTTTTGATGGTTTCGTGGGTACAGGTGAACCACGAATTCAAATGTTCAACGAGTTACAAATTTTCTATAGGCTTTGTATAAAGAGATTGGCAAAACCACGAAATCAAATATCCACGAAAATGCAAGTTTTCCTCAATCCACAAAAATTGATACCCACGAAAATAAATGAATCCACAGTGAATCAAATTCGGCTCGACAGGTTAAGTTTTCCCGTTGGAATATATTAGTTAGACGTGTGAAATACAACGAAACGTTCCCTGATTTGTTGTAAGATATTTAATTCAAAATGGTATTTTTATACGCAGTGTAAAAACAAATCAAATATTAAACTGTTCTCAATAACTTAGAGGATAAATACCGCATCACTGTTACATAATGTGCATTATACCGGAAGTTCGTGTCTTTCCAAGAAATTGGTTTTATACATAAATCCAATAGAAAATTCATGTTCATAATTTTATAAGATTTGTATGTTGGCTATAATGAAAGGTCTGGATGGGGAACCTTCAGTTGTATATTCTTTGATTTTTTAGACCACTTTCTCTATTCTATGTTTTTTCCCCATTATCCTCTATTCTTTATATTTTTTTGCCAATTTTTCTCTATTCGTTTTTTTTTTTGGTTCGTTATTCTGCTCGTTCTGTCCATTATTCTCTATTCTGTAAGCCCCTACAGAAGATAATATTAACATAATAGATCATAGGTTATATAAATCTCTATAGTTTCTCATGCATTTAAAAATCAATTACTTACTATCATTACATCAACAATATTTCTCAATTAATTAACTGGGAAATTTGCGGTGAATGCTCTTACGGAAAACAAAAAAGGGAGAAATAACAATGGGGCAATCAAACATCATGAGTCCGATAAACCAGGCAACGTCATTGCACCCCCCCAAAAAAAAAAAAAAAAAAAACAAACAACAAAAACAAAACAAAAAAACAAAAAACAGTCCAAAAATCACTACACAGAAAACTAAAGACTGAGTAACAGGTAACCGACGGGGATGAACTAAGTTATCCGTAAGAAGATACCAAGTGGCAATAAAAAAAAAATCAACAACAAAAACTACTTAAACGCAAAAGACGAATAGAGACAGTACAAAGAAAAATAAAACAGGATTTCACTGACAGTTGATAGACTGAAAGATGACTCTGAGATGAAGAACAGCAATACAAGCGCTGTTCCTTTGCTTTTATGTGTTTTTTGCTGTGCATGTACTGATTTTATGTCATGGATGGATACCCCATGCATATCCTTTCGTTTCTATTAAACAAACTCATCATATATACCAGGATTAAAATTGAGTACGCCAGACACGCGTTTCGTCTACAGATTGACTCATAATTGACGCTCTAATAAGAAAAGTTAAATAGACTAAACAAAGTACGAATTTGAAGAGCAAACTTGAATTTGGACACACTAAATATCATTCGCTTCAAGTTAGCTTTGAATTGGCTAGTAGTTTCAGATGTGCAATTGTTTGAAATGAATTACAAATTTTGGATGAAAATATTATAGTTATCAAAGGCTCTAATATAATAACTATATAACTCTAAAATAAAACAAAACAGCACCCTTACTTATAGTTTCGGTCACATTTATAAAAAAAAAACCACCAATGAGACAGTAACCCCCCCAAAAAAAAGACATCTAGAGATTACTTTGTTGATTGTTTCTGGCTTAACGTCCAGTGGCAATTATTTCATGCATACATAGAACGATTCAATATATGCATCAAGGTCTAAATCATTCCCAGCGCATTAAGGCGGTAGGAGTTTTGCTCATTGTTGAAGGCCGTAATGTGACCTGTAGTTGTTTAAAACCACACCATTTGGACTCTGTTGGATAGTTGTCTTTTTGACGCGTAAGCTTGGTTGGTATACCTTAAAAACATTTACGTGAGACTTTTGTTTGAAAAGCGCAAAAACTTCACAAGATTCATTGTTGAAGGCCGTACGGTGACCTATGTTTGCTGACTTCTACGTCATTTGGGCTCATTGGCAACGGGAGAAAAGTCAGTTTAACTTTCTATATAATTTTGACTGCCCCTAGAAAATGAGAGTATATTAGAAAGGGACAGACATTTTGACACTGTTCAAGATTGCTTAACCTAAATCTGAGGATATGACGTTTCTCTTAATAATTTTCTTGTATTTAGGTAATTTTCATATTCAAAACATGATTTGAAGTTTTAAAATATAAATTTAATTTCCCTTGCTCTTCCTCTATATATTTAGATTTTATTAATTTCCGTAGGTAACGAGATACAGAATGATGATCATTCCAAATGAGTTTAATTGTTTAACACTAGTCATTTTGGGGCCCTTCATAGCTTGCTATTCGGTGTGAGCCAAGGCTCCGTGTTGAAGGCCGTACTTTGACCTATAATTGTTTAATTTTTACACATTGTGACTTGGATGGAGAGTTGTCTCATTGGCACTCATACCACATTATATTTACTCTAGATAATGGAATTGTAACTAACAACTATAAGAATATATTTTTAGCAGACAAAATAGTTTTATGGTTGTCGTTGGTTCTATGTGTCATATTTGTTTTTCGTTAATTGTATTGTAAAAATTAGGCCGTCAGTTTTCTCGTTTATATTGTTTCACAGTTTTCATGTCGGGGCCTTTTATAGTCGATTATAGGGTATGGGTGTTTCTCATTGTTTGAATGCCGTACGGTAGGCTACAACTGCTTATATCCACGTCATTTAAACTCTGGTGGCTAGTTGTCCCAATATGCAATCTGTCTGATCATACCACATCTACTTATTGTTATATTATGAAAGGGAGACGTAGAATAAACAGCACTCTAAAATCGATAATAAAACTAAGGAAAAATGTAAGCTATCAACATGAGTAGCTTTTATGTTCCTCCATTGACATCCTTTAGAAATAACAATCTACTCTCAACCTAACTACTATCTTGTATTCATGCAGCAAGCTCTGTTCGCTTCCCTTTTAGATGATAAAACCAAACATCTTATTGACAAAATTTGTGCCAACATTTGTGGCGCTGTTTTATTTCTACTTTCATTTTTATTTACAACAACTGTAATGATAAGCGAAGGTTGGGACCAAAATTTAGCCACAGAATTGTGCTCAACAAGAAATGCGTGCGCATCAAACTTATCAATATTAACCTAAGGCAATAGCCCAAACCACATAGAATTGGACATTGTACACAAATGCTCTGTTTTTCGCATAAATGTGTTATTTATTTCATTCATAACCCTATTTTACAGACTATAAGAAGGCATTATGTTCAATAAATAGAGTATTTTTGTTTTTAATAAGTTAGAAAATGTAGGTATAAGCTCAAAGTTCATGTACATGATCCAGACCCAAATGATTTCTTCTTAGCAATATGTACGTACGATTATCAATGCATATTCATGCCGATATTAGTTACACATGTGTTATGTCCTTCATTTCTTTATTCTTTAAATTTTAATACAATATTTCTCCATTCTTTGTTTATTTTGACCATCAATTTCTATTCATTTATTTTGACCATTATTCTCTATTCTTTATTTTTTTACCATTTGTCTCCATCTTTTATTTTTTTGTCTATTTTTCTTAATTTTATATATTTTTCACCTTCAGTCTGAACTTTTTGCCCATTCTTCTCTATTCTGTAACACCATGCAGATCCTCACATATGGAATACAATTTCTGGATATACTTTTAATATTCAACTTCATTTCAAAGACATATATCCTAGTACTATCGCCATCACCGATACACCGGTTTCAATCTACGGTACCACAACAAGCAATATCCGGTGTACGGGGGTGCACAATGATTATAGTATGATCGGTTATTAGTTATGGCACAATTATTGGGTCTTGTGTCATTTTACTTCCATCTTTGAACTTGTTTTCTGTCTAGACTAACAAGACTTGCTTGACAATATGCAAAAAAAAAAAAAAAAAAAATACGATCAATTTAAAATTAACTTTAGTTACCTGCAAATGGTAAATTCATTTTACATTTTCATGATTTTTTTTTTACTTCTAGAAGTCACTTAAGATAAATTGTGTTGAGTAAGGAATATGATAGTTTTACTAAATTAGTAATGAAAACTGTAGTGCAAAATGTCGTTGTTGAAGAAAAACAACACCGATCTATTTTGATACAGAAATTAACACTTACTCTCCTATTTTGATCAACACTTTCATTCCAGAAGTTTGTTATTTATTTATTTTTATAAAACACAAACTTTTGGATGCAAGTATTACATAATAAATAAAGGAGTATGCAACAGTTGATATTTGATAGTTGTATAAAAAGTGTTGTTATTTTATAAACATTTTTTTTTTTTTTTTACCAAATAGTTTTAAATTTCAACAATGTAACATAGATTTCTTTTTCTGTTAAGCCTTTAGAGTTGCGTCCCTTTAAATGAATATACACGAATGACCATTTGTACTTGGGACTCTTCTTTAGGCAGTACAGATGATTGAAAAAAACGGAATAAACACATAGAACAAATATTGCAGTTTAATAGCAGTTCCTGGAAAATTGACATTTGGATCTGACGGAAAAAATGGTTAGTTCCAAAGAAATAAAAATCTTAAAGTGCCCTTTAACAGTCTATGTTATGCTACATCATACCTTATGCTAACAATTATTTAAATCCTAAAAATGCTTCCCCATCTTACCTTACATTTCATATGTAAATGTGGGTTGTCTGTTACAAATCTAAAGATGATGCATACCAAAGAACATGATGATATAAATAAGATGTGGTATGAGTGCCAATGAGACAACTCTCCATCCAAGTCACAATGTATAAAAAGTAAACAATTATAGGTCAAAGTACGGCCTTGGCTCACACCGAACAGCAAGCTATAAAGGACCCCAAAATGACTGGTGTAAAATAATTCAAACAGGAAAACCAACGGTCTAATCTATATAAAAAACGAGAAACGAGAAACACATATGAACCACACCAACAAACGACAACCACTGAACAACAGGCTCCTGACTTAGGACAGGTGTTAGTATAAAAATGGAGAACTGATCTCAGTTAGTGTATAGAACCCTGATAGTTATCTCAGGGAGGATGCTCAATCCAGTCAAACACTTAGTAAAACTTGCCTTGTTTGAATTATTTTGTGACACAACTGCATGGAGAACTTTGAAAAAAGCCTTGTCCATTAGTTCTATTAGTTGTAGGCTTTGGTGGCCGAGTTGCCTTAGTAATCGAACTACTGTATCACTAACCTATCAACACTGACGTTGTGATGTTGTGAGTTTATTTGTTCCACTCCAAACTTTGCCTTGAATCCTGGATCTGCATCTGCATCTGACATGGACAAATTTTGGCAAAAAATTTAAGGTGAATGCTTACATTTGAAATACGCCCCTCTTTAACACGTATTAAACAGCATTCCTTCTTTTTATGTTTAAGAAGTGAACTATAGGTCACCGTACGGCCTTCAACCATGAGCAAAACCAACGGCTTGATTAACGTACAAAGCAAAAAAAACAAATATGAAATACTGCATACTGTATAGACACAGTATAATGCCACTAGATATTTTTTTTGGGGCTACTCCATCATTGACATATACCCCACATGTTATTTTATTCATAAGGTATAGAACCACAAATTCGGGCCCGGTCTGAAAGAACATACAGGAAAGTAGTACATATAACATAATAGTTCCTACACATAGCTGTAACATTGTCAATAAGTAAAATATTTGGGTAATGACCGTCATTTTATCTGAACTTAGGACACAACAGCTACATTTGTATGAAGGCTTGAAATTTCAGGATTTAACATAGAAAGCAATGGGGCTATGCATTAGTGATTTTATTCCATAAACATAGATTACTGTAAATTGGTTTACATTTATTACAAGTTCGTACCTTGTGCAGTTGAGTGCTTAAAACGTTTTCCTGTGGTCACGGCGTATGTTCGTACAGCATATGTGGCTGATTAGCTTAAACTTGGGCAAAAGTAAAAAAAAATGCTGCTGTAATGCATCAAAATCAAAAGTGTTGGTTCTAATACTCTTTAAAAAAGATTAAATACAGGTAAAGCCAAATTATCCTGTAACTGTTTCACTACCTTGGTCATGATGGTCAAAATCAACAAGTTTTCTCTTCCTCCTTGAATTTGAAAAATGAAGAATCCACACTCATGTTATCGGGGAGTGGTTTGCCGTACGACGATTTTACTATTTGGTTTGACGTAAGTCGATTTTCTTTTTCACAATTTAGACTATTTTTCAACAGTTTTATCATATATATTCATGAATTAAAATGTTATTCTGACAACGCTGACTGTTACTGTTTTTGTTAAAAACAGAAGGAAGTATCTTACTAAACATGCTAAAATGAATTGCTATTTGTCTATTGTTTTATGTAAGTTGTTTTTTCGTGCTTCTGTAATTCAATTGTTGTCGCTGGTTCCTGTCTGTCATATATGTTTTTCGTAAATTAAATTGTTATAAATAAGGCCATTAATTTTCTACAACTACTACACGAGTGCTTAACGACCTAGACTGGCTATAAAGGCCCTCGGACGGTCGGCTCGGCGTTTGGTGATCATTTAAATATGTTGTTGTCGAAAAGTTGGTCAAACAGGAGGTGGCCATTTTTGTTTGACTTTAGTGGATTTTCTTTTTACTATTAGGGTTTGGTTTGATGCACTGCTCTTCACAATAGCTATTTTCAGGGCAAGTTAGATCAGCTTGACAGCCCGCACACCACTTTGATGAAGTACTGGTTGATGAGTCACAGACGTAATATTAAAGTGATCAGTACAACACGAGACGGTGAAATGAATGTCTATTACCCACACCCAAATACATGGCCCTCGGACGTCGTAAGGCAAACCACTCCCTTATCAACAATAAGGGTTGGAGTGTATGTTGATGCGGACGTAGAGTTGGTTACTATAATCATGAAGTAGTAAGTCGTTGAGCCATACAATCTGCAGTTTCACATTGTAGTTTGCGGATAATGAGGTGCAGACCAATAACGTCCGTTCAGTTGTAATGACTGAGACGTGACTGGAGTGCGGATAATGAGGAGCAGACCAAGAACGTTCGTTCAGTTGTAATAACTGAGACGTGACTGGAGATTATGAATTATTGTGTAAGTTTTCTCGTTTGAATTTTTCTAGTCTGGGCCTTTTATAGCTGACTATGTGGCTATATTTTTACATTGTCGAAGGCCGTACCGTGACCAAGTATTCCTTACATCAACGTTATTTGTATTCTAATGGATAGTTGTCTCATTAGCGATCATACCATATCTCCTTATTTTCATATGAAATGTATTGTCTTTTTGGATACATTTCATATAAAAATAAATATCTTTTTCAGCAACTTTGTCAGAGGGAGTTGAATTAACCTTAGTTTCTTAATAATTATAAATTCATAAACGTACAATTTAAGAGATGTCATGCAGTGTGAATTTTAGTAAATATTTGAAGACTTGTTTTTGCTCCGAGTGTTAAATAAATTCAGAAATTTACCCTTTCTCTTTGTCAGCTCAAAGTAGAACAAAAGAGAAGTCGGTTCATTTAGACCCCAATTTGACTAATATTTCTATCACAATTCCAAATTATTATATAATCACTATTACACAAAAGTATTACAATGAATCATAGTTATAACAATGACTAGATAGAAACATGAATGTATATTTTTAAAATTTACTCATGTTACTGGTACTGAGAGTACGTGGTACATATATTTGTATTGATCAGTATATATATATTATCTACGTTCATATCCGTAGATATGGATATTTTAACACCCTGAAGTATCCAAGTACACCCTGAGGCGCAGTCGAAGGGTGTACAGGTACTGAAGGGTGTTAAAATATCCATATCTACGGATATGAACGTAGATAACGAATTTATCCCCGGTCTTAGTCTAAATCTGGCGATTTTTAGAGAAATTCGACCACAAAGTTAAACGTGAAAGCAACGTTTTTTTCATTTTTTAAATATCTTTTATTGAAATTTGGGAATTTGACATATTTTTAACGGGGTGTAGGGTACTACCTTTGGTAGAACCCTACAGGTAGACAAATATAAGACGTTTTTAAACTAGAGACAGAGAAACTGAAATGGGTCTAATTTGGCGCGCAATGTTGTGAGAGTTACATCATAAACGGTGTGACGTCAACGTGGGTCATTTGCATAGCTAGGTCAGTAGTACCATTCATTGACAATGTGGCTGCATAGTGATGCATTTACTAAAATGAGTGCAAATAATCGATATAATAAGATAAAATCGTTAGTGGATTAAATATTTAATTATATAGACATCATGGAAAATCTACAGAATTCGATATTTCATAAGGAACAACCATGGAACTAAGGAAAACGCGCGTGAAATTCCCCGATGTAATGGCTAGCAACGTCCGGGGATATGGGTTAGCAACACCCAGGGCTATGGGTTTTGTAACGACGTGCGTTAACCAATCAGAATCCTAGAAATATACTAAGCCGGGGATAAATGTTCTTTATATATGGCGTAACAATTAGTGTTAATTTCATTTACCACCAGATTAAAGGAAAATAGGCCAATTTCAATTGGTTTTCAGGACAGGAAACATAAAGAGCATGCATCTACCAAAAAACCCCTACTTGCATTATTATGTTTGTAACCCCAGAAATCAAATGGTTGGTCAGTGCACATTGTGCAGGTTGTGTAGCTGACCCAGAATTTATTTTTGGGATCAATTGTTTCTAAGGGGAAATCCATGTCAAAGCTCTAAAATTCCTTATACTGTTGATTCATTTATTTTCGTGGGTACCAATTTTCGTGGATTGGGGAAAACTTGCCTTTTCGTGGATATGTAATTTCGTGGTTTTGGCAAAGTCTGTATACAATCTAATAGAAAATTAATATAAAAATAAGGAGATGTGGTATGATATCCAATGAGACAACTATCCACTAAAGTTTGAATGAAGTGGATATAAGCAATTATAGGCAACCATATGGCCTTCAACAATGAGAAAGACCCATACCGTACAGTCGACGATAAAAGGCCCCGACATGAAAAATATGAAACAATTCAATTGAGAAAACTAACGGCATAATTTATATCAAAACAATTTACGAAAAACAAATATGACAGACATGAACCAACGACAACCACTGAACTACAAGCTCCTGACCTGGGACAGGCACATAAAGAATGTGGCGGGGTTAAACATGTTTGTGAGCGCTTTACCCTCCCCTAACCTGGGACAGGGGTGTAACAGCACAACATAAGAACAAACTTTAAAAATCAGTTGAAGAAGGCTTAACTCATCAGATCGATACAAAGCAGAAAAACATCAAACAAAAACAAAGCATATATAATTAAAAAAAAAATCCTGCACAAGTTAAAATGATTTAAGATAAAATTCACATTCGTCCCAGGTCACGGATACTGTGTAGAACATGCATTAATCCTTCATACCTGCTCTTGTTCGGGTTAATATCTAATATTAAGGTAAAGTCGAAAATATGACTGCAACTAACACATGAAACATTTTCAAATAAATAGTATAGTTTATTATTGATCGCAGATTATATCATAAAGATGGGCATCCCCTGATAAAGAATTACAGACAAGAAGTATATTCTTATGTATATGTAACGCAGAAGGGTTGATTATACCATCATCACTGTCTAATAGAATCTTACTGCTTTGACCATCTGAACATATGGCCATAACCGTGTCCGATCCGTGACATGTAACATATAAAAATCGATTGTTGTCAATAGCTATTTGGTGAGGTTCCGATAATAGTTCATGTTGGAATGTCCAAGATAATTTTCCGAACTCTGTGAAACATGTCACTTTATTTTCGTTTCGATTTGAACAAAGCAACATATTTTCCTTCTGTACAACATAGGATAAGTTTGGTGTCGGAATTTGTATGTTCCGGGAAACATTTCCAAAAATGTCCATAATATGAACAATCTTCGATTTTTCAAAAGACACTAATATTTTATCGTTACAAAAATCGACACTGTAACAGTTTTCCTTCATTTGAACTTTTCTTATTTCTTTATCTTCACGCAGGTCAAGGACAACAAATACATTTAACGACCACAAAGTAACAACTATCGTATAATCTGCAACAACGGCCATATCCGATGGTTGTCCGCATAATTTAATGTTTCTGTTATGTGTCCCATCTATGTTATGTATCACAAGTATACTGTTCTGAAAATCCGCAAAAACGGTTTGCAATCCTGGCAAAATAGCACAACCCGTTATCACCATATTTTGTTCACTTTTTATTTTGATATACTTACGTCTTTTAAGATTTAATTGCGTTATCGTTCTTGTTTTCTTTTCAGTTGGTATTATGGAGTTGTTTGGCTTTGATTGGATAGAAATCGTACCTAATGATTTTACTTCTTTTAGAATAGATAGAAACTTAGGTCCTATCGTCAATTCCAAGTCTACTTCACATATTTTTTTATCTTTTTGTAAAGACTGAAGATCCATTTGGTCATCTTCTACTTGTTTCGACAATATTCTTACTCCTAAAAAGGCTTGTAGATCTGTAGCATATCGATTCAGAAAAGACAAGTCCATATCAATCCGCTTCAACTCGGCGTTTTTATCACCCAATAAAGATATTTGTTCATTTGTGTTTCTTCTGGCTTCACTGTACTTGACGTTCAGGTCTTCAACAATCTCCTTCTCCAATTTATCAAAGTGTTCGTTTAAAGACTGGCGAAGATTTGCAATTTCCCGCAATATGGACGATTTTCTACTGTATAAGTTTTCACAGTTTTTATTGGTATCTTTAATTAAACTTTCAAGTATGTGGGACAATTCTTGTACTTTATGCATTAGATCTATCAATGGAGTGGTTTGTTTAAAGTCCTTCACGAATGTTTGGAGAAAACTGACTTCTTTGCAAAGTTCATGGTCATTTTTATAACATTTCATACAACATGGCGTATTATGATCTTGACAAAACATTTCTAATTGCTGATCATGACTTTCACACAAGTTATGCATCGCTAAAGCACATTTTGGAAATTGAACATATTCAGATAATCCCATTGAGGTGTGCTCTGCCAGTGCTTTATCATGTCTTTGTCGACATTTCGTGCATAAAATCTTTTCGCATTCCATACACCATACAATACCCGATCTATGTTCATGCGTAGAACAAAATATTTTTGACATGTCTCTTTCCATGGCATCAGACTGCAATATACAAAACTGCATTACTATATTTTTGTTTTTTGTTGCTCTTTACTTCACATAATATATAAGAGGGTCTGGATGGGAGAGTCGTCATGTTTGTATTCTTATTTTTTTAGGTCATTCTTCTGTTATCTTTATTTTAAACTATTATTATCAATTCTCTATGTTTTAGCAGCCCATCATTCTCTATTGACAAAAACGAATTAGTTGGCCAATGTGTTTTCATGAAATGCACATGGTGGTTTTCAAAAGGTATTATCCTGACCCATTTATCTCACTGATAGGTTAATCATAGTGAGGCTTGTTTAGAATTATTCGTATGTTGCGTAACTGTGCAAATTTCCCTCAGCGCGCCCTACCAGTGTGAGCTATACATTGTGTTCCTAGTATAAAATTTTCTAGGTGCTTCCACCGAGTAACCATATTGTAGCTATTACTGTAAACCAACTAATTTTCGAGAGCGATTTATTTTCGCGACTTTCGCTAGAAGAAAAATAACGCGAATATAAATCGCCGCGAATACGTAAAACTTGGATCTTTCCTATTTAACTTCATTAAATATATTTGAAAAATCGCGAAATTTAATCGCCGTGAATTGGTCTAGAAAGGGCTAAACGTGAAATAAAGTATCCGCGAAAATAAGTTGGTTAACAGTATACACATTCTCCTTTGATGTACTAAGAAATTATAAAGAAACTATGGTTCTATCTCCCTCAGGCAAATTTGACGTAAGCCGAACTTGGCTTTTCGTTTTTTTTCGGTGTGAAAATTAATTTTCACCTTTTACTAGTACACTTATCTATTTTGCCGCACGAAAATTTATTTTGAATTTTGTCCACAACTATTTCTAGGCTGGTTCTCTCCTTGCAACATACGTGTATCTGAGACCCAACTATTTCTAGGCTGGTTCTCTCCTTGCAACATACGGGTATCTGAGACACAACTATTTCTAGGCTGGTTCTCTCCTTGCAACTTACAGGTATCTGAGACACAACTATTTCCCGCTTTAATCAGGATGACAAAATTTTAAATTATTTAAAATTATTTAAAAGAATAAAACGACATGATTAATACTAGAAAAGAAAAGAAAAACAAGGCAATTGTGATTGACATAAATCAACGACAACATGATAACAGGAGCTACACATGTTTTGAGTGCTCAACCTCCTCTAAGCTGGAGCATTGGTGAAAAGGGATAACATAAACAAATTTTCAGTTAGAAAAGGCTAGAGTCATTAGATCGGTACTGAACTACTAAACACGAACGTTATCAACAAAAAAAAAAAAAAAAAAAAAAAAAACCAAAAAACAAAAGACACATAGTCAAGTTTAAATACACTAAAATAACAGTTAATGCACTTCCAAAAGATTTAGTGTTACATCATATTCAGCCTGAGAAAAGCCTGACCTTGTGCAATTCCAAAATATTGGTATTGATGTATGACCGATTTCTTTAGTGTTAGAAGTGATTATTTCTATGTTAGATTAAAATGAATACTTTATTAATTTCGTGCGTCCGAAGCACCTTTTAAGGTTTACCTTCAAGAAAAACGCTCAAACCCAAGCATTTGAAAGCCAAGGATAAATAAGGTGGCACGGTAGTATTTACATTCCGGAATTTAGGTTGCTCCTTTGTGTACCCCACTTAAGTCAATGTATCTGAACAGTGTGATTTGACAAAAATACAGTATCTACTGAACATACTTTGCCAAACTGAGGGATGAATCAGGTGTAGAAAATATGAAATAATTTTACATACTGATGAAAATGAATTTTGATAATTTTTGAAATTCTGTATTCACTGCATGATAAAAGACCTGAAGCACAAGTGGTCTTAGGTTTATGATGATAGCAAAAAGTAAACGGTCATCATACATATTCAAATTAATTTCTGAATATTATAATGAAAGTACTTCAGTCAACTGTGTATGTAGAATTTTGGGCAGTGTTAGAAAGTGGTGAAAATTCTAAAATTGCTATCATCATCGCTATGGGCCAGGAAATATTATCGTGCCACCTTAGACCTTAACACGTGAGGACTTTGTGGACTATTGATTGTTCTTTTTATTGCCGGACCCGGTTGATGTATGATCTTTGATTTATGATAAATTATTGTCCTCCGGTATAATATTTTAACCCGAATCACCGAGAGTAAGAATTTTGTGTATCATCATTAATAATTAAAGAAAAATTTGTAAACAAAACAATTTATAAAAAAAACCCAAGGAGTAAGAGCAAGGATTCAGAATAATGTGTCCGGGTAGGGTGACATCTCATCCTGCGGACTGTTAACTTGTGAACTAGCACGTTAAAATTCGGCTCAGCGTGTCGGTCGAGTAAAAAGAAGGGTAAATAATTACATTAACATGTTCTCGTCCTGAATATGCATTTAATTTGCAACTGGACGTCCAATAGCCATCCATCATCATCTAAACTCAAATGATGAATAAACACTTACCTCTTTCAACTCTTTGTACTTATATTATTCTCAGGTTATATGATATTCAACAGTTCAATATTCTTCATTGTAATTCCTTTAATTATTTTAAGAACGCATGATGTCTCAGATCAAATCCGATTACAATAATACGCCTTTTAATAGGTATTAAACATATATATTTGTCGGAGATTTGACCCGATTGCATTATATTAACATGTCATTTAAATCAAGAATAAAACATATATATTTGCATTTTAAAAGCTCTATGGTCGATATTCAATTATATTACATATTCCATCAAACCTCGTTTAAATTTACCTTTGAAAGTCAGTTCATCGTATATTATTTTGTACTCTGTTCAGAAGTACTGAAATTGTTTGTTAATATGTCTCTTAAATTACAGATTTCTGATTAGAATTATGTAATAATAAAATAATTAATTGATGTTTGCATGCTATGAAATTCTATTGATTAATATTGTATCTTAGGAAAAGACGATCTAAGTTAGACTAACTTGTGTCCAATCCTTTTGTGATATTTTGCAAATAAAATCTGTTTAATCTAAACTACCGAAATGTCTTTTATCGTCATTAATTATTGACATATGTTCTTTTGTGTCGTGTGATAACGAGGATTATCAAAATATTTCAATCGATTACACATTATGTGATTTGAACTACAACTGTATTATATGATAAATAAATTTTGATCGTATAATTAAACGCAGTGTAATAAAACATACATGTCGTCTATGTTGTTTTTCTGCTGTGTTTTTTGTCGATTGATACTTAACGTTTGAATAACAATTCGCCGGTTCAGTATCTGACGCATTCTGGGTAATATTTTCAAAAGCTTGTGATTGGCTGACAACGTCAAAACAATAGAATTTCAACCAACAACGTGACGTTATTTATTTACGTTTTGGGTACGAATAATGAAATTACCCATTATCCTTTAAATTAAGGAGCGGCGAATTATATATTGGTACATGTAAGTCTTGCGTATTTTCTACTAAACGGCAGATATGTTTCAACAAAGGCGTTACAACATTGCAATGTAAACATTTGTTACACCCAAAGCGCTTGTCTAGATCTACCCTGAGCAAAAACGCACAGTCTCATACCCAAACAACTATGAAAAGCCAAAGATGCACAACTACATAAACACATGAACAAAGGTACAACTGAAATTGAAAGAAAATGTATGAAAATCAATAAAATGATTTCGTTAAATCTTTGCAGAAGATTCAAAGAAACTGTCTTGGTAAGTATATATATGAAACATTGTAATGTAAACATTTGTTGCATCCAAAGCGCTTGTCTAGATAAACCCACAGCAGAAACGCACAGTCTTATACTCAAAACAATTAAAAGCCAAGGATGCACAACAACGTGAACTAAGACAACTAAAATTGATAGAAAATGAAAGCAACAATATTGTATCTTTGTATGCAAATCAATAATTTATAAAAATGATTGCTTAAAATCTTTGCAGAAGATGCAAAGTAACTGTCAAGGTAAGTACGTATATGAATGTTCCGTTGTTTTCCTCTTGTAGTTGATGTGTTTCCCTCGGATTTGGTTTATGACCCGGATTTGTTTCAGTTAAATCGATTTATGACTATTGAACAGCGGTACACTACTGCTGCCTTTATTTAAGCTACATACTTAAGTTAACCTATTCTACTGTTACTGTTTGGAGTGTAGGCACATGTAAAAAATTGAAAGTTGAAAAAGATATCCCATAAGAATATTTTAGGGAATCCATTTTTGCTGTTCAGAGATATTGTTGTTGTATTAGCAAAATAATGAATTGCCGGATATTAACGTCCTTTTCGAAAGGCAATTTATACATGTATTAGATTAAAAAAACCCAGCATTTTACGACAGGATTATTTATTAAGATATTGTTTTTAATTCGGAGAATTAAATTATCTGCAATGAGTGAAATTTGAGCAAACTTTGTTTATCGTTAACTTCATTTGTTCTGAAAAAGTATAAAATCTTCTATACTAATTATGGTCTCACATCATAACATGATGCAAACTTTCATGTTTTGATCTTCGTTTTAATTTCCTCTTCTCTAATTTTCACAAAGAATACTTTGAGCATCAAAACAAAACAAAACAACGTTGTGACAAACTTTGCTAAAGCTATCTATGACTGCAGTATGAAAAAAACCTTAAGGTGGTACGTAACACTACAGGAGATACCTGTTCAAAAAGCAGCTGAACGTTTTAATCCGTTCTATTGTTAGGTAAATATTAATCGTCTCAATGATAAAATTAGAGTTTGTCGAACTGCTATATATCCAGTGATTTTTTCCGATAAAGTGTGTGGTTCAAGTCTTTTGAATTTTCATATTTTTGTCAAAGGGTAAAAAAAAAAAAAAAAATTTGTAAAAAAATAATGAAAATTAAACGAGCTTTATTAATTTAAGTCAAGGTCTTTGGTACCACCTTAATGTTTTGAATATTTTAACTTTTTATTAAATAGATAGAAATATACAATAGATCAAAGGGGACAGACTTAAGTTACGTCATTGTTCAAAATACATTTTAATAAGAATGATTCAATCGGCAATCCTCTGGTGAATCCGCTATTCTCCTTTATGAAGGTACGGAATCTGCCGACTTGTGACGAATGAAGAATGATCACCGGAAGTAAACATACAAAAACATTATGAACTTTATTTTTTACCGCTGCCCTCACACAAGTCAGGCGAAACTGAATAACTGTAATAAAACTCGGATATTATGTCAATTGTAACTGATTACATATTTCACAAATTTCAGATATGATATTTTAATGTTAATTTTTCAGTTGTTAGTATGGAATATTCCTGGATCGCGAAATTTAATCGCCGTGAATTGGTCTAGAAAGGGCTAAACGTGAAATAAAGTATCCGCGAAAATAAGTTGGTTAACAGTATACACATTCTCCTTTGATGTACTAAGAAATTATAAAGAAACTATGGTTCTATCTCCCTCAGGCAAATTTGACGTAAGCCGAACTTGGCTTTTCGTTTTTTTTTCGGTGTGAAAATTAATTTTCACCTTTTTACTAGTACACTTATCTATTTTGCCGCACGAAAATTTATTTTGAATTTTGTCTACAACTATTTCTAGGCTGGTTCTCTCCCTTGCAACATACGTGTATCTGAGACCCAACTATTTCTAGGCTGGTTCTCTCCCTTGCAACATACGGGTATCTGAGACACAACTATTTCTAGGCTGGTTCTCTCCCTTGCAACTTACAGGTATCTGAGACACAACTATTTCCCGCTTTAATCAGGATGACAAAATTTTAAATTATTTAAAATTATTTAAAAGAATAAAACGACATGATTAATACTAGAAAAGAAAAGAAAAACAAGGCAATTGTGATTGACATAAATCAACGACAACATGATAACAGGAGCTACACATGTTTTTGAGTACTCAACCTCCTCTAAGCTGGAGCATTGGTGAAAAGGGATAACATAAACAAATTTTCAGTTAGAAAAGGCTAGAGTCATTAGATCGGTACTGAACTACTAAACACGAACGTTATCAACAACAAAAAAAAAAAAAAAAAAAAAACCAAAAAACAAAAGACACATAGTCAAGTTTAAATACACTAAAATAACAGTTAATGCACTTCCAAAAGATTTAGTGTTACATCATATTCAGCCTGAGAAAAGCCTGACCTTGTGCAATTCCAAAATATTGGTATTGATGTATGACCGATTTCTTTAGTGTTAGAAGTGATTATTTCCATGTTAGATTAAAATGAATACTTTATTAATTTCGTGCGTCCGAAGCACCTTTTAAGGTTTACCTTCAAGAAAAACGCTCAAACCCAAGCATTTGAAAGCCAAGGATATATAAGGTGGCACGGTAGTATTTACATCCCGGAATTTAGGTTGCTCCTTTGTGTACCCCACTTAAGTCAATGTATCTGAACAGTGTGATTTGACAAAAAATACAGTATCTACTGAACATACTTTCCCAAACTGAGGGATGAATCAGGTGTAGAAAAATATGAAATAATTTTACATACTGGTGAAAATGAATTTTTGATAATTTTTTGAAATTCTGTATTCACTGCATGATAAAAGACCTGAAGCACAAGTGGTCTTAGGTTTATGATGATAGCAAAAAAAGTAAACGGTCATCATACATATTCAAATTAATTTCTGAATATTATAATGAAAGTACTTCAGTCAACTGTGTATGTAGAATTTTGGGCAGTGTTAGAAAGTGGTGAAAATTCTAAAATTGCTATCATCATCGCTATGGGCCAGGAAATACTATCGTGCCACCTTAGACCTTAACACGTGAGGACTTTGTGGACTATTGATTGTTCTTTTTTATTGCCGGACCCGGTTGATGTATGATCTTTGATTTATGATAAATTATTGTCCTCCGGTATAATATTTTAACCCGAATCACCGAGAGTAAGACTTTTGTGTATCATCATTAATAATTAAAGAAAAATTTGTAAACAAAACAATTTATAAAAAAAACCCAAGGAGTAAGAGCAAAGATTCAGAATAATGTGTCCGGGTAGGGTGACATCTCATCCTGCGGACTGTTAACTTGTGAACTAGCACGTTAAAAATTCGGCTCAGCGTGTCGGTCGAGTAAAAAGAAGGGTAAATAATTACATTAACATGTTCTCGTCCTGAATATGCATTTAATTTGCAACTGGACGTCCAATAGCCATCCATCATCATCTAAACTCAAATGATGAATAAACACTTACCTCTTTCAACTCTTTGTACTTATATTATTCTCAGGTTATATGATATTCAACAGTTCAATATTCTTCATTGCAATTCCTTTAATTATTTTAAGAACGCATGATGTCGCAGATCAAATCCGATTACAATAATACGCCTTTTAATAGGTATTAAACATATATATTTGGCGGAGATTTGACCCGATTGCATTGTATTAACATGTCATTTAAATCAAGAATAAAACATATATATTTGCATTTTAAAAGCTCTATGGTCGATATTCAATTATATTACATATTCCATCAAACCTCGTTTAAATTTACCTTTGAAAGTCAGATCATCGTATATTATTTTGTACTCTGTTCAGAAGTACTGAAATTGTTTGTTAATATGTCTCTTAAATTACAGATTTCTGATTAGAATTATGTAATAATAAAATAATTAATTGATGTTTGCATGCTATGAAATTCTATTGATTAATATTGTATCTTAGGAAAAGACGATCTAAGTTAGACTAACTTGTGTCTAATCCTTTTTGTGATATTTTGCAAATAAAATCTGTTTAATCTAAACTACCGAAATGTTTTTTATCGTCATTAATTATTGACATATGTTCTTTTGTGTCATGTGATAACGAGGATTATCAAAATATTTCAATCGATTACACATTATGTGATTTGAACTACAACTGTATTATATGATAAATAAATTTTGATCGTATAATTAAACGCAGTGTAATAAGAACATACATGTCGTCTATGTTGTTTTTCTGCTGTGTTTTTTTTTGTCGATCGATACTTTAACGTTTGAATAACAATTCGCCGGTTCAGTATCTGACGCATTCTGGGTAATATTTTCAAAAGCTTGTGATTGGCTGACAACGTCATAAACAATAGAATTTCAACCAACGACGTGACGTTATTTACGTTTTTGGGTACGAATAATGAAATTACCCATTATCCTTTAAATTAAGGAGCGGCGAATTATATATTGGTACATGTAAGTCTTGCGTATTTTCTACTAAACGGCAGATATGTTTCAACAAAGGCGTTACAACATTGCAATGTAAACATTTGTTACACCCAAAGCGCTTGTCTAGATCTACCCTGAGCAAAAACGCACATTCTCATACCCAAACAACTGTTAAAAGCCAAAGATGCACAACTACATAAACACATGAACAAAGGTACAACTGAAATTGAAAGAAAATGAAAGAAACAATATTGAATGTTTGTATGAAAATCAATAAAATGATTTCGTTAAATCTTTGCAGAAGATTCAAAGAAACTGTCTTGGTAAGTATATATATGAAACATTGTAATGTAAACATTTGTTGCATCCAAAGCGCTTGTCTAGATAAACCCACAGCAGAAACGCACAGTCTTATACCCAAAACAATTAAAAGCCAAGGATGCACAACAACGTGAACTAAGACAACTAAAATTGATAGAAAATGAAAGCAACAATATTGTATCTTTGTATGCAAATCAATAATTTATAAAAAATGATTGCGTGAAATCTTTGCAGAAGATGCAAAGTAACTGTCAAGGTAAGTACGTATATGAATGTTCCGTTGTTTTCCTCTTGTAGTTGATGTGTTTCCCTCGGATTTGGTTTATGACCCGGATTTGTATCAGTAAATCGATTTATGACTATTGAACAGCGGTACACTACTGCTGCCTTTATTTAAGCTACATACTTAAGTTAACCTATTCTACTGTTACTGTTTGGAGTGTAGGCACATGTAAAAAATTGAAAGTTGAAAAATATATCCCATAAGAATATTTTAAGAAATCCATTTTTGCTGTTCAGAGATACTGTTGTTGTGTTAGCAAAATAATGAATTGCCGGATATTAACGTCCTTTTCGAAAGGCAATTTATACAATTTAGATTAAAAAAACCCAGCATTTTACGACAGGATTAATTATTAAGATATTGTTTTTAATTCGCATAATTAAATTATCTGCAATGAGTGAAATTTGAGCAAACTTTGTTTATCGTTGACTTCATTTGTTCTGAAAAATGTATAAAATCTTCTATACTAATTATGGTCTCACATCATAACATGATGCAAACTTTCATGTTTTGATCTTCGATTTTAATTTCCTCTTCTCTCTAATTTTCACAAAGAATATTTTGAGCATCAAAACAAAAACAAAAACAACGTTGTGACAAACTTTGCTAAAGCTATCTATAACTGCAGTATGAAAAAAAAAACCTTAAGGTGGTACGTAACACTACAGGGAGATACATGATCAAAAAACAGCTGAACGTTTTAATCCGTTCTATTGTTAAGTAAATATTAAGCGTCTCAATGATCAAAATTAGAGTTTGTCGAACTGCTATATATCCAGTGATTTTTTTCCGATAAAGTGTGTGGTTCAAGTTTTTTTGAATTTTCATATTTTTGTCAAAGGGTAAAAAAAAAAAAAAATTGTAAAAAAATTATGAAAATTAAACGAGCTTTATTAATTTAAGTCAAGGTCTTTGGTACCACCTTAATGTTTTGAATATTTTAACTTTTTATTAAATAGATAGAAATATACAATAGATCAAAGGGGACAGACTCAAGTTACGTCATTGTTCAACATACATTTTAATAAGAATTATTCAATCGGCAATCCTCTGGTGAATCCGCTATTCTCCTTTATGAAGGTACGGAATCGGCCGAGTTGTGACGAATGAAGAATGATCACCGGAAGTAAACAAACACACACATTATGAACTTTATTTTTTCCCGCTGCCCTCGCACAAGTCAGGCGAAACTGAATAACTGTAATAAAACTCGGATATTATGTTAATTGTAACTGATTACAAATTTCACAATTATTGATACATAAGGTATTACTTTCGTCTTTTGTATACTTAAAATATGACAAATAAACAGATAATTTCAGATACGATATTTTAATGTTATTTTTTTCAGTTGTTAGTATGGAATATTCCTGGACGTGTCACACATTTAAAAAAAAATAAATAGGGTTAAAATGGAAAAAAAGGATGTTTTACACAATAGACATTCTATTTATCATAGTTTTGTGCCTTTTATAGAACTTGTTTATTCGTCAACGTGTTAAGTGTTTGGTGTGAAACCTTCACACTCTGTTATACAACATTAATCAATATTGCATGCTGAGTTTAGCATCTTAAAACAATAGCATGAATGTTGCAGAAAATTTGTAAATCTGTCACTTATATTTTGTCTAAGATCACTATCAATTCAATCTACCACCAACAAGGTTTTATCATCTACCAAACGAGAGGATTTCAACATTAAAAGGTAGGTTTATTTGTCATATTTTAAGTATACAAAAGACGAAAGTAATACCTTATGTATCAACTGTTTTTCCAACCGTAAACCGATAAAATATTTTAACACTTTTCAAACTCAGTGACAACAGGAAACATTTATTCCAAATCAATTCCTATGAGAAGATCGAAGATATATTTTCAATAATGAAGACGACCTTCAAGTTAACAAATGTATTAATCCTTATTAGATAATCCAATTTTAAGAATAAATATTTTTTTAAAAACCTAACCGACCATACAGATGGGTACATTCCTAGCGTTCCTAGCATATACAACAGGTTTACTTGATAACCAGTTATTAAGTATAACAAATATATTTATCTACACTGTCTATAATTGTACTAAAGGATGTACTTAAGTGAAATTAAAAAAAATCTAGAGCTTGAAATTGACACTATAAATCAGAATAGCATTCGTTAAGGAACAAAATAAGCAAGAAATACTGATAGGTTAGGGAGTTACTGTACGAGATTTGTTTTTTTAATAAAAAATGGCGGGAAAAGGCTGACTTGAACTTTTACCTGATATTTGCATTGGTATTATTTGGGTCTCAAATCGAAAGAAAAGAAATCTAGAATCTGCTTAATTTTGGTAAATGACATTGTATGAGCTATCGAAGTCTTATATGAAAAGAAAAAATGGGTGTTATGAAGCAAAATATTTTACCCTGTATCGTAGGTAAAACACCAAGGAGTCCGAACATCTTACACAAATTACTAAACTTGACCTAAATACATCCTTAATGATGCAAATTATATGCCTGTATCATAAATTAGTAACTATGGTCGCTCTGGATGGATTTTATTGCATAAATTACAGCAGTGGCGCATCTAGCGGTATAAACTAGGAATATTCAATTTTGTCACCTTTAATTAACAGTGCCAAAATTTCTTCTTTTTGTTCAAAATACGGGAGATATCTATTTGCGCCACAACTTATTTGCACCAATGCTACTTCTGCGTCATTTCATTTTAAAAACTATAGGTATCATTTGCGCAAGTAAAAAAAAAAAAATCATCTAAGTGCGCCAATATATATATAAACTTATAGTTATATCAAATAATGATTGATCCCTCCTTTATCCGGGCTTTGGACCGGCAATTTTCATATCTTTTTTTTTGTAAATGTTCTTCGTCATATGGTTAATTGTTCAGATTGAAAAACTGTCACACTTCCCACTTTCATTAACAACAATATTAGATATTTTATTGTTGAATTCAATACCTTTAGCCAATACCATAGAGTTTGCAATACATTACAGTATTTAAAAATATCATTCATCATCGATTTATTTTTCATGAAGGTTCTGTTTTATTCCTGACGACAGAATTTTGGCTTTGAAAGGTAAGGTATTTGTCATGTTTGATAGATAAAAAGAATACAGATAATTTTATTAACCAATCAAGGTGTCCTTTGAAGGGCAAGTTAATTACAATGTAACATTATAAACAAACTAAACAAAACACATTTTGGAAATTATTGTTTTGAAAAATTAAGATTTAATAATATTAAAATAAGAAGATGTGGTATGATTGCCAATGAAACAACTCTCCACCAAAGTTCAAATGAGGTTGATGTAAGCAATTATAGGCAACCGTTCGTCATTCAACAATGAGACTCATACCGTGTGGTCGGCTATAAAAGGCCCCGACATGAAAAAATGAAGCAATTCAAACGAGAAAACTTACGGCCTAATTTTTAACAATCTAATTTACGAAAAAAAAAAAATATGACAGACAAGAACCAACGACAACCACTGAATTATAGGCTCCTGAAATGGGACAGGCACATATAGAATGTGGCGGGGTTAAACCCTCCCTATAACCTGGGACAATGGTGTTAAAGTACAACGTAAGAACAAACGATACTAATATACTAATCAGTTGGAAAGGATTTAACTCATCAGATCGATACAAAGCAGAAAACATCTAACGAAAACACAGAGCGGACGTGGCGGAGTATTTATACATCCCACAACAAAAAGACACCAAGTATGATACGAGAGTACTCGCAGTTACTGACAGCTAGTTCAAAGACAATAACAATTAATAAAAGATCATGTACATACATTTGTAAGACTAAAATATCAATCAATACACATCCAACATTCAATGGATTTAGGTTAAAGACGTAATTAACAGTCAGAGAAAAACATGACATTGTGCAATGCCAATTCAAGATACAGGTATCGACAGATTGTAGAGCCATTGATGTGCATATGTATATAAAAATAATATTTTGGCTTTGATTTACTGATAACAAAATCAATATTTATACCAATAAAAATAACATTCAAAGATCTAATTACAGTGTTGAATTGGTAAGCTTTTAAAATAAGTTTATTTAAAGGATTTATAAGTTTACCCGGATTGTATTTATGGAGGTTTTAAGTAATTTGTGGTAACGAAATCCCTGACTTAATAATTTACCAGTAATACATAGATTATGCTCATTAAAATCAAAAACGTCACTACAAACATGGGCATAGCGAACGAGTTGTTATATGTTAAGATCGTATGACGGTGCTCAAGGAACAATACCGTCCCCCCCAAAAAAAAACAAAAACAAAAATTGACAATAGAAAAAGACAAATCTTCTATTTTGTCGTTAATTTTAGTGTATGTTTGATTTATTTAAAGTCAGTTCCTTTGGGTAAATTTCAGCAGTATATTTAGAGAATTCTTGATTATTTAACGAAAAAATATCATTTTAATAACAGTAAGTGTTGTTGAATTTATCAATTAAATCGAATTAAGACGGGTCTTTCCTGAGTTTGGCCATAAACTGAACAGGAAAAAGTCTGTTATCAAAGGGCACAATTGGTGCCCATAGGAATACCTACAACCTGTCGATAAACTCTATTGCCGAAATGTACATAAATGTTGTGGAGGAGAAGATTTACAGCTTTGATCATCTCATCACACCTCCAGTATATTTACCTTTCTCATTAGAGATAAAGGCTTTATATGAGTTGCAGCAAATAACTTAGCAATCAGATTTATCAAAGGAACATGTATTAAACAGGAAAACTTTTGTTTGATAAAATTATGTGGAAGTGTAGTATAAAGAGTGGAAAATTCAAAACTTTCAATCGATTCAAAAGGATCATCAAAAGCATGTTATTTATCTAAAACATTCAAAGATCTTTTTTTCACTCCAAAAAAAAGTAAATTCCGCTAAAACAAACGTTAATGATAAGTTCTTTGATAGTAGTTAAGGAACTCGTTAAAAGCACTGACAGATTTATAATAGAACACTATCTAGAGGCCGAGATGAAACGATATTTTACGGGTTTTATGTGTAGTTTTTGTACCCAATACATAGTGGGGACCTTGAAAGAGTTCAGAGTGGGCCTTCATCTGAGCTGTGGTAGAAACATAATTATTTATTATTTGACTCTCTGTGGAGCGTGCGGCCTTGAAAGTAGTTGAATATTATTGGCCTGTACGAACACAAAACCTTTTGCGAGTATTTGAATTTTATTTTTTAATTTTAATCCTTGTAATGGGCTTATTACTTTCTCTTTTATTTATTTCTAAATTATTTGCGAAATGTGATATGCAAATATCAATAGTATTCAGACATTTATTTGAGTAGGAATCAAGTGACTTTTGTCAGATTTCTCCCATTTACACCAGCCAGTTTTTGCAATCGAACGGAAGAGCAGCTTTAATGACCTGACGCCACTATTTCCAATTTATTTTCGACGGTGGACAATATTTTGACCTTTTTTCAGAAAGTTTTAACCTCTCGGTCCTGAAGGATGTTGAGATTTTCTGTAATGATATGGCCATAGGGATATTATCTAAACCTCGATATTTGACAGTCTCATGCTGAGGGAGCACTATTTTCTATACTGACGTCTGATGAAACTGATGTGTAATTAAGATTTAAACTTCAACTTGGTTTTTATACGAATAAGAAAGTATAGGTGACTCTATGTTACCAAAATATAGAGGTATAAAGTTAAACGATAGAGTCATTAAATATAATAAAAAAATCAATAAAATCTATTAATATATTTAATTTTCAGAAATACTTTTTATAATCTTCAGGTTTATCAATTCGACGGAACAGTCTATGATGACAAAATGCTGTAATAATACGTGTACACTCATATTTTGGACTGAAAAACCACATTTCGTTGATTGCGGTTAATCCGATTGCCATGAGACCTATGATTTCATTGTCTTTTATTAACAATAGTCATGATATCACTAGATGAAGTTTAAGATGTGTTAATCCCTTAGCCCATGATATTGTCATTTAGGCTTAGGGGATACGTTGTCTGTAGTAGTTTAATCCAAGACAGTTAGCAAATTTTACGGAAATCTTCTAACTGTTTATGTGATTGTTCTGATTGTTTCTGTTTGAAGTGGTTGAAATTTTTAAAATCTAATATTGTGTTTATGTTTTTCTAAATGTTGGTGAATTACATTTTGAATTTCTCATGTATGCAGAAGCGGTATAGATGTTCTTTTGTTCTAAATCATACCGTTTGATTACTCGTTTGAATGGTTTCACATTTTTCATGTCGTGGCCTTTTATAGCTGACTTTACCGTATGTTTTTTCGTGTTGTTTTCATTTTTCCCAATTTCACAAAGCCGTACGGCAATGTTAAATATAACACTAAAATGGCAACATTACATGACAGGACTACAATACAAATAAATGAAAGAACATACAGGACACAGAAGCACACAAATAAACAATACGATAGAACATTACGACAAGCTAATAGTTAGTAAAGGTACCAGTAGTCCTTTTCACAAAAAATCTTAAGTGTAAAATTAATCTTACGATAAAAAAATATTTAGTTGAATTGTTAAGGAATATTTTAGACTTACGATAAATTTTACACTTAAGATTTTTTGTGAAAAGGGCTTCAGGCTTATAATTGAATACGTCAGACGCGTGTTTCGTCTACACAAGACTCTCCAGTGACGCTCATGTCAAAATAGCAAAGAAAGACAATGGATGTCACATGTGTAGCAGGCTCTGGTAACCATTTAGGAGTACACGAGACCCCCTCATGTTTTAGGTGTTGTTCGTGTTGTTCTGTTTATAGTTTTCTATGTTGTGTTCTGTAGACTGTTGATTGTATTTTTGTAGCTTTTCATTTTTTTGCAAGGCGATGTAAATTTGTCTTCGACTTATGAGTTATGAATATCTCTTTGTTTTCATCGGTCAACACCAAGCTTCTGTCTTGATCAATTGATAGGACTTCTCCAGAAAGATAAGGCATTTGTCATGTTTTCAGGATTAACAGGATAATATTTCACTTAGGTTTGATTGTAAAATGTTGATATGAATATGATTATTTTTTTAAAATTAAATTTGAAATGTTGAAACAATTTCAGGTCCAAATTTTCGAAACGAATCAAATGCACCGTCATTTAACGATTCACAACCACAAGATAATTTCAGATCCATGTGTAGTCTCAACATTTGATCCGTCAGAAATATCTTACACATTCGGATTAATTGTTTTGATGAATTTGATATTATAACGTTGACAGTAACGCACTTTGATCCCATCAATAATGACATATTAATAAACTATTCATAGATATCAGGATCAAAATTTTGTACCCCAAACGCGCGTCTACAAAGAACTATCAATGAGGCTCGAATAAAAAAAAATCAAATAAGTAAATAAAGTACGGAGTTAACGAACATTGAGGACCAAAAAAGGTTTTGTCAAACTAGATTCTTTTCTTTAAATATCGGAAGAAAAGATAGAAAAAAAAAACTATATATGTTAAAAAGAGGAACTGCACTTAATCGTTTAAATGCACTGGAAACGTAACATTTTGAAAATATCTATGTTAAAAGTCAAACGTTCTTACTATTCAACACATATCGATCATCTCCTAATTTAGATAATAATGTACACGAATAAACCATGAAATCGGGATGGGAATACAGGTTAATAAGAGTTCGGTTATCATGGGCGATTTGAATTCTGCCCTACTTGCTACGCACAACAACAAAGTGATTTACACATTTAATATATTCGATCTAAGAAATGTAATTTAGTTATCTACTAGAGTAACGGACCGTAGTAGCAGCCCACTACATCTAATTATAATAAAGGACTCTGTGTCATGTTCCTTCTCAACCTCCCACCTGATAATTTTGTCATGATACACCGATTGCATGTTCTTATGCTCATCGAACAATTCACACCATGTTTGTTCTACATAATGAGTACGTCATTTTATAATGCGATAAGGATGACAAAGTATAATTTTTCAACAAAAACTGAACCTGTCCTAAAATTATTTCCATGGAGTACAAAGAATAAAATCTTTCTTAAACCTTTAAGTTAGTTTTCTTTATTCAAAAATATAATTTATTGTTTTTATTTTTTTAGGGTAAATACTGGTTCAATTAGAACAGAAGACATGTATAACAACACGACACTTAAAAATATAAATAACCATCATGAATTGATAGCTGCGCAGACGCCTTTCTGGTTTCATTTCACTTCCGGTGTAGTTCTTCTTACAACAACCCTTGTATCTTTAATTTCAAATGGTTCCGTTGTTTTTATATTATTGGTGAAAAACAGGACGTTGCTGACCAGGATAACTATCTATATTATAACAGTATGTTGTTTGAACTTATTAATGGCAGCTTTTGGTACACCAATGGTGGTAATGTCCTGTTTTAACAAAGTGTGGATGTTTGGAAAACATGGCTGTACTTACTATGCTTTTTGATGTCATTTGGCGGTTTGACTTCAATGCTTCTTTTGACCTTGATTTCTGTCGATCGGTACATATACGTTGTAAGACACAATTTATCAAAACATCTGTCAACCCTATCAGTCATTATATCAATAACTGTATCCTGTCTCATTACACTTGGTTTTACTATTAGTCCATTTTTGGGGTGGAACCAGTATACATATGAAGGAGTTGGTACCTCGTGCGCAATAGATCTTGTTGGAGAAAACAATAACGGCCAATCATACGTCTTAACCATCTGTGTTATATATTTTGCTTTACCTGTTTCTGTGATGATATTTGCCTACGGATCAATTTATGCCAAGGTAGGTACAAACATCAAATATATCAAAAAAAAAAACAAAAACAAAAACGAGCTGTGGTGCAATTTAAACGGTTTTTGAGGGTTCGGATTAAAACGTTAAAAAACGCAAGTACCTTTAACTTTTTCTAATGTAAAATCCAAAGTGCTTTACCAAAACACAACAGTTAACATTCATGTAAACATAGTATACATTCAATGAATGAAGAAATAGTTGGTGAGGTTACAGTTGATATGCCCCACATCCGGGTTACTTTCTACATGTTGCTTATCATCTAATCTGTAATAATTTTCCATATTAAAGAGGGTCTTGATAGGGTTTACATTATAAAGGAAAATGGACAAATTCTACTGAGAAACGGACAAACAGAAAAGTAGGTTAAACAAATGAATATGAAATAATGGCGTGTTAAAACATAAAGATTAGAGAATAATGAACAAAAATATAAAGAATAGAGATTGATAGGCAAACAGTATAAAGAATAGAGAAAAATAATCTGACAAAACTAAAGAATACAGAAATGAAGGGATCCCATCTGGACCCTAATAATGATAATGTAATTTAGGTTACTTTTTATTAGATAAAGAAGTATAACAAAAATACCGAACTCCAAAGCAAATTCAAAAAAGGGGAAGTCCATTAAAACTGACAAAAGCAAACGCTATCAATTAAGTAATATTAGTACTTACAATTGTGCCCAGTCAACAATATGACAGTTGTTTTCCATTCGTTCCGTTGGTTTATAAAGTCTAACGTTTGATTTTACAGTGTATATCTCCCAAATAGTTCCATGTATGTAGTCAGGGATTGCGTTACTACACATCACCGTAAAGAGAGACGGAAATACCAAATAGACATTCAAACTCATCAATCAAAACCCGTACTAAAAGAAAGACGAAATATACCAAAGAGACATTCAAACTCATAATCAATTTTATTTAAGCAAAAGCGATAATATAAAAGATATTATTACACACACTTACATCGTTGTAAAATACATTTAGTAGCACAATTTTTCATGGGGTAAAGCTGATGATCTTATCTAAGTATTACTGAGATCTCAAAATGAGGTATTTTGGCACTGTTTGCAGTTTTGCACTAAATGTGATAATTTTGTAGCACTAATTAATTTATGCAAGATAAAACTCAAAAATAGAAATAATGATGTTTGACAGACAAGTGTCCTATGAACATCTGAAGGATATTATTTGGTCATAAGATTTTTAGATTTTCGAAATTTTAGATGCATGAATATAGCATTATCATACATTATTCTTTATTCATTGGCTTAAAACTAGCTTTCAATATTGCGATGACTCTTAGATCAATAAATTATTTGTGATGTCTTTATTTTAGTTACTTCGTGCTAAATACCAGTCTAATTATTCGAGGCCATTCCAGCTGATTTTAACAACTTTTTGTTATGTTGTACTGGTTGCTCATAAAACATGTTTAGGACCAGCACCCTTTTCATGAGGTTGACCGAATTTGAGAGGTTAAAATCCACTGAAAGTTGTCGGTTGCTATCTGTAAGAATCTATTTTGCCAACAATCAGACTGTGTGCGTTTTCCTTTGAATTACTATTCAAATAGGCATGCCGAATCCTGCGATATCTTTCTATACAGTATGGTGTTAGTTTACTGTTGAAGTCCCTAAGGTGACCTTTAGTGGATTTTACAGTCTCCTCCTTTATTTTCTGATGAAAAGTTAGTAAGCAGAATATGTTATAAGATAGTGACAAACTTGATGACTTGTTTAGTTAATGCTCATGTTTTTTTGTTTTATTTTTGAGTTTTCCATGAATAATAACGAATCCACAGTAGATTGATTTTAACATTTTACTTGATTTATGAAAGGTATCGAAAGACTCCAAGGCCAAATTGGGATACAGTCGAAGAAAGGATTCCGTGGTAAAAAGAAAAGAATTCCGAAAGAAATTGAGTATCGAACGGGAACTTGCAGTTACACTGACTATTATCATTGGTTAGTTTTTAAAGTTTTCATACAAACTTTTATGAGAAAAAAGTATGGGTATATGTAAATGAAACAATGACCCTACATCATCACATACACAGAAATAGACATCTAAAAGTCAATTGATGTTTACATCCTCATAATTTGATCTCAGTTGGTGACTCATAAAGGCAATTAAGGATGTTCGCTCCTCCTGTTTTTGAATTTTTGCCAGATATTCGGAATCCTCTGGTTTTATCCATGTAGTGTCATTAAAAAAAATCCCCGCTAACCCCTATTTTTCTTTTCATTTTTTTATTACATTATTATAGTTTAAAAAGCCATATTTGAAAATCCTATAAAATCCTTGTTATTTTTTCATATTCTTTAAAAGAAAAAGGGTGCCAATGTTAAATGTATGAAAAGTCTAGAGAGAATTATTTCCCGCCAAATTTTCAATGGCTTATATCTCAAAAACAAGCAAACGAACCCTTCATTTTTTTCTGCTTTTTTGGTTCCTTTATTTATAAACTATCAATTTATAACAATATTTTAAAAAGCTTGTTATTTTGAAACCGAGTAGCGAACATCCTTAAACCTTATTTTCTAATTGTAATACATTATGTAAGTGCGTATACAGTATATGAAACTCAAAATGGCCCATTGTCTAGAAAGAGGGGCGAAAGATAGTGAAGGACCATTCAAACCATAAGTCGAAAGTAAACTGACAACGACATGGCAAAAGATGAAAGAAGCCCAAAAGACAAACAACAGTATGCAAAACACAACATAGAAAACTAAAAACTGAGCAACACAAACCCTACCAAAATAGGGGATGATCTCAGGTGAAACGGAAGGGTATGCAGATCCTGTTCCTCATGTGGCATCCGTCGTGTTCACACATTTCAAAGATCTTTCATGAACACAAAACTCCACAAATAATAGAACATAAAACAAAGGCAACCGATTCCGGGATTCAATTTATTTCAACAGATCTAAATCTCTCAAATTTCAAATTCGATCAGTTGAATTCAAAAGGTTCATAAAAATAAACAACGTAAAACAATAAAGTTGAGCGCAATTAAAATTTGAAGGTGACTATTCGTGAAATAACGTTGATAAGGAACATTCAAATTCAAAAACTTGAAACCCAAGGATGTACAATTAATTGCTCGCGAGAGTAGTCTCTCTTTGCCAAGAAGGGATCTAAACATAATAACGTAATCTATATGAGAGTCATCTTTGACTGAGGAAATCGTACCTTAATTATTTCTAAATTTGTCAGCAGACTTTGTTAAATTTGTTTTATATCTCTATAAAAATCACAAAAAAGAAAGCACATAATAAATGTTTATCAATGATACTTTTTTTCTATAAAAAAAATTCTTGCAGTTATTAGTACTAAAAGTAAGCTAGACATTTTAGTCTGCTCTCTGCATTCATAAATATAGATAGATAGATTAGATAGATAGATAGATAGATAGATAGATTAGATAGATAGATAGATAGATAGATAGATAGATAGATATAGATAGATAGATAGATAGATAGATAGATAGATAGATAGATAGATAGATAGATAGATAGATAGATAGATAGATAGATAGATAGTTTATTCTCATAAAACCATGCAGGTACAAAGGTTACAGAGAATTAAAAAAAACATATATCATTGCTGTTGTACATTTCGATAGTAGTATATGTCCATTTGTCCTTTTTTAGGTTTCTTTTTTATATGTTACACACCATACACGTTAGTACTACTGTGGAAAGTATTGAGTAAGGATGCTGAAATCGACCCAATTGTAATGGCGATACCGTCCATGATAACTAAAATTGCGGGAATGTTTACACCATTCGTCTACTTAAGCAAGAACAAAGTCTTTCGAGAACATATGTTGAATGTATACACCTGTTTCAAATCGAGGAACAGAGTGCATGCCTGTGAAAATATTGAGCAACCAGCAGGAACAACCATCAACACCATAGACGAAACAGCAAGCGTGAATCATTATAAAAAGAAGAGGTCAACAACTCCAAGCAGAGCGATGATAGAAAATGTTCAATTATCAAAAAGAAAACCACGAAAATTGACGAAACTGGGTCCATCATGATATCAGATCTCCATTCTACAGTTGCTGTGTACACTGTAGATAAATCTGATATTTATGAATATCAGAAGGAATCTTCTTTTTCACAAAATATTCGAAAACGCTCGGTGGATATTACAGACACGTTTGATACAGAGAGTATTATAAAAACATCTGATGTTACCAAAAATGTTACCTTTGGTGACATCCAATCCGATTGTGACCAATCTAACTCTGATCAATCTTCTTCTAATCAACCATTAGGTGTGTTCGATTGTCGTCTGAACAATTATAGGCTTAACAAATAACTCTATTTCAGCTATGGGTGAGCGATTGTCGCCTAACCAATCATAGGCTATACAGATAACTTCATATGTCATTTATCATCTAATCTCATATCTAAAGCAAAATGTGAAAAAAGTCCTAACGAAATAAATTTTTTTTAAGACTACATTTGACTATATTGGATCATATTAAAGGATGTTCGCTTTTCTGTTTCAAAGTAATAAGCTTTTAAAAAGACTGTTTTAAATTGATAGTATATCAATAACGAAACAAAAAAAAACAGAAAAAATGAAGGGTCTGTGTCCTTGTTTTCGATATATAAGCCGGGAAATTATGCTCTTTAGATTTTTCATACATTTAACATTGGATTTCATAAGATTTTCAAATATGGCTTTTTAAACTATATGTAATAAAATTATGAAAAGAAAAGCAGGGATAAGTGGCCAAAATTTTTAATGGCACTACATGGATAAAACCAGATGATTCCGAATATCTGACAAAAATTCAAAAACAAGAAGAGCGAACATCCTTAATGACGCATCACGTCATTTATATTCGAAGCATCAAAAAGGTACATTTTAACTTTGATTGTATTCATAATAGTTTATTAAAGGAGCTTGGCCCTTTTTTATACCACGTTAGTGGTTAAATATTGGTCCTTTGAATGTCCAATTGAGTACATGCCATGTCGGAACTATTTTTTATATCGGCGTTATTATTAATATACTATCAACAACAAACAAATTTTTGTTGGTGTCCTCAAATTTGCTATTAACTAGAACATCTTTTTTGTTGGCGTCTTTATTAGTTTTTTTTTGTGTATGTTGTTTGAATTTTAAGTTAGCTTTGGAGCTTGAATTTATCTTGTATAATCTGACAGATTAAAACATTGTTGTAATAGAATGACGTCATTCTATTGTTGTGACGTCATTCTATTGTTGTACCCTTTCTTTATTTCAGTGATTTGATTATCATTTACTTGTAAGAAACCATTATTTTACCTTTAACTGTCCAATATTTTTAAGAATAACCCTCCTCTTTCTTAAAAAATACTGGACAGCTGAAGGTAGCATAGTTGATTCTTACAGGTAAATGATAGATCAAGAACTGAAAAAAATCAATCAGTTCCCACATTTTTTATTCATGTGAAAAAAAAAAAAAAAAAAATTACAACGAAAGAACAAATGACAATTACACAAAAACATAAGTCACTTTCCAATACAATAACTTTAACACTCAACAAGACGATTTCTTCAGAAAAAAATTCCGTCAAATTGATTTTAACACTGCCTATACTTATTTCACAGCCATTTTTCTCATGTTTTAGGTTGTCTCCTTTAGCACAATTTGGTTGATAATGCTCGTTGTAAGTTTTGATTTTGTTGCTTTTAGGTATTTCTTTTTGCAAAAGATTTATCCTCGTCCGTCTTTGGATATTAAAATCGACCTATGGTGTTGCTCTCATTCTTCTTAACATCATTTTCAGCTACAATTAGAATGAAAAAAAAAAAAATCAAATAATGCTTCTAATGCTTGATATATCATGTCGCAATACAAGGACCACAGGTAAAATAATTGTATTATCATAATCAAGAGAAAATCGTTCATCTGAAGTAAATGTTTTACCAAGTGTTGATGTGCAAGCCACATATTGTTCCTTGTACAAAATAGCTAATCAAGAATTTGATTAACAACCTAAACCTCACCCTGTGTACAAAGTGCAAATCGAGAACTTGCTTCATGAACAAGGGGACTGTAATAATTTTTATGATTTTCAGGTGTCGGCGTTGATTCACAATTTTGTGTTTAAATCTGATATCATTGCCTGTATAAAATTTAATGCAAAACTGCGTTTATCAACGACGATGAATATGGGAAGCTGAATAAAGGAACACGTTACCGCAGGTTATCTGTTAAACAAATCAATCATGTGTCCGATTCTCACTTTGTTCGTAGTGATCATTTTTTTTTAACAGATGTACTCTCTTGAAATTAAATAAACGCAGGTGCTAGATTTAATCTTATGTTCTTATGTTTGTTAAATAAGTTTTTGACAGTTTGTCATTGTGTTATATAAATTTGAACATAAAACCCTTTCCTGCATTGAATTGATTGGAAAAGGGGGAGGGGGTAATATAGTAGTTTTACTATATATAACATCAAAATACAAATTACATTTGTTTCTTTCCAATGTACTTTCCAAACAGTTTCAGAGAAGGAACACGTTACCGCAGGTTATCTGTTAAACAAATCAATCATGTGTCCGGTTCACACTATGTTCGTAGTGATCGTTCTATTTTTAACCGACGTACTCTCTTGTAATGAAATAAACGCAGGTGCTAGATTAAATCTTATGTTTGTTAAATAAGTTTAGACAGTTTGTGATTGTGTTATATAAATTTGTACTTAAACCCTTTCCTGCATTGAATTGATTGAAAAGGCGGGGAGGGGTAATAAAAGTAGTTTTACTATATATAACATCAAAATACAAATTACATTTGTTTCTTTCCAATGTACTTTCCAAACAGTTTCAGACAAGGAACACGTTACCGCAAGTTATCTGTTAAACAAATCAATCATGTGTTCGATTCGCACTTTGTTCGTAGTGATCGTTTCTTTTTTTTTAACCGATGTACTCGCTTGACATTAAATAAACGTAGGTGCTAGATTTATTCATATGTTTGTTAAATAAGTTTTAGACAGTTTGTGATTGTGTTATATAAATTTGAACATAAAATCCTTTCCTGTTTAGTTTAGATCTCAGAGGTAAAATTGATTGAATGCAATAATTATACATTACGCACAGAAACACAGATATGTACACCTACAATGCTTTGTTTTGAAAGAAGAAAAAAGAAAGCATCATTTGCAAAGGGAAATCGAGAGACAAAATTATGTTCCGGTAACATGAAAAAAAAAAATAACCACAATGGACATCAAAACGCAAATAAACGGAAAAAAGAGTGACACGACCATGCAGAAAAAAAAAAAAAAAAAAAACAGAAAAAAGGGGATATTCAGTTGGTACCGGTTGGGTTAGCAATAAACGTCTCTTGCAAGACAACCACCGAGTCGAGATAAAATTTAGTGAACGAGGAAAGAAAGAGGAGGCCTGCGGCATACTGTCATACGGGAAAATTGTGAATATATATTTTGTTCATGTATAGTTGATGAATAGGTCTGATCGATTTATTGATCTCCGGACATTTCATGGCGATGAATTTAGATATTATAACTATATTAATTCATTTTTACATTAAAAGATATAATATTTGGATCCTAATTCTCTTAAAATTCATTGAAATAATATAAGATGGGAAAATTCCGATGAACATTAAAAGAATTTAAATTGATTGCACGTGTTATCTCTTCATTTGTGCTCATTCATTATATTTTATAGTGTTATATTTAAAATAAAATCGTCTGCGGTGCACTCGATATGGTTGAACCTTTTTCATCAACGTGAACCTGTCTTCACATGTTTTTCTTTTTCTCATTCCTAATAAGAAATATATATATATATATATATATATATATATATATATATATATATATATATATATATATATATATACTTGCCATTATTAGCTGCTATAACTATATCCTCTTCGTTGTCCGCACTGAAATCGAATATATCTGAATACACATTTGATCATAATCCAAAGTTTGAAACAACACAATCACTAATTACGACATCACTTTCTTATTGCTTTGCATTAAGAATATACTTCCATCGTCTTTATCCATTTTGAAACACCAAACGCATGTGAAGGTATTGGAAAATATATAAAGTAGTCCTAGCGGGGTGGGGTCCTTTATTTCTGTATTTTTAATTTTTTCGCTCATTATTCGTTATCGTTAAAAATAATGGTTATTCTGTAATTACATGATAACTGTATTCTGGACATTGCTCTTTTCTGTAATAAGCATATATATTTTTACCCAATTCTTTAAATTTTGCAGTTATTCTTTATATTTTAGCACCTCATTATTCGCTATTCTTTATCTTTTTTTACCATTTTTCTCTATTCTTTATTTTTTGGCACATTATTCTCTATTCTGTAAACCCCATCCACACCCTCAAATAGCGGTAACAATAGTAAAGTAGGAACTTTTTATCCTTCCGGAACTGTTGCGGTCATTACCGGCAATAAATGAAAATTGCTTAGAAAAAAAATAAAGTATAGAAATAGCCCGTACGAAATGGTGATAATTTTGTATTTTAAATACCAAACACAGATATATTTGTTGTATATTCAACCATGATTATTTAATTCAAATAAAAGACATTATTACACATGATAGAAATTTAGTAGGTTTTTTATACGAATGGGATTTTGAATAAATAAGCATATTCACCTGCGGAAAAGTATATTCACCGCGCAAAACGTCGCGTGCTTTTGTATACGTAAAATTGAGAATGGAAATGGGGTTTATGTCAAAGAGACAACAAACCGACCAAAGAGCAAACAACAGCCGAAGGCCACCAATGGGTCTCCAACGCAGCGAGAAAATCCCGCACCCGGAGGTGGTCCTCAGCTGGCCCCGAAATAAAATTGTGTACTAGTTCAGTGAAAATGGAAGTCACACTTAACTCCAAAATATATAAATGAACTAAAATTGAAAACATACAAGACTAACAAAGGCCAGAGGCTCCTGATTATAATTACGTTAAAATCGTTTGATGTAAAATTGGTTTTGGTAAATAATTGTCATAACATACATTTTCTCGGTACTCTCTCGGAATATGGAATAAAACAATTACTGTCTTTTGTTTCGGTAATATGTGGTTTAATTGACTTTTGAAAACTGATATTCACTTCGGCCGTTGGCCTCAATGAATATCAGTTTTCAAAAGTCAATAAAACCACATATTTACCTCATCAAAAGACAGTAATAGTATAATATAAAACTAAGTTAATGTGCAATCAGAAAAGATATTTAACATTAACATTTCAATTTGTGACCCCGGAAATTTTATACTGTTATGACAAATTTTCAGCTCGGAATGAATTGACACAGTCTCATTTTCATATACAAATAGATGTACCTGGTATATTGGAGTAACGTTTGGTAGAAGGAGTAGAGATTAAAGATGTTATTTCATGACCATGAATGTGAGTTTTGAGTTTTAGTGGACATGTTTTCGGCAAAGAGAGGAGAAATATACAAGAGGGACATTCAAACTCATAAATCGAAAACAAACTGACAATACATGACAAAAAAAAAAAAAAAAAAAAAAAAAAAACAACGAAAAGACAAACAACATAGAAAACTAAAGACTGGGAAACACGAACCCCACCAAAATGGAAATTAGCCATTCAATAATATAAAACATAGTCCTCTGTCGAATTTGGAGCATCACAGGAATTTAATATATATATATAAAAAAAGAACAACACTTTATAACTTGCACGCGTCCGAGGCCCTTTTCTGGATAGACCTTCACCAGGAACTCATCAAGCCGAATATTTTAAAGCCAAGGATATATAAGAATCAAAACATTTGAGAATCTATATGACCAAATAAGGAGCAACAAATAATAGCCAAATCAGCTAAGGTTAATTTGCATGAGAAAGTTGAAACCTGCGTTTCTTCTTAGTTTCTTAATTTATAAACAAACAATGACAAAAGGTTTTTATAAATCATGTCAGTTCAGAAGTACAGTTTCTAAACTGATGATATAAGTGTACAGACAATAACATTTGGAAAGTTCAAATGTGACAAACCTCAAAAGATACGTCATTGTTGTTCAAAACTTATTTTATTTCAATTGCCAGTTGCACTTTTGGTACAAGAAAAGATAATTTGCAGATTATATAAGTAATACTAAAATGAAAATTGAAATTACCGCAGCTTTTAGGCTAGCTGTAACTAATATTATGTACAAATATGCATTAGGGGAGGTTGGGATCCCGCTAACATGTTTAACCCCGCCACATTATGTATGTATGTGCCTGTCCCAAGTCAGGAGCCTGTAATTCAGTGGTTGCCGTTTGTTTATGTGTTACATATTTGTTTTCGTTCATTTTTGTACATAAATAAGGCTGTTAGTTTTCTCGTTTGAATTGTTTTACATTGTCATTTCAGGGCCTTTTATAGCTGACTATGCGGTATGGGCTTTGCTCATTGTTGAAGGCCGTACGGTGACCTATAGTTGTTAATTTCTGTGTCATTTTGGTCTCTTGTGGACAGTTGTCTCATTGGCAATCATACCACATCTTCTTTTTATAATTACAAGAGAAATAGATATTAAAGAGAGGTGAAAGATACCAAAAGGAAATTCAAACTCACAAGTCGAAAATAAACTAACAACTCAATGGCTAAAACAACAGTACACAACACACAACGTAGTTAACTATAGACTCAGCAACACAAATCCCATCAAATCTGGGGTTTTATTAAATCATTTCTCCAGTCCTGATTTCTCATATGAAAATTTTTAATAAACTGTTATTCAGTTTGCAACATTTACATTTCATACTGTCAGTGTTGGCATGATGTATTTCCTGGCAAGCACAGCTGAAAAAGATCTATTAGGATCCCATACAATTTATAAGGAATCTTGATTTTATAATATTTTAACTAGGAATGTCAACTCGGTGAAGAATCAGTAATTGATTACTCGTTGGCTTTATTGAGCTATAATGGAGTACAGTAAAATATATCGAAAAATGGGAAATATTAAGCTTTGCTGGTCTTTACCTGATTGACGTTAAACGGTCAACATCTTTTCTTGGCCTAGATAATTAAACTCCCAGTCACAATCTACCGTAATTAATAGCTCAGTCACTTCATATATTAATTAAGTAAACAATAATTTAAGGGGTTTACCTTGCTTCAGGAGATAACTCTTTAAATAAAGGCAACAATAGTATACCGCTGTTCAAAAGTCATAAATCGATTGAGAGAAAACAAATCTGGGTTACAAACTAAAACCGAGGGAAACACATCAGTTATAAGAGGAAAACAAAGGAACAACATAAACACTGAAGTGCAACAAAACAAACGCCAACATACATGTACGTAGAAACGAACTATTTGATAACAACTGCCATAATCCTGACTTGGTACAGGACATTTGAAAAAATAATGGTGGGTTGAACCTGGTTTGAAGGCTAACCAAACCTCCCGCTTGTTATATGGTAATGTTAAAGTATATCGCTAAAATGACAACACTACGTGACAGAAATACAGCACAAACACACGCAAGAACACTAATCATAGAGAAACGCACAAATAAATAATATAATAGTCGTTACAACATGTAAACCGCAGAATAACAACGAACATCTTCCATTAACGACAGACAGCACAGGACATCACAAACAGTGACTTATATTTGTAACGAATATATAATCTTGAAATTCATACAATTATTTTGTATTTTGTAAAAGTCAAGTTTCATCAATGTATTTTAAGCATGTACCTGAAACAGATTGGAAATAATCCATGTAACCTAGAAGCTGAGAATATATTTATATAAATGATTGACACAAACGAACTGATGATTTTAAGAGTTATTTCCCTTAACATAGGTCAATCATCAAATAAATACTTTTGAATATATGGGATTGCAAAGTCTAACCAAATCATAAAACAGTCACAATTTATGATCCTCAAGAAAACAGATTTACAGAGATGTTATATATAGTAAAAGTTACCAATATGAGTGTTTGTTGGAACATTATTTGGATTGTTCTTAAATATGGTTTGTGAAGTATTTCAAAACGGAAGTTTTCAGGAGCATTTAAAATGACAAAATCGCACAAATATTGTTTAACTATTATTATTGAGTGATTCTATTGAATTCTGGGAGGAGTTCAAAAAAAAAAAAAAAAAAAAAAAAAAAAAAAAAAAAACAATGTCCTAACATGAAACCGACTTTTCGAGTATCATTTTGGTATTCGATACTCGATACTAAATAGATAGATATATTTATAGATTATCGTTGGTTATCTCAACGAGATTGATTTTCTCGCTTGAGCCGGTACGGCGAAAGCGAGAAAAGCAATCGAGTTGAGATGACCAATGATAATCTGTTTATCGCTATTTTACCTATGAAGACGTTGTTAATTTCCTTGACAACGGCACGTGTTCCCTTAGTTTCTAGCGATAATTTTCATATCACTCGACTCCGTTTTCATATCACTCGACTCCGCTGAGAACGTAAACTATCGGTCAGCAAGATCGAAGGAAAAATTCGTAAAATAGCGATAAACTTTATTATCTATAAACTAAATACAAATTAACAGAGAAACAATCAAAATCAATACACAAAAGTACAAAAGTTGAAGGCACACGAATGCAGTGTGCTAATGTAAAATGATGTATAAATAATGGTGTATATCAAAATGTACAATAAACTTTTAAACAAAATATAAATTAATTAAATATGACAATACATATTTACAAGGAGGGACTAAACTATTCATTAAAACACTTAATCAATAAACATTCTTTTCTTGTTTTCATTACTAGACAGTGAGTTGATTGACATAATACTTGGTCTATGTTAATATTTGTTTTGAAAACTAATTTGAGTATTCGAGTACTCAACGACAAACAGAGTTTTAACCCAACATATATTTTATTTATAATAGTTTGTAATGATTTTTTATATATAAAACAAAATAATTTGTCAACTTGTCAAAGACATGTTTGGCGAGAAAACTTATTCAGACTTGTCTTCCCTTTACACTATTTATCAATAATGGATAGTAAGTTTAGCATCTTATATCTAAGACAACTATCAATTCAATCTGTAAGCGGCAAGGTCCTCTCTATTATTTAGAGATTCTCAGTTTAGAAAGGTAGGATATTTGTCATGTTTTTATTTATATCTAGAAACTGACAATGATGGACGGTTGAGAGCAATACTTTACGAAAAAGAAACAAATTCGTTTGACGTATAATTGTGTTTGTATGTAGCAATATTCCAGCAGCACCTTTTATATTGTATATATCTTCCAGTGGGTACGAGACTCTAGAACTTGCATTTCGTATCTTGATTTCCTTGACAGAGGGTGCTGCCAAACTAACAAAATATATAAAACCAACAGTTACAAGTTGATAACATCTCTTCGAGCATTTAACGGACACCATCATGAGCTGTTTGAACCTTATGGAATATCTGGTTCACATGTGACGATAGATATGTTGCAATTGTCGTATCCATAACCCCTCTTTTATTCTTGAATGTGACCGAATTAGGCTTATACCCGGCTACAATTCTCTCATCTTATCTTCCTTGAATGTGACCGAATTAGACTTATCCCCGACCTGTACTTAAACGATCAACCATATAGGTGCCAAATTTGGAACAGGACCTGCTTGTTTAGAGCATCTGATATCACCCCGGTTTTTAGTGGGGTTCGTGTTGTAGTCTTTAGTTTTCTGTATTGTGCTTTGTATACTGTTCGTATTTTGATAGTTTTCTATTTTTTCCATTACGTTGTCAGTTTGTTTTTGACTTATGAGTTTATAGATTTAGTCTTGGTCGAAACTTCGTTTGTTGAAGCGCACATTTTGTGCTGTAAAATGGTACCGTTAATGTTGTTTAAATACCGCAAACCTAACACACATATTAACACTTTTGAATTTTAAAGTACGTATACATGAATCCTTTATTGAATAATCATTTTGCAAATTTTTTTCTAAATTGGAAAGACATCATTCGAATCGTAGTTATCTGTATCAAGGTTTTACCTCTGCAGCAGATAATAATAATAAAATACAACATTTAAACAAACATCTAATTTATTTATCTTGAAACTTGTAAATATTTAAATGTAAAAAGTATAACAAAAGACCGAACTACTGGTTAAATTCAAAATAGAAAGTCCAAAACAAAACTGATAATAGCAAACGTTATAAACCAATGGAACAAGTGAACAGCAACTGTCATATTCCTTACTTAGTAATGGCATTTGCCGAAGAAGACAGTGAGTTTAATCTGGTTTTATAGCTAGCTAAACCTCCCACTAAGCCTCTCAAAATGTCTATAGTCAGGAATATAACAAAGGTTGTCAAAGTACTGAGTTTAATCTATCAGTTTTCATTTTGTTATAGGAAACTTAATTTACAAATTATAAAACTATCGCTAAAATAAATAATTGAAATTAAACGATGCTTTTAAGATAATAGTAACTGATTACATGTACAAATGTGTATTGAGAAATTTCAGAACCACAACATTGATGAATTTGCATGATGTTGTATAGTTCAATCTTGGAGGTTTACGACTGAAATAATGATTTATTGAATAAAATGGTATTAAATGGTTTCTTCAGTCAAGATTTCTCTATCAAAAACTTTTGAACTTGTCAATTTTGGGATTGAATATCGGAGTAGTGAAAAGCATAACAAAATATCGAACTCCAAAGTAAATTAGAAAAGGAAAGTCCATAAAAATGACAAAATCAAACGTTATTAATCAACCGGGCGAGTGAAAACAGGTCTATTCCTGAATTGTTTTGACATTTTCCGAAAAAATATGGGGTTAAACCTACTGGTAAGTGTCAATAATGGATAACAACACAATTAAAATATATTAAAACATCCAAGGGTTCAGAGATCAATTGAAGGTTTGTTCTCCTAATATATTGATACAAGAGGTTTAATTTAGCTATTATACAGACATTCAAAATCTTTCATCATTGACCAAAATATACAACCTGCGTATGCAAAAACAGTGTCAGAACATAACTTAACTTGCACAGATTCAAAAACTATATAATTTGTAGTTCCTTTCTTTAATGTAAAGGATGTGATCAGCTACTTACGATTTAAAGCCCATTCCGGTTTCAACTGGTACCTTACTTTCATTGATAACTATATTATATGGTGTTAATGTATTTTCTTTTGAAATCCGTGAGATACTTTGCTATATCCGACATATATTATGCTACATTCGGTATAACGTGATAGATGTCATTACGCGTATTCGTAAAATACATTTATAAATATGTAGCCTTTATACACTTTATTATTTATGGTTGAAATTAAGAAAATAGTTTCGACTTCCGGTTTACAAGATAACACTTCCGTCGCTTTATACTAATACTAAAATATATGTTTTCAATTTTCTTTTACATGAAAAAGTTATGTAGGGTACATACGGTTTATTACGTATATATCAATTGACCTCTGCAGCAAAAATTAAAACAAAAACAAAATTATAACAAATCTCTTATGAATTTATTTAATACATGTAATTAAATAAATTGATAAGTTAAACATTGTTTTAAAATAATGGAATTTAAGAAAATAGACTTAAATTCAGTTATCGCTGGGGCCTCTGTCGGATAGTGTTTCATGTTTTAGCTTAACCCAATATGAGAGACGTCATATACTGTGACGTAATTTAGTCCTTTGCAGAAATTCCAAGCAAGCAAGCTGTTTATTTCGTTAGCGGTAAAATTGAAAAAATTAAGGTTTAAGAAATTTATCTTTTATTCTTACGTAGTGTTGGTATGGGATGGTGTTGACGTGTTTCATGCACCCAATGTTGATTAGCAGTAGTCTTATAAAGGAAATTCATTTTATCGTAATTTTTTACCATATTCCATCAGAAATTATCGCCACGTAGTGAACACATGCAGCGAAAGAGCTGAAATCTATTATTTGTTTTCCATTATTATTTAATTTTAACAAATATAACTAATGATATATAATATTCTCCTAAGTTTAGCAGATCAAAATTATAATTCATGTAGTCAGCCTGGTTGGTACACATACAGTGATACACATTTTATGACGACGAATTTAAATTTGTTTTTATATTACGTTTAGCTTTTAAAGAACGGTTGTGTGATGGCGTAATACGCTGTAACAGATAAGTAACGATTATAGTTTACGTAACCTTTGTAGATCACGGGATCAATGCATGTGTATGTGACATGAGGCAAGCGTTATCTGATGAGCTCCCGAATTATTATTAAATTTTCCTTAAAAGGTATTTATCGTGAAATGCGTATCCAGATCTTCCATAGCAAATATTGAATAAAATATCCCTACAAAGGATATTAACGTACCAAGGTGCGAAGGACGTACCCGGCTGTGGGGCGAAGGGACGTACCCACGTTTGGGCGAACGGACCCACATTCATATATTCAAAACCGGAAGTGCAACTCTCGATACAAAACAAACTAAGTTTGAAACTTGGAAATCTTAGAGAGATGACAAGCAGTAGCCCAAATCGTCATATCTAATGATAGCTTGTTTTTGGAGTTAAGCAAACTTATATTTATGTATCCTGCTACAAGTTTTTGCGTGTTCCTACACACTTCAAGTCACTTGATATTAAAAACTGAGCCGAGGGTCGAGTCGGTTAACATGTAAAAGTACAATGAATGGTTGAGATAAATCACAAATTAAGCTATAAATTATTATGTCATCAACAGGTCACAGCTTGAATATACTTTTTCTCATAATTATTCTTTTGTTTTAACACTCATTCGATTTTGTTACGCCAATGTTATGTAAAACACTTGTTAAAATTTACTTTTTGAGTTGTAGCACAATGTTGAGAAGAACAGCAAGGAAGCGTAAAGGACAAGACCTTACTCTGCCAGAATACACCACCACAAGGTCTTCAATCCTCACAACTGGACCCCAGACACATACATCAATGGCACCTGCAGCTTCTGCAGCTAGGTCAACAAACTGGACTGGTTCAGTCACTCACTCAATCCACTTAGGAACTGACATATCATCAGGCGCCATTTATGCAAGCCAAGCGAGAACTGCATCAGCATGTAATAACACAGTGTCCAGCTTCAAGCAGCACCTTGAAAATAATGTACCAGTTCAAGGTAATCAGTATATTACTTTGACACCTACATGTGCATCTAATACTAGTATACAACAAATGTATATTCCACAACAAATATACGGTATAAATACAGATATCGCAATAAACGTACCACAAAATATAAAGGACAAAATTTATAAAAGTGAATACATAGATATGGCTATATCATTAGCACAAAACATGCCGTCAGGTACAAACACTCAAAAATTAGATGTGCAAAATGGGCAGCTTGTCTTGCAGTCTGCTCCAAACCAGTCAAAAATCTTTAGTATTGAGGTGTTGACAACATCTTTTATAATATATGCAAGTATTTATTGTAATCTTCATCCTGGAAGATTTCATGAGTTGCTCAAATATATGAGTATTATACGTTTAGGTGCCAAGTTTTGTAATAATTTAGACTGGAATCATTATGACGAACAATTCCGTTTGCGTAAAACCATTGACCCTACTGGTTCCTGGGCTACTGTTGATTCCGAATTATGGTTGTTATATATTAGTGATAGTACGGAGAACAACAATTATAGTACTGGTAGTACTTCAGTTAACATGAACACTGGGTCTAATTTGAAATGTTATACTTTTAATTATGAGGGTAGTTGTTTCAAACAAGCTTGTTTTATAAGCATGTTTGCATTCGTTACAATGCAGGTCATCCTATTATAACCTGCCCTAATGGGCAAACATTTGCATTGCATAATCAAAGACCTTCTTATGCTAATCCAAGATTCAGGTCACCTAAACCTCAAAGCAGATATAATATCTCATTTAGGCAACCTGGTTCAAACCCAAGACAGAGACCTGCTAATGCATTTTTGGGACAAGGGCATACCCCCATAAGAATTAAATGTTTAGAAGCATGTTTGGTAAGTTACCCGGACAAAGTGGTTGCTGCTGAAATTCTTTTTGGTTTTTACAGGATTCAGCCCTCGCATTCATTCTTTTTCAAAAAATTAATTTCAGCTGAACAAAATAGTGATGAAGTTTTACACAAGTTGCAAGACGAGGTAAATCGTGGCAGAATGTTAGGGCCTTTCAAAGTTATGCCCATTTAAACCCTCCGTATAAATCTTATAGGTCTTGTGTCTAAATCAGACAGTAGTTGGAGACTAATAACACATTTATCGTTCCCAACAGGTGAAAGTGTTAATTCATATATTGATCAGGTATATTGCAAGGTGAATTACACTTCTTTAGACACTATTTTAGAAAAAATTATCAATGCGGTTCTTCATCAGAACTGGCTAGAATTGATGTTAAGTCGGTTTTCGGAATTTAATAGTAAATCCTGCTGACTTTGATTTGCTTCGAATTGAATTTAATGGCCACTTTTACATAGACAAATATCTTCCTTTCGATTGTTCAATCTCGTGTAATTCATTTGAAAAGTTTGCGATGTTTCTTCAGTGGCTTGTCGAAGAGCGGAGTAGGTTACATTCAGTTGATTATTACTTAGATGACTTTATTTTTATTGGTGCCAAATCAACTGGCCATTGTAGTATTTTAATGGAAACTTTCAGCAATGTTTGCAATGAATTGGGGTTCCTATTGCGGAAAATAAAACAATTGGACCTGCTACAATAATTCCCTTTTGGGTTTTGTCATTGATACTGTTCGTATGATGATTATTATTCCTAATGAGAAATTGGAAAATTGCAATCAGAGTTGAGTTCTTTATTACATAGGTAAAAGATAATGTTGAGAGAGCTGGAATCCATCACAGGCTTAATGTCGTTTTGTTCAAGAGCAATTCCTTCTTCCCGAGCTTTTATACGTAGGTTTTATGATCTCATTGCAAAGTTAAGTGTGAAAAGCATCACAAAAGGTTAGAATAAATAAAGAGGTTAAAGCTGACGCTATACGTTGGTTACATTTTTAGACACTTTCAATGGTCAGTGTTTTTCCTGAAAGAGTTTGGTTATCAAATGAAATTCTGCAGCTTTTCACCGATAGTTCTGGTAATCAAAATTTAGGTTGTGGGGCTTTCTTTAATGGTAAGTGGTCTCAGTTAAAGTGGCCTCAAATTTGGTGTACTTCGCCTATATTGAAAAATTTGCCTTTGCTTGAGTTGATTCCAGTTATTCTTGCCTTGTATTTATGGGGAGATTTGTTACGTAATAAGAAAATTCGCTTCAACATAGACAACCTTGCTCTAGTGAGTATAGTTAACAAGAGAACTTTTAAGGACAAGCAAATAATGAAACTTATTCGTCCCCTGGTGTTGTTAACCATGCTTAATAACGTTCAGTTTATTGCTGTGTATATTAATGGTTCTGAAAATAAAATAGCTGATGTCATTTCTCGTTTTCAAATGGATCGTTTTAGATGTTTGGCCCCAACAACAGATATTTACCCTGCTCCAATTCCACTGGAATTTATGACTGTTATTTTAGACCTTTAAAAACCAGTTTGATTAAAAGTTTCGTAGCACCCAGTACATTACAGATATACCAAAGAGGGCAGTCTTTTTTATGAGTTTAGATATTTTCATGGTTTAATGAATACATGGCCTATTCCTCTCTGTGAGTTGTTAAGTTTTATTGCTTAATTGTTCCAGAAAAAATTATCCCATTCAACAATTAATTGTTACGTTACTGGGCTGGGATTTTTTAGTAAGGTTAACAATTATGAGGATATGTCACAAAAATTTGTGGTTCGGAAGCTTTTAGAAGGTATTAAACGCTCAAGGCCTAAGAAAACTGATTTACGTTTACCAGTAACCAGAGTCATGCTGAAATCTATCATTTTTCCTAATCTTGTGGTTGTAACACTCAATATGAATTAAGTTTGTTTAAAGATGCATTTTCACTTGCTTTTCATGGATTTTTATGGTAGGAGAATTGGTTTTGGTTGGTTGTTACCAATAGTTCACAGAGCCATACATTTCAGATATCAGACATACAGATTGTAAGTGGTTTGCTTCAGGTGTGCATTCCTTCGTCCAAAACAGACCAGTTGGGTAAAGGTTCAAACATTTGGATTAATTCTCAGTCAGATTTGATGATTTGTCCTGTTAAATTGGTCAGTGAGTTTATTAAGTTGAGACCCCAGTTCTGGGTCCTCTCTTTTGTCATTTTGACGGTAGTCCTTTATCTAGGTATCAGTTCGTGTCTTTATTAAAAAAGGCTATCAATTTGTCTGGTATTGATCAAACCAGATATAGTTCCCATTCGTTTCGTATTGGGGCAGCAACCACCTTGTCAACGGAAGGGTATCTGATTGTGAAATAATGAGGTTGGGTCGCTGTAGTTCCAATGCTTACAAGGGTTACGTTTGAATTTAGTTTCATTTTTATGCCTTAAGTTGTTGATTGTATTTGTATTATATATGTAACTTATTACTTTCATGTAGCTTATTGCTATAAATGTATTGTAGGAGATCCTGTAAATGTTTGGATAGTTGGATCCTCTATAGTAAAGCACGTTTTGTGACAGCTCGAGATCATCCAGGTGGGGTTAACTTAGGTCTAGGTCGTTTGAATGCCTCTTTGTAGTGGCAGGGCAAGGGTGGCATGATATTGAAGCATGTTAAAAGTCAACTCAGAACAATGAAAAACATGAGGAGCCACCACATTTCTTAATATTACACGTAGCGGGTAATGACATAGGTAGTTCTAGAGTGGGTTTTTGTCGTAATGAGATAAAGAACGTGATCAGATGGATTATGCAGGAGTTCCCCAACTCTAAGTTAGTATGGTCTCAAATTTTGACCAGGTTGAAATGGTGTCATTCAGATGATCGCAAAGCAATGAACCTGTGTCGCTATAGAATTAACAACTCTATTGCTGCCTTTATGATTAGCTGTGGGGTACTACATAAAATACCCAGATATTCGAGCAGATTAGAAATTTTTTCAACCGGATGGTGTTTACTTGTTACCCTTAGGGAAATGACTTGTGGTTGAACATTTTACAAGGTGCAATAGAACATTTTATTCTAAAGAAAGACTGTGCTTCCACTTTTCCGTGTTAATTATATATTATATGATATACAAATACAGATACAATCATCTATATTGTGGCTTGTTGTAGTTTTGGTTACTATTTTTACTTGTGTATGTAAATATTTTTGAACAGTTGTTTAAAAACATAGAGATTATCTAGCATAATTATCTGGTTCACAGCTTTGCAGCGAACCGCCTTTTTATGGCGGTTGACAGAGTCTCTGTTTTCCTCCGTTAATGTGGCAAAATTCGCTGCATATAATCTTAATTTTAACTATGACATTTTAGGTTTTGGATATTTACACCTGTGTATCCCATGGTACATGCTAAAATTAAAGCACCCGTGTATCCCACGTTGCATCTTACCATTTTCATAAAGCTGTGGCCAGATATCGACAATCCATATATATATATTTTGTTTTAATGGCACCATCTGAGATAATTCCAAACACACATAATTGCTTTTTTCCATTTTTAGTCAGATGGATTACCGAAGTGGAACAAAGTATTGACTTTAATCTATCTTTTCAAAAACTTAATTTGCAAAATTTGCAAAATTTGCAATAAACGCAAAATGAATAGTTGAAACTCAACGCGGCTTTTATACCAGGTGTAACTGATAACATTTACTAATGTACATTGAGGTATTTCATAACCTTTATGCTTTTGGTATGGTTTAACCTTGGAAATCCAAGAATGTAACATTTATTAACTGAACTGGATTTAAACGAGAAAATGATATTAAGGGGTACCCAGCACTTTTAATAAAATAAATTTGGCTTGTTCAATTTTCATAAAATTTTGACAAACTATTAACTCTGACATGTTGGCAAAATATAATAAAAAAGAAATTTTAACCACACAATTTATAGGAATCATTTCATTGGATATATAGCAGTTTGACAAACACTAATTTTGATCACTGAGAAGATTGATCTCTATTTACTAGAAACGTGTGATTAAACGTTCAGTTGATTTTTAAAGAGTGAACTCCCTTAGGTGTTCTGTTCCCCTATATTATTTCTTTAATAATTTCTCTTATACAGTCTTGGCAATTTGTCAACATTTTAAATTATTGTTTGGTAAGAAAACTTCACACTTCTTTTTACAGCATTTATCAATACTGGAAGGTGAATTTAGCATCTTCGATCTATGACATCTTTCAATTATATCTGTCAACAGTAAGGTTCTATCTGTAATTTAACGATAGAAGTTCAGTTTTGAAAGGTAGGGCGTTTTTCATATTTTTACGGATTCAGCGGATAAAGGAGTTGGTTCTGAGATTTTCCCACACGAAAATTTGGTGAAAATTTGATAAGCATATGCTAAAATTTCCAATAGTTTCGCAGTTGAAATAATTTCAACAAATGAGTCATTCGTGACGTATTTGTGACATCATAATGTAGATGAATTTCATAAAATATTGATTTTAGCAGAATTCTGCAAAATTTATGACAGTTTTCTGAAAAATTAACAGTGGCGCCACCTTTGCTCACAATTTTGTTTGCTGAAATATTCTATATATACCATATTTGTTTAACTTTTCAACACAAATTTCAATAGGCGAGGGTGGCGGGACACATAAAATCATAAAACAAGGTGAAAAAAAGAGGAAAATTTCTCAGAAAATGGATGAAGATGAAATCTTTTCCTATCTTAGGCTAGTATCTGTATAACTATGAAGCAGATATACATCTTTTTCTTATTGTACTTTCAAATATTATACAATAATTAAATTAAAAAAACACCTTTAAAGGGCCGTTTATTGGGGTAACTGGCTCTACTCTCCTTTAACTTATATGTAATTGTTAATGGTTAACAAAAATCATTGAATTTACTTTATATTAGACTGCTCGACACTTTTCACAATTTATGATATCATTAAAACAAAAGCTACATTTGAGTTGTTCAAATCAAAACTTCCAGCGTGAAATTGCAGTATTTAACGTGCGTTCAAATCAAGAAAAGGGCAATTTGTACTGTCCATATTTGATTCATTCAAAATTAGTACTCTTTGTATAATTGTATAAAGAGATATAATTAGAATAATAAAAGAGCACGTGTTTCAACAGACGTATTTACACTTGTATGCATATGTGTTTTCCATTACTTAAAATCACACAAGTTCCCGTAAAATTTGAAATCACAGTTTAAAATATTTGACGTTTTTATTGCAAAGTGATTGTTTTATTGACGTCAGAATGTGTCCATAGTACAAGGATGCCCCATTCCACTTTCATTTTCTATGTTCAGTGGACTGTGAAATTGGGGTCAAAAACTCTAATTTGGCATTAAAATTAGAAAGATCATATCATAGGGAACATGTGTACTAGTGTACTAAGTAAGTTTCAAGTTGATTGGACTTCAACTTAAAACTACCTATTCGGAGACAGATTTAAGGTCAGTCGGAGACAAAATTCAGCTAAACCTGAAAAGTGTAAATACGTTTATTCTTTCTCTCGAATGGAATGAGATGGATCTTTTCTGTGCAATAAATAAGGCAAAAGATGACAAAAGAAGTTTTCAAAATCAAATCATGGCAAAGAACTACATCGACACAAAAATTATCAGTACTTAGAGAGGTCCTCATGCCATCCATCCTCTACTTTCAGAGGCATAATTAAAGGCGAAATGCTTTAAGAGATGTACGAATGATTCAGTAGAATGCACAATATGCGTTATTTTCTGAACGCCTTATTAGAAGAGGATATAAAAAAAAAAACGAAATTAAAACTGTTATGTAGGAAGTGACTGCAAAACAAAGATATGACACATTAATGGTAAAACCTAAATCTGTATTACAGTCGCCTCCTTTGGTATTCTCCACAGTGGTTTCAAGACAGAAATCACACATAAAGAACAATAATTTAAAACACTGGGACAATTAAAAGATGACGAAGAGGCAAAACATTTATTCGATAAAAGACCTCTTTTCGCTTTCCGTAGGCATAAAAACTTGAAAGACACAGTAACATCAGCAACTCTGGGTAATTAACATGTTGCAAATTATGAAAATAGATTCTATAGTACTATGTTTGTTTTAAATGATAAACATGGTACAAAAGAAAAAAAGAGTACAGAAAAGTATTAGTCAAACAGATCACGAGGTGTCGAGCCCCTTATAAAAATTACAGTATTTTTATAATAAGTGTCACCATGCAATGGCTTGGGCTCCTGACGATGGACATGGCCATGGTCAATTAGCTTATTCTAATTGGTCTAAATAGATGTTCAAAACACCTTGTGATCTATGGAGTTGGGGTGCTGGGATAGGTTTGACAACGATTTATTGAATTATTAGACCGATATCGACAAAAATCATGACATTAAACAATATCGAAGAAAATGAAAACAACAATCTACATTACACTACATGGAAATCTATAAACATAGCACACGGAACCCATGAAAAATCTAGGGCGATTGTAGGTACTCTGTTAGAGAAATTTTGCTCTCCATGTGTCACTCATCGTATCACTCCTATAAAATAAGTTGATATATTACATAATGGGATATTGTTGTTGTAATCGTTTGTTGATATGTTTAGCCCATGCTATCAATATAGGAAGTTTTATGTGATGTTCAAATTGTGATTGTCCTGATTTTCGGGGACAATTTCGGAATCTTGAATGATATGAAATTTATATTCTATTTATGTATACCTTAATCTGTCTTTAAAAATTATATTCTTTGATAATTATTTAGAATAAAATCATTTTAAAACCCCGTCATCATAATATCGTATTATATATATTTGTTTTTATCTTACAAGGTTTATACAGTTAGAAAAAGACATGGCTAACAACACAACAGTAATAAGTATAAACAACCATCATGAATTGATAGCTGCACAGACGCCTTCATGGTGACATTTACTTCCGGCTTTATTCTTCTTACTACAACCCTTGTATCTTTGTTTTCAAACGGCTCTGTTGTTTATGCATTATTGGTAAAATATAGGAAGCCAAGGAAAAGAATCACTACGTATATTATAGCAATATGTTGTATGAACTTGTTTATGGCAGGTTTTGAACACCAATGGTGGTGATATCCTGTTTCAACAAAGTATGGTATTTTGGAGAATCAGGTTTTACGTACCACGGCTTTTTGATGTCATTTGTAGCTCTTGCTTCAATACTTTTTTGACTATGATTTCCGTCGACCAGTACATATATGTTGTTAAAACAATTTCTCAAAACATCTATCAACCACACCAGTCGTCATATCAATTACTTTAGGTAGTGTCCTTACCCTTGGTTTTGCATAATTCCTTTAATTGGATGGAACCATTACACATATGAAGGAGTTAGTACAGCATGCGCAATGGATCTTAATATAGAAAAAATAACGGACAATCATTTGTGTTGAATTTTTTTCACTCTGCTTTGTTTTACCTATTTTGGTGATGACATTTGCATACGGATCTATTTATGCAAAGGTAGGTACCACCTTCGAAAGTTGTTAAAACATATACGTTTCGAAGCGCAATTTGAACGTTTATGTGAGTCCAACGTTAATTAAACAAATACTCAAAACTTTTGGAATGTAAAATCCAACGTACTTTTCTAAAACGTAAAAATAAAGGCCTGACTGAGGTTTTTCATTTTATTTTAAATATAAAACTCAAACATAACTGGTGTTATCAGATGATGTTAGTTTTCATTTGTTTTATCTGATATTTTGTTAGTTAAGGAGAGGCGAAAGATTTAAAAGCGACATTCATATCCACAAGTCGAAAAAATCTTGCCTGTCACCTTTAAATGTAATATTGGAACGGATTTGATCTAAATGTCGTGACTACAATCCCGTCCCTTTTCCTCGAATATGACCTACCGAATTAGACCAATTTTCGGGTTTGTACTAACATGAATAACTCCACGGATGCCACATGTGGAACATGATCTGCTTATCCTTCCGGAGCACCTGAGATCACCTCCCAGTTTTGGTGAGATTCGTGTTGCTCAGTCTTTCGTTTTATATGTTGTGTTTTGTGAACTGTTGTTTGTCTTGTTCTTTTTGCCAAGGCGTTGTCCGTTTATTTTCGACTCATGGGGTTGAATGTCCCTTTAGTATCTTTCACCTCTGTTGTACTGTTTAGAAATTATTTCGTGCTTAATAGAAAGTATATGGGATATCTATCTATGGCACAAGATCAGTATATGCACAGCAAAACACACACATAGCAAATAAACAGCGCTTTTATTGCCGTTCTTCGTCTGAAAGTCATAGTGAGACCTTCAACAGATAGCGAAAACTCTCATTTCACTGTAAGTTTAGGCGGCCTTATCACTTGTTTGAACGGAATTCTTTGCAATTTGACGATATCGCCAAAACTGTGAATTGAAGAACAAAACCATTGAGAAGTATCAATACAATAAATCAGGCAAAGAAATGAAACCGGAAGTGATATAATTAACATGTATTGCAGCGACTGAAGTTCAAATGGAACACAAATTCATGAATGTGTATGCAATGCTTGGTTGAATTGTATGCATTTGTCGGCGAATTTGTCCAATTGGTTTAGATATCGAAGAAATTCCTAAATCTATCTTAGTTTTACATTTTTCTTGACAGGTGTTGAAAGATACCAAGAACGAATTGGCAAACCATCGGAGGGAAGATTCTGACTCAAAAGAAAAGAACTCCGAAGGAAAATGACCGTCGAGCAGCGTCTTGCAGTTACTGTGTCCATTAATATTGGTTAGTTTTACGATTTTTAACCAACCTACGGGAGATTTCCTCCCGAGAGAATAAACAGTCGAGTAGTCAGCACTTCTGTGTTGACATGAATTAACATTGAGTTTGGTGGTTATTTTTAATTAAATGTTTACACAACGTTTAATTTTTTGAAATTTTAAGGATTTTCTAAAGAAGGAATAGATATAACCATAGCTGAATTTGACAAAACCTTTTGAAACTCTGGGTCCTCAATTCTCTTCAACTTCATGCCTTATTTGATCATTTTAATTTTTGTGTATTCGAGCATCATTCATGAGTCTTTTTAGACGGAACGCGCTTCTGGCTTACAAATCCTTATATCTATGATGAGTTTTCTTAAGAGAAAAAGTGTAGATACTGTACATGTATTTAAGAAAATGTGTTTTAGATAACCAAGGTTTTAAATCACTCAGTCAAAGTGGGCCTTAAAAAATATTGCTTTTCTACTTAGGCTTTTTGGTCATATATATATCATAACATTGCATTCTATTGACGCATCCGTGTATTTCAAAAATGAAAAGAACACGTTCTATATTTCATGCATCCGAAGCGCTTTTCTGGATTTACCTTTTATCAAATGTTGAGGTTTGAGCATTCCAGAGTAAGGTAAAGAAAAGCACTTCGAATGCACGAAGTTTTAAAGCCCAAGTTTCATTAGGTAGCACTGTGTCAATACTGGTGCTGATTGACTGTCATCTAATTGTTCATTTCATTCGTTTGCTGTATTTGAACTTTAGATTTTCCCATTTGATTAGGGACTTTCCGATCTGAACTTTCCTCGGAGTTCGGTATTTTTATTATTTTACTTTTGGAACAGACATGATTTATAATATTTTTAGATTCTTCTTTCACCGTTTATATTTTAAAAACTATTAAGAAAATAAGGTTTTAACTTTCTCAGACAAAGTTACATATTTGTTTTCGTTCATTTTGTACATAAATAAGGCCGTTAGTTTTCTCGTTTGAATTGTTTTACATTGTCATTTCGGGGCCTTTTATAGCTGACTATGCGGTATGGGCTTTGCTCATTGTTGAAGGCCGTACGGTGACCTATAGTTGTTAATTTCTGTGTCATTTGGACTCTTGTGGACAGTTGTCTCATTGGCAATCATACCACATCTTCTTTTTATATTTTCACCTATTTTTGTATGTCTTTTCTTTGGTATATATCCCCAAACATCGTAGTGGTTTAAGCGTTCACGATGGAGGTAAATCCAGAAAGCTTATCAGAAGTACATATTTTTAAGGAGTGAATTCTACTTTATACACACATTTGCAATTCGTCCTTCAGAATCTAAAGGACTATGGGTAATTTCATTATTTGTACACCAAAATGAAAATAACGCTATATCGTCGGTTGAAATATCTGTATTTCGTACATTTTAAACCAATCGCAACATTTTGATGTACGCTTTTGAAAATATTACACAGAATGCATCAGATTCAGAAACGGCTTATTTAACCACATCTACCTTTTATACACTAAGCAAACAAGTAACTCTACATTGTCCATGCTCTAGAATTAGTGCAAAATTTTTATTACATTACAGAGATTTGTCAGAAACATTAATAAAAAAAGAACATTTAAGATAAATCAGAAGACAGCCAATGATGGAATTCAATTTGTTTCACTAGATCCACATTATTTCAGTTTTGGATTGGAATTTAAAAAAACATGTTCATAGAAAAGTCCACAGCTCACACTAAAGAATGAAAATAGCACTTCATAAGTGTTTTGTATCAGAAGCGGTTTCTGAAGTAACTTTCATCAAGAGAGTTTACATCGCTAAGAGAGAGAGAGAGAGAGAGAGAGAGAGAGAGATACCAAAAGGATATTCAAACTCAAAAGATGAAGACAATCTGGCAATGACATGGCAAAAATAACATAAAATCCCAAAAAGTACATGAAACACAATAAAGAACATATAGACGAAACAACACAAACCCTCCAAAAAAAAACAGGATCAAATTTGGTTCTCCTTAAGGGTAAGCATATCCTGCTCAACAAGTGAAAAGCGGGAGGAAGAAGTTAACCAGAAAATGTACCTATAAAAATCTTATCATAGATACCAGGCTTACAATTATGTACCACAGACGCACATTTGATCTGCAAAAGACTCATCCGTGACGCTTGGATAAAAAAGTTAAAGAAAAGCCAACTAAAGTTTGAAGCTGATGATCATTGAGGACCCATAATTCCGAAAGTGTTGTCAAATACAGCTAAGGTTATATTTTCCTGGAGAATAACAACTCCATCTAAAGTCACCTTTTGGGAGGAGCTAGTAATTCTAAATTTGACAACAGATTTTGTTTCATTATTTACTTAACATAAATTTGTTAACTGATTGTTAAATTTGTAACATACCTTTCTCGAAATCGTGTAACAGATCAGAAACAACCTGAAAATGTTCATCAATGACAGTGAATTTCAGAAAAAGCGCGCAGTAACTAACAAGCAGATCGAAATTATTAATTTTCTTTTATCACATCTTGTTTTGTATAGAATTCAGTGCATTTGTGAAGGGATAAACTTGTTTTCTTTATTAAAATATATGTGCATTTTTTAGGTTTCATCTTAATATGTTACACACCATACGCATTTATAGGTATTTGGAAAATATTGAATACGAATGCTGAAATAAACCCAATTGCCATGACTATTCCAACCATGCTTACTAAGGTTGAAGGAATTTTACACCATTTGTCTATTTGAGCAAGAACAAAGCCTTTCGAGATAATATGTTGAATATATACACCTGCTTCAGATTGAAAAACAGAGTACATCCGTGTGAAAGTATTAACGGGAGAACACTTACAACAGTAGGTCACAAAGACGAAACGCCAAGCGTGCATTCTACCAAAACAAAAGAAGGCAACAACTCAAAATTCGTGACGATAGACAGTCTGCAGTTGCTTTGTACAATGTAGATACATCTGATATTTCTGAATATCAAACGGCATCTTCTTTTTCAAAAATTATTCCAAAATCTTTGGTCGGTATTACAGATACAATTGATACAGAGATTATTATAATAGTATCTGGTGTTAAGAAAACATATAGCTTTGATTAAATACCATTAAATTGTGATCGATCTTCACCTTATCTATCATAGGTCATACAGACGGCTCAATTGCATCATCGTCTGTTCGATTATCGTCTGTCCGCATATATAAAGCAAACTGTTTCAGATAAGGGTAAAGGTTTGGTACCATTAAAACATTTAAACCCGCTGCAATTGTTTGCACCTGTCCTAAGTCAGGAATCTGATGTTCAGTAGTTGTCGTTTGTTGATGTGGTTCATAAGTGTTTCTCGTTTCTCGTTTTTTTATATAGATTAGACCGTTGGTTTTCCCGTTTGAATGGTTTTACACTAGTAATTTTGGGGCCCTTTATAGCTTGCTGTTCGGTGTGAGCCAAGGCTCCGTGTTGAAGACCGTACTTTAGCCTATAATGGTTTACTTTTATAAAATTTTGACTTGGATGGAGAGTTGTCTTATTGGCACTCATACCACATCTTCTTATATCTGTTAAACACATTCATCATCGATTGCAATCCTAACTATTGTGTAATCGATTGCTGTCCAACCGCATATATAAAGCAAACTGTTAAAAACATGCATCATCAATTGCAATCCTAACTATTGTGTAATCGATAGCCGTCAAACAGCATATATGAAGCAAACTGTTTAACCCATTCATTGCCGATTGCACTCCCACCTTATGTGTAACCGATTGCCACCTAACCGCATAATTGAAGAAAACTGTCAAATATATTCATTACAGATTGCAGTTCTACCTAATGTGTAATCGATTGCCGTCTAATCATAAATCTGATGCAAACTATCAAATCTATTTATTACCGATTGCAGTCCTACCTATTATCTGAACGATTACTGTTCAACCGCTTATCTGAAGCAAACTATCAAATATTACCTACCTATTGTGTAATCGATTGCCGTTTTATCACATATCTGAAGCAAACTATCAAATCTATGTATTACTAATTGAAGTCCTACCGATGCTGAACGATTACTTTTCAATCGCTTATTTGAAGAAAACTTTCAAATCTTGCCTACCTATTGTGTAATCGAATGCCGTCTTATCACATATTTAAACCAAACCACCAAATCATCACAGATTGCTGTCCTACCTATTGTGTAATAGTTTGCTGTCTAATCGCATATCTGCAGCAAATTTTGAAACCCATTCATCACCGATTGCAAGCTAACTTATTATGTGAACGCTTATTGTATAACTGCATATCTGAAGCAAACTATCAAATCTTTCAATCAATGATTGCAATCCACCTGTTGTGTAATCGATTACCGTCTTATCGCATATCTGAAGTAAACTATCAAATCTGTTAATTACCGTTTATCAAAAGTATCAATAGGGAACATTGCAACGATTATTGTATTCATTATATTTTGCTAAGCATCAAGAGAGTTCATTCGGTTTTACAAATGTAATAATGTTTTTGACTTACTGATTTTGACTCTTTTACACTACATCCTATGTTTTTAAATGACTCCATTTACAGGTTATTGAGAATGTGCAAAGAAGTTAACATTAAATTGCGTCTTTTATATTCTGGCAAATTTCAGTTACAACTGTGATAACCCTGTTAGAAAATCTGTTTTGTGGTTACTGAAGTTAAATATACTAACAAGTTTTTTGTGAATGTCCCAAGTCAAGAGCCTCTGGTCTTTGTTAGTCTTTATATTTTTGAAATTTTAGTTCATTTATATGTTTTGGATGTTAGTGTGACGTGCATTTTGAAGTAGTACACATTTGTATTTAGGGGCCAGCTGAAGCCCGTCTCCGGATACAGGATGTTCTTTCTGTGTTGAAGACCCATTTGTGGCCTTGGCTGTTTTGGTCGGGTTGTTGTCTCTTTGACATATTCCATATTTCTATTGTCAGTTTAAATTGATTTATATTTGTTAATTCAAAACCAGGTAGTCAATGGGAACGGAACAGGCACTGCTTACCCTTCTAGAATTTCTAAGTTTATCACTAGGAAGATAAGGAAGTTGCTCAGAAACAATACATTACAGGATAGAAAAGCCCTTTAAAAATCTTAATTTTGTGTAGTTGTTTCGATTTAAAATATACAGTTGGATGCAGACCATGCATACGATGTAAATGTCCTGAAAATGTTAAAGAGGAATTTATCATTTGCGCTTTGTGCACACGTCACATTGACTCTACGTTAATTCAAATAGAAAACACAAAATATTACAGTATTTTTTTAATTTTGTTATTTGTAATCTTGTACTAAACACGCGTTGTCATGGTATCACAGATATATTGATTAATCATATCACATGACCAATGAGGACCAGTTTATGTTAAAAGGTTAAGCTTTTATGCGCATGTATGATAAGTATAAAAAGATTTGATTTTGATTTTGGTGTTTTAACGCCACTTTTAAGCACCGCCTTTGGGCTATTTCGTGGCGGCCAGTTTTATTGGTGGAGGAAGCCGGGTGCCCGGAGAAACCACCGACCTTCGATAGGAAAACTGACAATCCTGGTCAATTAAGATTGAGTCGAGTGCACCCGAACGAGCGGGGTTCGAACTCACAACCTCAGTGTTGACTGGCTAGTGATCACAGTAGTAACTACTTAGACCACTCGGCCACCGAGGCCCCTATAAAAAAAAAAAAAAAAAAAAAGAAGATATGGTATGATTTCCATTGAGATATGTTTCCAAAGCGAAATTAAGGAAATCTAGGTCTTAAACATTGAAAACTCCACTCCGCTTAGTCGGCTAAAGAAGACCCCGGCACGAAAATGAGAAACAAATAAAACAAGAAAACTAACGCCCTTATTTATAACAAAACAATTTACAAAAAAAAAAAAAATAGACATGAACCGAAGACAACAACTGAGCCACAGACTCCCAACTGGGGACAGGCATAAAAGAATGTTCAGATCTGCTCGTAGTGTCCTTTTTGTTGTTAAGGATGAGGAAATGATAACTACCCTGCCACGTCCAATCTGTGTTTTGTTTAATGTTTTTCTGCTTTGTATCGATCTGATGAGTTAAGCCTTTTCAACTTTTCAAACATGTTAACCCCGCCACATTTTTATGTGTCTGTCCCAAATCAGGAGCCTGTAGTTCAGTGGTTGGCGTTGATTCATGTTTGTCATATTTATTTTTAGTAAATTGCTTGCAATTGTTAAAAATAAGGCGGTTAAAATGCTCAGTTTAATTGTGTATATGTTTCATGTGGGGCCTTTTATAGCCGATTATACGTTTTTTTCATTGTTGAAGGCCGTACAGTTGCCTTTAATTGATAATATCCACCTTATTTGAACCGGTAGATACTTGTCTCACTGGCAAACATACCACATCTCCTTAGTTTTTATATTGACAACGTCATGGTTAAAAACTAAAAGACCAATAGATAAACAACAGTACAATAAACCAAACATAGAAAACTTAAAACAGTGGAACACGAACTCCACCAAAATATGCATTATCTGACTTACATAGCGTCAACAAATATCATATTCTGTAAAGATTTGTAGGAAAATTTTATTTAGTTTATCGATCACATAAATATTGGAGATTCTTTTCTGGTGCATTTAGGTAAAACCACCGCCTACGGCTTAATTCTAACTGAAATAAAACTTTAGGAGTACGAAATAGCAAGGAGACTGCACACAATCATAAAGTTAAAAGTAAAACACGAAAAAAAAACCGACATCCTTAAGTCCTTGTGTGTATATGATAGTTGTTATGCATTCGTTTGATGTGTTTGAACTTTTGATATTGCCATTTGATTGAGGACTTTCCTTTTGAATTTTCCTCGGAGTTCAGTATTTTGTGATTTTACTTTTCCAATACAGTGTGAATCAACACGATTGTAATACGTTTGTAAAGTAGTGCATTATTAACGTTTTCACCTATCGTATCGCTTAATTGAAACAAACTTAACAGAACTCATAATATTTGTATCGAAAGTTAAATTATGCGTTTACGACGTTCTCTGATATTTCAATCTAACTTGGAGGACATGATTTTGTTTCTGCTTAAAAAATATTGATAGAAAATTGGATATTAAACCCGCAGTCGGCCCCAATACATGACCACTATAAGTAGATTCAAGTGAATTAAACATTTTAACAAAATGTAGTTGAGGCATTTTAATCAGAATAAATTATGACCTTACACAGGTTTGTCCTTTTGAATTGAATGTAAAAATAAGAAGGTGCTGTATGATTGCGAATGAGACAACTCTGCACAAGAGAACAATTGACAAAGAAATTAACCACTATAGTTCACCGTACGGCCTTCACGTTTTCATTGAAACTTATATTGGTCTTCTTGTTTCAAAGAAATAACCCCATATAGGTATATAAGTACTCGCATTAAAATTTTGTATTTTCATACTTCAAAAAGATGGTTTTACCCAAACTGAGGGCTTCATAAGTCCATGGTTGCTAAAACGTAAGTTGCCAATAATAGCAAAATGGTACTATTTTTATGTTTATGCACTGGCCTATTTATTGACTTCAATTTTTACCTCAAGACTAATGTTTGCTAAACATAGGAAGCAACTTAGTTTAAAATTGTAAAACTTGATATCGACATATTTATAGGGCGTCTAACACTTTTCTCAATAGAAATAAGAAGTGCTAATATTTTGTCTTTTCCTAATATTAATGTACCGACCTGATAATTGAGTACTTTGTTTACCTTATTATGGATAAGTTGACATGAACAGGAAGCAATTGCAGTTTTAAATTGCAGACTATGTTGTCAGCATCTATGAAAGGGGTCAACCTTTTCTTTTTTTTCTAGAATATTAAGTACCAGTATTAAAACTATGTTCTTTTGTTATCTAAAGATGGATAGTTTTACACAAATCGACATCTTTATTAGCCTACGGTTACTTAAACTTATGTCGCCAATATTAATAAACAAATTCCAATATTTATTCGTTTTCATAATATACATGTACTGACCTGGTAATTAAATACTTTTTATACATCAGGAAGAATTGTTTGTCATAAAAGTGTAAGAATTTAAGTTAAAATTGCAAATTTCATTGTTGGCGTATATAATGGTGCCAATATTTTGTCTTTGTTCTTGAATGAATTGTACTATCATGAACACTTTGTTCTTCTGATAGCTCTTGAAGGATAATACACAGCATAGGAGTTAAATATTTCTTCGGTCGACTATATCTGATTCAATTCATATGATTCTGTACATACATGTAATTATTTCGACTGCAGATTTTGTTGATGAAAAATAACTGTTGGTGTTGGAATGTATGCACAGGTTTTACAATAAGATACGATACATTTATAAATATATATATTTAGGTCGATCAATAATATAATTTTAAGATGCAATAAACAACGCCAAATATTTTGAAATGAGGATATTTTTGAAAACAGTATATATAATTCTGGATATTATGATAGAAGGGTTTTGATTGACATATGTTATTTTGTTTTTCCTTGGCTGCTATTTTGAATGGGTTATTGGTTGATTGTTTTCTTAATTTAATTAATTAAATAAAGTCTTAGATTGATACTATATTGTTGTGATGAATCAAGCAAAGGCTGAATAAACTAAATTTGTTTAGAAAATATTGTCCTAAAGTCTACCCATTAGAAGAGGCATTTGGCTGATTAATTAAGGAATTTTTTCACATAGATTTCAGTCATAAGGAAATAACTATTGCTCACATTGTGTCAATTTCAGCCTATCTTTAATCTGTCTTCGACTATTTAATGTATTGCCATGTTAAATCTGCCGTTATAAATACTATTTACCACATACTATAATATAACTTATTTCGAAATAATGTTTTATTGTATTTCATTTCTGAAGACAAAAGTGATAGTTTATTCATTTATCATTTGCAACATATGAATAAGCCATTAAAAATAAAGAAAATCAGACCGTTAAATGTAAAGGATTTGCTGTTATCAAGATAAACATTTCATGAGAATCGGATTGAAATTACTTTTAAAACATTATACTTTTATACAACAAACTATTAAAAGTAATGTGAATGGAGTATATTTATAAGTTTCACAAATAATACACACAGAGAGTAATCGAGCCAGTACTTTAAAGTGCACGTACAAGTTAGGGTACAATTGTAGCAAACGCCCGTTAACTACTGACCCAAAATGACATAAATTAAATTATCGTTTACTAGGATAGACATTAGAAATATCTATTTTGACTGCGTAAATGTAATTATAGAAAACGCGAGAATTATAGTAAAATAACGAAATTTGTGCACGCGGCGTTAACGTGCATTTAGTTTATGTTATTCCTAGTCTGCACCTAAAAGTATGTATATCTGTTGTAAATGCAGTCACTACTTTTGAATCAATTATCAGAAAATATAAAACCAAATTAACATGCAGTCAGAAAAAGATATTTAATATGAAATTTTCAACTTGTGTACCCGGAACTTTTACACTTTGACTGTCATTGACAAATTTTCAGTTCGGAACGAATTGCCATATTCTCTGTTTTCCTGAGACAAATAATATATCGTTATTGGTATATTTTGGTTTACCCCAAAATTTTCAATGGGAAATGCCTGTTCCAATTCAGGAATATGGTGGTTGTTGTTGTTTTTTTCTTTTTGTTGATTGAGAGCATTTGATTTTGTCAGTATTTGTGGACTTTTCCTTTTTTGAATTTGATAGTTCAATATTTGTTTTATACTTTTGGTAAAGTTTGACATAAGGATTTGAAATACCAGATGATACATGATATCCTTGGAAATTTACTTGGAAACTATTTTACCCAGAACATATCGTGATACTGTTGGCATGGCAATATCTGTTATTGCATAGATGTGATTTAAAGCGGTGTGCCATTCTTGTATAAGGCTTCTGTTTCATAATAAATATGGCAGCTGTTTTTCTGATTTGTGATATTTTTAACTATAAGATCTTAAGTGTCAGTATACAAATAAACCTTAGAATTGTAATATAATGTACTAAGTATCGGGTACACTGTAAGTTCTTAAGTTAATAACGTGTTTTAGTATTCTTTTATTTGTCTTTATGAATATTACTTTTACTGTTTAGTCTGTTTTTAGTGATATCCATTTGACGTGGCTCTGTACTTATACATCCCGTCATTGTATTATTGTTCTATGATAAATTTTGAATTCTTGTCTTTCATTTTTGCTAATATGCTTTGTCTATATACCCTTTAGTGTTTCTTTGCTACATATGGCGTGGCTCTGTACTTATACATCCCGTCATTGTCTTATTGTGCCATAGTAAATGTTTGTTTACATTTGTTTGTTTTTATAGTGATTAAGATTATAACAATTTTGACTGCTGTACCCCTATTTTTGACATTTTAACCTATTATATCTGTTTGTTTTGTTCACGCATCGTCAATATAATTGAATGTGATGCGACTGTCATACAAGTGAGAGGTTAAGCTAGCTATAAAACCAGGTTCAATCCACCATTTTCTACATAAGAAAATGCCTGTACCAAGTCAGGAGTATGACAGTTGTTATCCATCCATTATTGATGTGTTTGAGCTTTTGATTTTGCCATTTGATTATTGAATTTCCGTTTTGAATTTTCCTCGCAGTTCAGTATTTTTGTGATTTTACTTTTCATTAATGAGGAGGGACAACTCGTATCGTTGTTTTGAAATATCAGTTGAAATATCCCAAATCTTTATAAAGATGTTTTAACAGAACATACAAAATATTTCCCATCAAATTCAACTTCCTTAAGGTCATAAAGCACTAAGAAACATAATTAAAGGGGTTGCTCCCTTTATATGTGATTGAAAACTTCAAAATGTTATAAAACTTTATCCAGGACTGAGCAATTAGACCGGGATATCATAAGAAAAACAAAATTGTTTGTACTAACGCAGCCTAGCATACAAATCTACCTTTGGAATTTGATGCGACTGTCATACAAGTGAGAGGTTAAGCTAGCTATAAAATCAGGTTCAATCTACATAAGAAAATGCCTGTACCAAGTCAGGAATATGACAGTTGTTATCCATTCGTTTGATATGTTTGAGCTTTTGATTTTGCCATTTGATTAGGGACTTTCCGTTTTGAATTTTCCTCGGAGTTCAGTATTTTTGTGATTTTACTTTTCATTGTTGAGGAGGGGCAGTTTGTATCGTCATATTGAAATATCAGTTGAAATATCCCAAATCTTTATAAAGATGTTTGAACAGAAAATACAAAATATTTCCCATCAAATTCAACTTCCTTAAGGTCATAAAGCACTAAATAAAGGCAACAGTAGTATACCGCTGTTCGAAAGTCATAAATCGATTGAGAGAAAACTAATCCGGGTTACAAACTAAAACCGAGTGGAGAAATATCGTATCACGCTCTCGACGTAGTGGTCAAAGCTAAATTTATAAAAAGTGTTAAATTCGAAAAGATCATAAGAATCAAAATAAAATGGACATATTAGAGGAAAATACGCTCTCATTGCTTATACCATTTGTCACTTCAAGCTATTTGTAGCATTTTAGGTTAATATAAGATTTTGGTTTGTAGCAATTGTGTAAACAAACTTGCTTTTTTGAATACAGCGGAGCGTTTCGAGGTCTTTTATTTAGTTTTACGTTCTTTACCGATGGATTTGAAAATTGTTTTATGTCCTTATTACACATGTATTAGTTATACTGCTCTTCACCTATTTCTGTTCTAACATGTCATTGGCTTTCAAATTTACTGATTTTAACGTTCCTGATAAATACAAATCCAGAAAGCGAACGAATGATTTTTTAAGGGTTGTTTTCATATTTTATTTTGATAAATTAGCATACGTAAATCGATTATGATATATTAATAACATTACTGGCATAAACCGATCCATACTTTTAAATATATTAAATATATTGACCCTTTTAACAGTGTTAACAATATGTAATTATGAATTGTAGAAATTACAATATGAATTCAATCCTCGAAAAGGATTTAGAAACAATGTGTTAATATTAATCTGTCTCATTAAACCCTCTTTATGCTTGTTGTTGTGAGTGTCTTCAGAACGCACTTGTTCCGGAATTAACTGTAACGCAGTTATACATGCACAATGTCATTATTGGTTAGTTTCGTAACATGTCTATCTATTTTAGTCGGAACAATGTTTTCGAAAATACTTTTTATATTTTCGCAAATACTTGTTAAATAAATGCCTTGTGCTTTAGATCAAGGAATGCCCGCAATGCTATTAGTGTATTACTTTAACTTAATCTGATTCTCTCCCTTGAACCTACGGTTGAACCTAATCATATATTACAATGTATCCTATAATGTTCTATAACTTTCAAAAGATAAATGAATATCCATCTAGTCATACAGGAATGGCTTTGCTTACAATACATAATTACATTCGAACTTGAAAATAAACGCTGGAAAACGTTTATAAAAAATACGAGACTGGATATGTTACTGCAGTCGTGCACGGTTACTTACGACATTTTGAAGCATTGACATCTCTTAATTCCAAAAATATATATTTCTAAGCTGGTCTTCTATGCAATGGCGTAGAAAAATATTAGTATTCTGTTTGATTTTTCCATTGTCTTTCGTTTCAATATTTAGACAATTACCATATTTATAATATTTCATTTATACAAATAAGCACAGAACACTGGCTAGTTATTTCCTCAGGAACGAAACGTACAATAGCAGCAGCATAACAAATGTCATACTAGTAGGAGGAAGTTTTGATAGCTACAAAACCAGATTTCGAAAAATGCCTGTGCCAAATTAGAAATATGACAGTATTTTTATTTTATTCGTTCCGTTGTTTATATAGTGTAACGTTTGATCAGTTCATAAAACTTCCCCCTATTTTAAATACGCCAGACGTTGTTTTATTCACGTCTACTTAAGACTTATCATTGGCACTCGATAAACATGTGGAATTTCATAGTTAACAAGCAGTTACATTTCAAAGTAAACACACAAAACATTAAAAATTTGTCAAAGGCATAAAATTGAGAATGGAAATGGGTAATATGACAAAAAGACATCAACCTGACCAAAGAGCAGACAACAGTCAAAGGCCACCAATGAGTCTTCAACGCAGCGAAAAATTCCCGCATTCGGAGGTGGTCCTCAGCTGGCCCCTAAATAAAATTGTGTACTAGTTCAGTGAAAATGGACGTCACACTAAACTCCAAAACATATAAATGAACTAAAATTAAAAAAAAAAAAAAAAAACATACAAGACTAACAAAGGCCAGAGGCTCCTGACTTGGGACAGGCGCAAAATGCGGCGGGGTTAAACATGTTTTGTGAGATCTCAACCCTCTCCCTATACCTCTAGCCAATGTAGAATAAAGAAACACATACATGTAGCAATAAGCACACCTTACTTAGTCATCATCAGTTTACAAATGTTTAAATCGCAACAAACTAGTAAGAAGATACAAATCATGAAAACAATCAAAAACTGAGGAAATTGTATGATATATAAATGAGGGGCCTGATGGGTTATTTTCGTTCTTCGTGATCGGCGCATTTTCGCTATCGTGATCCGTTTTTCTACCGATTTATACTCTTTTTATATTTTCGTGATCCGTGATCATGGAAATTTATTTTTTGTGAATCGTGATTGACAAAAATATCAACTCGTGAATCGTGATGAGACCTCCCCCCCATCAGGCCCCTCATAAATGAGTAACAAGTGTCTTCTGCTTTGCATCAACCAATTACCTTTCTAATCCACACTCAGAATCAGTACAAGAAATTTTGCTAGTACTGTCGATTCATTATTTTTCGTGGATTTCGTAGGTAAAGATAAACAAATAATCTAAATGTTCAACGAATTACAAAATTTCTATAAGGTTGTAAGCAGACATTGGCAAACCACGAAATCAAATATCCACGAAATTGCAAGTTTTATCTCAATCCACGAAAATTGGTACCCACGAAAATTAATGAATCCACAGTAACTTTATGTGCCCAACGTATGTTATAAAAAGTTTAATTGATAGTACTGGTGGTATGATTTTGTAGCACTGAACATGCAAGATATAAAACCACGTGAAGTAGTTTGGCCTTTAAATTAAATGGATGATGTTCCATTCAATAAAACACATTTTTGCCATCTAAACATACCATAATGTATAATTTTGAAATTGTTGCTAGATTCACTCTCCGTTTATAGATAAGGAAGAATTTTGTTTTCGGGTTATTGCAACAGATCGTTTTCAAAAGCCTGAAAAACATAAGCAAAAAATGAAAAAACATTTCTAATAATAAAAACAAACAACTTAATTATGTAACTTAGTAATTTTTTACTTAATGTCTCGAACATTTCATTCGTGCTTACCCTGAAATAAAACACTTACACTGCCATTTAAACATGTAATTAACACAAACACCCACATATATACCTAGAATAAACCAGAACAAATTGAAAAATTAAAAAAAAAATATCACCTAATATGCTCATAAACCATTATCAAAGTCAATACCCTTAAGGGTAATCAATATTTCTAAATACAGAGTGTTTGTCCTTTACCAGAGGAAAGTATTCATTGCGAGTAAGTAAATGCAGCCAATCACCTCTTTATTTAAACTTTCAACAGAAGGAGATAACATCCGTCAATAGCTTAACGTATTCGGGAAACGTAAAACATTGTTCAATGTGCCATGCCATACATTGCTTCATGTAACGAATTATTTTCGATACTAAACCAACTGTTTACACTATTCCATTTGAATGTGAATGAATCAATACCAGTATGAAATAGAATAAAATACCAGTAACTTGTGATTGTCATAATTCGAAAACCAGTCTTTGTCATGGGTTCCCAACAGGGAATCTACATGCGCAAATATTTGTTTAATAACTTCTCGTCGTAATTAATAATAAGACTAATGTTATCTGCGTTTTCCTTGAAAGTTCTAGGAACCCATTCTGCACCAATGGATATATGTAAAACAATTTAGAAAAAAATACAAAGTAATATCAGGTTTCAAAGCAACAATAATAACTACGTTTCGATTGTCACTGATCAATTTTATAATAAATATCTATCATAGAATACATTAATGTGTGTGACAGCGTAGCGCTCTTTCAATGCAAAAATCTTAGAAGTCTCACATTATGACCTCGTTCCATATTAAAGTGGTACATACTAATACAGGGAGATAACTCTGTAAAAATCAGCTGAACGTTTTAATCATGTTCTATTGTTATGGAAATATTAAGCTTCTCAATGATCAAAACTAGTGTTTGTCCAACTGCTATGTATCCAATGAATTATGTCCGTTACTCATATGAAAATTAAACGAGCCAAAAATTAATTTTAGTCAAGGTGTTTGATACTCCCTTAAAATGTGTTTCTACAATATTTCCTGTCTATCCTGTATTTTAAGCATCGCCGTAAACTACCGACTGACATGAAAAATCTGAAGACAATTTATGGCATTTACCTTCCAAAATTTGTTTTCTGACTTTCATATGTCTCAAGCTTGCTCTTACAACTATTCCACTAAGGTTTTTTTTTTCTTAAATATCAATGCGTTAATGTTGCTTATTACATAAGATAGTGTTACAGTTCTTCCTACTAATAAGGCCATCAGTCTAGCTTGAACATTATGGTATTTTTAAATGTAAAATTGTAAGTCATCAAAAGTTTTTAGAAACTTCTGAAATTTGTCATCCGGTATGTTTGCAATCCCCCCTCCCCACGATAGATGTTAATTAAATAACACAACTATACAAAATTTTGTAGATTGCCACTTATATATTTTTGGGGAATAACCACTCATAATAAAATATTGATTGTCTCACAGTTTAACAAATATCTTCGTAATTCTTCGTAATTGTGAGTACCTAAACGATCATCTAGGTACACCAATTAACCTCATATTCAGAGTTGCTACTGGATTAGTTTCATACTATCGAAAATTTCCAGGGCCTTCCAAAAGTCAGTGTTAAGACGAAATTGTACGTTATTCCCTTGTTTTCCACTAATAACTGCACTCAGTTTTAATATCGTAGCTTTGGAAGCGACCAAAAAGTAGCTTGCATTACATTTCTAAAAAATGTAAAATAGCACATATACCGAACTTCAAGAAATATTAAAACGGAAAGTCCCTTCACAAATGACAAAATCAAACAAATCGAACACAACTGTCATATTCCTGACTTGGTACAGGCATTTCCTTATATAGAAAATTGTGGATTAAACCTGGTTTTATAGCTAGCTTAACCTCTCACTTGTATATCAATTGCATAAAAAAGTTAAACCTTCTGGTTCTGAATATCTGACTCATCATTTTCAGCAATTAGAAACAAATTTTACCCAAGAAATTTTAGAAACGATTGCTTTTGGCTGTTGTGCTGATAACCGAACCTCTAGTTTCGACGGGAAACTGACCGTGCAATAGCCATAACACCTATTCATCATCATGACCATGAAGCCGACAAAAGACATTTATCATTTTAAATCACTACGTTCAACCGCGTGAGAAATTCGATTTATATCACGTAATGGCAATCTTTTGTAGCGATTAATTAACAGAACTTCCCATTACTTGTGTTGAACTTTTACAGTGCTATAACGACGTTTTCTGATGTTTCAGTTTGATAAATGAAGGAAATAAATGTTCCTGCTTTTTCAAAAAACTTTCATTTGTGTTTGTTTATGTAAAATAATGACCTTTCGAAAAATATCATTTCATACATGTATCATGAAGGACATCTTTAAAACTTGGTATTGTCCGGATTGTTTCATCAAATTAAAAGAAAGATCTGTTATTTTGTACAGGAAATCATTCATTAAATAAGCTTTTATATATATATTTTTACATATATATTCTATTTATAATAGTCTGTCTGCTTTCTTATATAAGTAGGTAAGACAGTTTGGCTCAACATGCTAATTGTTTGCTACAAAACATTTTCATTTCTTGACAGCATTTATCAATATGAGGGACTGAATGGGGTTCTATTCTGTTTCCTTACATCGTTATGTAAATTTTTCTCTACACTATAGTTTATACCTGTTATTCTCTATTTTTATATTAAGGAACCCGAGTATTCTTTTTGTTCGTTCATATCTTTTGCATCCATTCTAATTTCTGTATATGTTGTCTTTTTCTGTATTTTTATACCCCATCCGTACCCCCAAATTTTGTATATTTTAATCTCAACCAATAGCATTGAGCCTGCCAGAAATACATAGGTCTATCAGTTATGCATGTTCTTCGATCATACTATATTAAATCTGTGAACAGCAAGTTGGTGTTTTTTTTCCCATACGAGAGGATTGCAGCGTTCACAGGTAAGGCATTTGTCATGTTTCCATGGATACAAAAGATAAAATAAGTGAAAAAACAATTTGAAAATATAAATTTATGGCAAGATTTGATTTGTAGCTAAAAGATCTTAAAATGTTTAATCAATATACAGAGATTAGCAGTATGATGCTTGTAATTCTATTTTATAAATAAAAGATAACGGCCTATTTATGTACAAAATAATGAAGGTAAAACGCATAATATATAAATCATTTATTCGAAGAATTTTTATTTGTATTGTTTTAAAATCTGAACATACCTTACTCAAATTGCCATATTTACAACACATCACACCGATAGTCTTTGGGGTAATACTTAAAATATGTATTCAAACCATAACTTTCTTAAAATACGAAATTAATAGATAAAATAGAAATGAATCTGTCCTAAGATCATACCCTTTGAGTATAAAAAATAAGATCAAATAGAAAACCTTCACAATATTGCATTATTTTTCTTTGTTCAAAATGATTATTCGATATTTATCTTTCAGGGTGAAGACGAGTTCAATTTGAAAAGTAGACATGCCTAACAACACAACAATAATAAGCATAAACAACCATCATGATATTATAGCTGCACAGACACCTTCGTGGTTCCATTTCACTTCCGGTGTGATTCTTCTTAATACGACTCTTGTATCTGTTGTTTCAAACGGTTTTGTTATTTTTGCATTATTGGTTAAAGATAGGAAGCTGCAGACCAGAACAACTGTTTATATTATTGCAATATGTTGTTTGAACTTATTAATGGCAACATTTGGAACACCAATGGTGGTAATATCCTGTTTCAACAAACTATGGTTGTTTGGGAAATCAGGTTGTACCTACTATGGCTTTTTGATGTCGTTTGGCGGTCTTGCTTCAATACTTCTTTTGACTATGATTTCCGTCGACCGTTACATTTATGTTGTAAAACACAATTTATCAAAACATCAGTCAACTATACCAATCATCATAACTATTTCTGTATGCTTTCTCATGACATTTGGTTTTACTATTAGTCCTTTAATTGGTTGGAACCAGTATACATATGCAGGAGTTGGTACTTCATGTGCGATAGATCTAGTTGGAGAAAAAAATAACGGCCAATCGTTCGTCTTCGCTCTATGTGCTATCTACTTTGCTCTACCGGTTTCTGTGATGATATTTGCTTACGGATCTGTTTATGCAAAGGTAGGTACAATCATCAAAATATATTAGAACAAAGTCATGAAACACGTTTTGTGAGGGTCAAACGTTTTGAAAAACAACAAACCTATTGCTTTTTAAAATATAAAATTCATTTTCGAAACGCCAATGCTAATGATCATGTAAATAATAATTAAAAAATAACAATTTATAAATGTCGTGCTTTCTTTAAGCATCGCCGTAAACTACCGACTGACATGAAAAATCTGAAGACAATTTATGGCATTTACCTTCCAAAATTTGTTTTCTGACTTTCATATGTCTCAAGCTTGCTCTTACAACTATTCCACTAAGGTTTTTTTCTTAAATATCAATGCGTTAATGTTGCTTATTACATAAAATAGTGTTACAGTTCTCTCTACTAATAAGGCCATCAGTCTAGCTTGAACATTATGGTATTTCTAAATGTAAAATTGTAAGTCATCAAAAGTTTTTAGAAACTTTTGAAATTTGTCATCCGGTATGTTTGCAATACCCCCCCTCCCCCGATTGATGTTAATTAAATAACACAATTATACAAATTTTTTGTAGATTTCCACTTATATATTTTTTTCGGGGGGGGGGGGGGAAATAACCATTCATAATAAAATATTGATTGTCTCACAGTTTTACAAATATCTTCGTACTTGTGAGTACCTAAACGATCGTCTAGGTATACCAATTAACCTCATATTCAGAGTTGCTACTGAATTAGTTTCAAACTATCGAAAATTTCCCAGGGCCTTCCAAAAGTCAGTGTTAAGACGAAATTGTACGTTATTCCCCTTGTTTTTCCACTAATAACTGCACTCAGTTTTTAATATCGTAGCTTTGGAAGCGACCAAAAAAAGTAGCTTGCATTACATTTCTAAAAAAAATGTAAAATAGCACATATACCGAACTTCAAGAAATATTAAAACGGAAAGTCCCTTCACAAATGACAAAATCAAACAAATCGAACACAACTGTCATATTCCTGACTTGGTACAGGCATTTCCTTATATAGAAAATTGTGGATTAAACCTGGTTTTATAGCTAGCTTAACCTCTCACTTGTATATCAATCGCATAAAAAAGTTAAACCTTTTGGTTCTGAATATCTGACTCATCATTTTTAGCAATTAGGAACACATTTTACCCATGAAATTTTAGTAAAGATTGCTTTTGGCTGTTGTGCTGATAACCGAACCTCTAGTTTCTACGGAAACTGACCGTGCAATAGCCATAACACCTATTCATCATCATGACCATGAAGCCGACAAAAGACATTTATCATTTTAAATCACTACGTTCAACCGCGTGAGAAATTTGATTTATATCACGTAATGGCAATCTTTGTAGCGATTAATTAACAGAACTTCCCATTACTTGTGTTGAACTTTACAGTGCTATAACGACGTTTTCTGATGTTTCAGTTTGATAAATGAAGGAAATAAATGTTCCTGCTTTTTCAAAAACTTTCATTTGTGTTTGTTTATGCAAAATAATGACCTTTCATACATGTATCATGAAGGACATCTTTAAAACTTGGTATTGTCCGGATTGTTTCATCAAATTAAAAGAAAGATCTGTTATTTTGTACAGGAAATCATTCATTAAATTTTAATAAGCTTTTATATATATATTTTTTTACATATATATTCTATTTATAATAGTCTGTCTGCTTTCTTATATAAGTAAGTACGACAGTTTGGCTCAACATGCTAATTGTTTGCTACAAAACATTTTCATTTTTGACAGCATTTATCAATATGAGGGACTGAATGGGGGTTCTATTCTGTTTCCTTACATCGTTATGTAAATTTTTTCTCTACACTATAGTTTATACCTGTTATTCTCTATTTTTTATATTAAGGAACCCGAGTATTCTTTTTTGTTCGTTCATATCTTTTTGTATCCATTCTAATTTCTGTATATGTTGTCTTTTTTTCTGTATTTTTTATACCCCATCCGTACCCCCAAATTTTGTATATTTTAATCTCAACCAATAGCATTGAGCCTGCCAGAAATACATAGGTCTATCAGTTATGCATGTTCTTCGATCATACTATATTAAATCTGTGAACAGCAAGTTGGTGTTTTTTTTCCCATACGAGAGGATTGCAGCGTTCACAGGTAAGGCATTTGTCATGTTTCCATGGATACAAAAGATAAAATAAGTGAAAAAAAAATTTGAAAATATAAATTTATGGCAAGATTTGATTTGTAGCTAAAAGATCTTAAAATGTTTAATCAATATATAGAGATTAGCAGTATGATGCTTGTAATTCTATTATATAAATAAAAGATAACGGCCTATTTATGTACAAAATAATGAAGGTAAAACGCATAATATATAAATCATTTATTCGAAGAATTTTTATTTGTATTGTTTTAAAATCTGAACATACCTTACTCAAATTGCCATATTTACAACACATCACACCGATAGTCTTTGGGGTAATACTTAAAATATGTATTTAAACCATAACTTTCTTAAAATACGAAATTAACAGATAAAATAGAAATGAATCTGTCCTAAGATCATACCCTTTGAGTATAAAAAATAAGATCAAATAAAAAAACCTTCACAATATTTCATTATTTTTCTTTGTTCAAAATGATTATTCGATATTTATCTTTCAGGGTGAAGACGAGTTCAATTTAAAGAGTAGATATGCCTAACAACACAACAATAATAAGCATAAACAACCATCATGATATTATAGCTGCACAGACACCTTCGTGGTTCCATTTCACTTCCGGTGTGATTCTTCTTAATACGACTCTTGTATCTGTTGTTTCAAACGGTTTTGTTATTTTTGCATTATTGGTTAAAGATAGGAAGCTGCAGACCAGAACAACTGTTTATATTATTGCAATATGTTGTTTGAATTTATTAATGGCAACATTTGGAACACCAATGGTGGTAATATCCTGTTTTAACAAACTATGGTTGTTTGGGAAATCAGGTTGTACCTACTATGGCTTTTTGATGTCGTTTGGCGGTCTTGCTTCAATACTTCTTTTGACTATGATTTCCGTCGACCGTTACATTTATGTTGTAAAACACAATTTATCAAAACATCAGTCAACTATACCAATCATCATAACTATTACTGTATGCTTTCTCATGACATTTGGTTTTACTATTTGTCCTTTAATTGGTTGGAACCAGTACACATATGCAGGAGTTGGTACCTCATGTGCGATAGATCTAGTTGGAGAAAAAAATAACGGCCAATCGTTCGTCTTCGCTCTATGTGCTATCTACTTTGCTTTACCGGTTTCTGTGATGATATTTGCCTACGGATCTGTTTATGCAAAGGTAGGTACAATCATCAAAATATATTAGAACAAAGTCATGAAACACGTTTTGTGAGGGTCAAACGTTTTGAAAAACAACAAACCTATTGCTTTTTTAAAATATAAAATTCATTTTCGAAACGCCAATGCTAATGATCATGTAAATAATAATTAAAAAATAACAATTTATAAATATCGTGCTTTCAAAGCGCTTTCCTGAGTTTGCCTTCATCAAGACCGCTCAAAACTATCCATTAAACAGCCAGGAAAGCGCATATACGCTGCTACATTGGAAGCTTAATGACCAAAAAGGACTGAAATTGAATAGCCAAAATCTTAAAAGATAAACTTTAATTGTTTAATTCAAATAATTGTTTATGGCTTTATTTAAAACCTGCTAACCTTTTTTATATATATTTCTATTTTATCTCTAAAACACAAATACGAACGAGCACAATTAGTCAAACGTATGCCTAACAAAGTCAACCAAAGCTGATTCTATTTAAAAACCATTGTCTCCTAGTGTTTAAAGAATAATGTATAATTTTCAAATTTTTGACGAAAAAAAAAAAAACAATTAAAAAAATCTAAAACATTGTTGGTCCTTCAAAGCTCTTATTATAAGTAAATCTGTAGAATATTGAAGTTATTATTGAATTAAAAACTTAACAGTATTTGTAAGATTGATAACGTCCGTTATACAACTCTTGTCGACCATTTTCAAATAAAATACTGTAAATTTACATATTAGTTCGTTCTTTTAATTGACATTCATTGGATCGACTGTTGTTCAAATGAAAAAAAAAAAAAAATGCTAAATGAATATAAAAAAAAAAACAAAACAAAATGCAAGCAATAATTTGACTAGATATACACCTGTTATAAAAAAGAGGCGAACGATACCAAATGGCTATTCAAACGCAAAGCTGAAAACAAACTTACAATGCCATGGCAAAAAACTATCAAAAGACAAACACCAGACGAGCATACAAAACACAACATAGAAGACTAAAGACTAAACGAACCCAACCAAAATCTCGGGATGATCGCAGGTGCACCGACGGAATGGTAAGCAAATCCTATTCCACATATTCCACACCGCGTCGCTCATGTAAGTACAAACCCGGCGATAAGTCTTATTTGGCAGATCACATTCGGAAAAACCCAGACGAATGCGATTAATGCAATGCCTTTGTCGTTACATCTGTTAAATAATATTAATATCTGAATAATTCCAGAATTTATAATAATTCTATATTTTTTCTTGTTTGTTAAAGGTGTTGAAAGATTCCAAGGCCAATTTGGGATACAGTCGAAGGAAGGCTGTTGCGTTACAAAGAAAAGAATTCCGAAAGAAATTGACCATGGAACAAGAACTTGCAGTAACAGTTATCATTAATATTGGTAAGTCTTTAAATTTTCTGGCCAATCTAAGTTAAAAAATAAATTCAAATAAGAAGAAGTGGTATGAATGCCAATGAGACAACTATCCATCCAAGTCGCAATGTGTAATAAAAAGTAAACAATTATAGGTCAAAGTAGGGCCTTCAACACGGAGCCTTGGCTCACACCGAACAGCAAGCTATAAAGGACTAGTGTAAAACAATTCAAACAGGAGAACCAACGGTCTAATCAATATAAAAATCGAGAAACGAGAAACACTAATGAACCACACCAACAAACGACAACCACTGAACAACAGGCTCATAACTTATGACAGGTGCACAAAAATGCAGCGGGTTAAAACGTTTTAACAGGCGCCAACCTTAGCCCTCAAATTGTCGGTATGTATCAATGAAACAATAACCATAGGTAAACATGGATACAGAAAAAAGACTCATAAAAGTCAATTATTGTTTACATCCTAGTCTTATCATTTGGCCTTAGATGGATATAAACATTGACATTTTGTAATTCTATTATGCTGTATTTGTGTACTGTCGCGAATTAATTTTAGGTGTTCGTTGTTCACATGTCGAAATGACCTATTATTTTATTTATTTATGTATTTCTCTGTCCTGAGTGTTCTTGCATTTATTTATACTGTATTCCTGTCACGTAATATTGTCATTTTAACGGTATTTTTAACATAAGCGAGAGGTTTGGCTAGCCATACAACCATTTTCAACCCACCATTTTTCTTAAAATGTCCTGTACAAAGTCAGGAAAATGACAGTTGTTATCAAATTGTTCGTTTCTATATATTTTGCATTGGCGTTTGTTTTTGTTGCACTTAAGTGTTTCTGTCGTTCCGTTGTCTTCCTCTTATAAATGATGTGTTTCACTCGGTTTTAGTTTGTAACCCGGATTTGTTTTCTCTCAATCGATTTATGACTTTTGAACAGCGGTATACTACTGTTGCCTTTATTTTGCATATTCCATCTCCTTATTTTTATACAGCAGGTAAGTGAGTTAACGGTATAACAAACTTTAGAGCTGTGGTACAAATATTAAGACACTTAGTTTTGAACATATATCACAATCACATTTGATGCACAGTGTATAAAGAAACTATTTGACGTTTACAAAAGAATGTAGATTTACAGACATTCAGGCAACAGCCCTAGAAAATATATTGTTTTTGTTTTTTCTTTTTATGGCCCGTTTTGGCATATAGTTCTTCACATGTTTCTTTACTTACACATCTTTGGTTTGTGCATACCCAATGAAAGTAGATCATTAAAAGCGCTTCAGACACATACAATTTATTAAGTGCAATTTTTATGTTTTTCTTATTGGTCCTTGGCCTAAAAAGGATACAAAAGTTTTAACACTTTTTAAATATCTGTCATGAACACAAAAATCTCAAAGTGAAATAACATTAAGAGAAAATAAAACACAGTGCATGACAGGGTTCCAAATCCTTCTACTTCTGAATTCGATGAGTTGATTTAAGAAAGGAATATAAAGAAATATATATTTGAGGAATAATTCATGCAAGCCACAGATTTGTTATCATTTTCACATGACCTGGACCATTATGTTTGATGTATATTTCAATTTTATAACAACGTAATTGACATAGCGTTTGGACATATGTTACGATACATGCGGATTTACGTGAGAGGCAAATTATAACAGCCGTTTCAATGTAGATAACAAAGTCTGCGCAAAATACATATATATCGAGAATTTACAAAGCGAAAAAGCGCGTCATATCTTAATTCAAAACATTATAGAGGAACGCACTTAAAATATCAAAGTAACGCTTTATTCATGTTATCAATTTGTTATGTCAGAAGCGCATTCTGGGATACATTCAAATTAAAAATCTGAAAGCCATGGATGTACAATTACCTGATAACTGAAGAAACTATTTTAAAGTGACCAAAAGAGAATAGCAAACTCCATTCAAGGAATGCTCGCGGTTACTAAATGCAAAATCCGAATTCTGCATTTGTTCGCATCGCGGCATAGAACGCAGTGTATTAGTAAAAATCTTTTGAACATTCATATATACATGAGTATCATTCTTTTTTTTTAAGGTTTCTTCTTAATATGTTATGTACCATATGCATGTGTACTTCTATGGAAAGTGTTGAGTAAAGATGCTGAAATCGACCCGATTGTCATGGCAATTCCGAACATGATAACTAAGATTGCAGGAATGTTTACACCATTTGTCTTTTTGAGCAAAAATAAAGTCTTTAGAGAACACATGTTGAATATGTACCCGTGTTTCAGACCAAGGAACGTGGTACATACCTGTGAAAGTATTGAACAAACAACAGTTACAACTATACACAACAGAGATGAAACAACAAACGTGCAACACTCCAATACAAAAGAGGGCAACAACTCCAAGCAGCGTGATGATAGAACATTTTAATCAATACAAAAAAAATCTCTCGATAATTGCCGAAACTGATATCGGTATGATATAAGATTTCCAGTTCTGCAGTTGATGTGTACAATGTAATAAAATCCGATATTTATGAATATCAGAAAGAATCTCCTTTTCACAAAATCTACGGAAACTGTCGGCGGATATCACAATCACATTTGATGCACAATGTATAAAGAAACTATTTGACGTTTACAAAAAATTGTAGATTTACAGACATTCAGTCACATTGTGATCGATTTTACTCTGTTCAAGAATTGTGTAACCAATCATAGACTTAAAAGATAAACAATTATATGTTAAACAGGTAACTCAATTTCATCTACATGTGATCGATTTTCGCCAAACAAATCATTGGTTAAATAGATAATACAAAAATTAGGAGATTTAGTATGATAGCCAAAATAGAAAACTATGCACAATAGAGTTAGAATAAGTGGTAGTAAAGTTCACCTATATGTGATCAATTATCGCCAAACCAATCATTGACTAAGAAGATCACACCAGTTCATGTATGGGTGATCAATTGTCGCCAAACTAATCATAGGCTAACAAGATCACTCCAGTTCATGTATGGGTGATCAATTGTCGCCAAACCAATCATTTGCTAAACAGATCATTCCATTTCATGTATAGGAGAGAGATTGTCGACTAAGCAACCGTAGGTTAAATAAATAACTTCATTTCATCCATGTGTGATCGATTGTCGCCTTACCAATCATATGCTACACAGATAACTCTATTTGCACTATGTGCGAATGATTGTCTTCCAACCAATCATAGGCTGTACAGATAATTCTATTTCATCTCTGCACGAATGATTGTCGTCTAGTCACATATTCAAAGCAAATTGTGAAATCCATTCATATCACCGATGGTTGACCTACCTAAATAAGATATTTTTTTCACAATAATTGCATTAAAAACATTGAGTTTTATTTCATGAAGCATCACTCATCCATCATTGAAGCAGCAAGATTGTGACTTTGGTTGTTTTTATAACTTCTTTTTAAATAGTTAACGCATCCTTAAATGGTGAATTGATAACATGCTATGTATATTTATACAAAATCTTACTGTAGTGATTGTGTAGACCTTATGAGAAAATATACATTATGAACGCTGAATAAACAACTGGCTTACAAATATTTCATTGATTGATTTATTATTTGTTAATTGGTAAAAGATACCAAAGAGATATTAAAACTCATATGTCTTAACCAAACTGACAACGCCATGGCAAAATAAAACCAAAAACGACGAAAAGACAAAAAACAAAATATAAAACACAATATAGAAAACTAGAGACTGAGCAACTTGAAACCCACTAAAAACCGGGAGTGACATCAGAGGCTCATAGAGGGAAAATTGAATGCTTAATCAGATACCACTAGTAGTTCAGGACCAGTTTACTCTTTGTGAACTGTTGCGTTTATATCCGGCAAGATATAAAAATTGTATAGAAAAAAGACAGAATACAAATAGCCTTTTAGATGTCGTGATAATTTGGCATTTTAAATATCACTATATAAATCAAATATAAGACAATATAAACTGAATTGACGTACAGCCAGAAAAGATATGCACCTCCTGACTTGGGACAAACATATATATATATAGGAAGTGGCGGCTTTAAACATGTTTATAAGCACTCACCCCCTTAACATGGAACAGTGATGTAACAGCACTACTTAGTTGGAAAAGGCGTTAATCGATAGATTGCCACAAAAACAAAAAACAAAAGAACCCAGCTAGCATAGAAAAAATAGACACAAAGAACCGATATAAAAGTACTCACAGTATACTGAATGCTAGTTCAAAACATTCCAAAAGGTTTAGCCAAACACGGTAAAGCTAATGTTTTTAATAACAATGTCTAAGTGTTAAACTGAAACACTTGTGTTAATTTGCTAATCAGTTACATAAAACATAGACATCTGTTTTGTCAAATCGGAAGCATCATATGTCTGAAATATACATTATGTTCTCTCAGACTAAATTATAAATCAGTTCACATATGCATCTAACACATTTAGTGTAAACACGTCATAAACAGTCTGAAAACGCATGACCTTGTGTAATGCTGAAATATCAGTAAACATTATCAACAGGATGTTGGATCATTATTACTTATTACGGTACATGAATAGCAATAAACGTTTAGTTATGTTTAATTTTTTCATAAATGTAAGTACAGAAAAAAACAATGTTTAAACATTTTATTACGGTGTTAAACTGATTAACTCTGTGAATAAGTTAATTCAAAGGATCGATGAGCTAACACGAAGAGCATCACATTTGGTGGGCTCTATAAACAATATCACCCTACAAATAACTATTTGATATCCACATTTTAATAAAACTATACAGGTATAGCCAAACTTCGAAACTAAATGTTTTTATGCTTAAAATATTTCCGTTCTTCATTTCAAAAGAAGGCTTTATAAGTTGCAGGTAATACATTTATAATTTTCAAAGAACCATTGAATTAAAAAAAGAGAACTCTGTTTAATAAAATTGTGTGGAAGTGTAATGTAGAGAGTTGAAAAGTCTCAACTGTCAACCGAATAGAACGGACCATCAAAAGCACGTAATTTTATCTAAAACATCCCATGAGTTTCTGAAACTCCAAAAATCGTTCATTCCATTATTTGCATATGCTTTGTTACAGTTAATAATAAAAAGAAATTATAGAAAGGAGGAATTAGTTAACAGCAGAGAAAAATTGATTGTAAAACACTTTCAAGAAGCAGAGATGAAACAAGTTTGAGTATTTGTTGTGTAGTTTCGGTAGCATATACATAGTGCGGACTTTCAAATATATTGAAGAGGCCATAATCTGAGAAGTGGTAGTGACATGTTTATTTATTATTCACGGTATACCGCTGCCACAGTTTTGGGTGTTTTGTGGGCAGATACGATTTAGCCATTCAGATATATAAAACATAAAAAGCATAACTAAATAGATTAGTACGAATAAAAAAAAAAAAACCAACATAAAATCAAGTAAACTGAATGTTAGTTCAAAGCTATTTTCAACTAATACATAAATCATGTTCTCCTAGACTAAAGTATCAATCAGTAATCATCCTACGCATTAAGTATAAAAACAGCATTAACAGTCTGAAGGATGAATGACCTTGTGCTATGCCAAAATATCAGTAACCAGTACCGACTGGATTTTGGAACATTAGTACTTATCACTGTACATACATAGCAATATCTATTCAGTTATGTTTTAAAATTCAAAAACGAAATCAATGTTAGCATAGATAAGACGATGTTTACAGATTTTATAATGTTGTTAAATGTATAAGAATAAGTTTATGTAAAGAATCGATGAGTTTGCATATATTGATTGTATCTTAATTGATAGGCTCTAAAACAACATCACCGTACAAATAATAATGTGATATCCCAATTTTAGTAAGATTTCTCCAGGTACAGCCAAAATTCCAAACAAATCTTTGTTACTATGAAAGAATTAAGGAATAGTTTTATTGATTTGCGATAACGAAATCCCTGACTTAATGAATTACAAGTTACACATAAATTACGTTCGTTAAAATCTAAAGCGTGACAACAGACACGGGCATAGCAAACATGCTGTGAAATATAATCACCATGGGAAAAAGTAAAATAACAAAAATACCGAACTCCGAGGAAAATTAAAAACTGAAAACCCTTAATCAAATGGCGAAATCAAAAGCTCAAACACACCAAACGAATGGACCAAATGAACATCCCGTTGAAAAAGCTAACATTTAGAAAAATCGTCACTTCTGTAATAAAATCTTGTGTGTTTCTTGTCAAACTGAAATATGTGCAACGCTAGAAGCGAAAAATTATTGCTACCTGTATTGGATTGTTTTAAAGTAAGTTCTCTTGGGTAATTTCCGCTGTGGAATAAGAAAAATCTAAATTTTAAAAGCAAAAGTATCCAAAAGGTAGGCGTTTTGAATTTATCAATTAAATATAATTTAGGCGCATCTTTATCATGTCTATTGAGTTTGGCCATAAAATGTATTTAAATATAATACAAAAACAAGTATGCTTTTTAAGTATGCTGTTAAAGAAGCTTAATTGGTTATAATAGGAATGCAAACAAATTGACGATAAACTTAATTTCCAAAACGTACTTCCTATGTTGTACTGTTACACCACTGTCCCAGGTCAGGGGGAGGGTTGGGGTCCCGCTAACATGTTTAACCCCGCCACATTCTGTATGTATGTGCCTGTCCCAAGTCAGAAGCCTGTAATTCAGTGGTTGTCGTTTGTTGCTGTGTTACATATTTGTTTTTGTACATAAATTAGGCCGTTAGTTTTCTCGTTTGAATTGTTTTACATTTTTCATTTCGGGTCCTTCTATAGCTGACTATGAGGTATGGGCTTTGCTCATTGTTGAAGGCCTTACGGTGACCTATAGTTGTCAATTTCCGTGTCATTTGGTCTCTTGTGAATAGTTGTCTCATTAGCAATCACACCACATCTTCTTTTTTATATATAGATGTTCTCAAGGAGAAAAGTTACAGTCACAGTTCCAGAAGTATGTCTTGAATATTTCATTCTCCGTGCATATAAGTAGAAGAAGGCTTTGTTTGAGTTGCAGCAAATACATTTACAATTTTCAAAAGACCATATCATTAAATAAGAAATCTTCTTTTTTGATATAATTGTGTGGAAGTGTAATTTAGATAGTTGAAAAGTCATTAATGACAACCGAATTGAACGGACCATCAAAAGCACGCAGTTTTATCCAGAACATAAAACGAGAATTTGACACTCCAACAATAATTGATTCAAATACTTTCATATGCTTTATTACACATATTAGATATATTTTTAAACGAAGTGGGGAACTAGTTAACAAGCAAGAAAGATAAATCGTAGAACACTTACTAGAAACCGAGATGAAACGAACTTTCAATGGATTTAGATAATTTAGATAGCCAATACTTAGTAGGAACTACTTTCAAATATTCTGACGAATGCCTAAGCTGATATGTGGTAATAACATGTATATTTTTTTTCTGGGGTGCACTGCCTTGAATGTAGAAGAGTTTATAATTTCATCCTTGATAACTTCCCAGTAGTATTTACGTCATACTACTTCCACATTGTTGGCTGCTTTATCAGCCGGTGGAATGTATGAACAAAAAACTGGAATTTTAGCTTTTTATCCTATGTGCAATTTTTATCATATATTATGTATCTATTACATTTATTAGACAAAGAAAAAAAATGTCATTCAGTGATTGTAGATCGAAAACAATTGCTACTAATTATCTTTCGCGTTTCGGTTTCGAAGTTATCCGAACGTGTGACTATGATAATCAATCAAAACATTCTCGTGGATGTTAAAGTTAAACAGTGCAAAACATGTAAGTTCTTATTTCGATGACCGAGCAATGTTGACTTTGTTTTTATATTTTCCACGCGTTTGCGTTCATACTCGCTTCCTGTATCAATTCAACGTTTTTCATTTTATGCGTTTATATCAATTCTAAGTCGTTATCGTGAACTCTCAGAATTTTGTTTTACTGCCTTCTTTCCACGTTTGTTGACATTATCTGCCTTTAACATTTTTCCTTTGCAGTTGCACATTTCGTTAGACGACTTTCTAATGATATTGGTCATGTTAATTTAACTGCGTACGGGAATAATGTAGCTGGATAAAAGTACGGGAAGACAACAGCAGTAAATTTCCTACAGATTTTAGTATAATTTAGGATTTTATAATTAAAAGAGTCTATGAATACGTGTTTCATAATAGAAATTAGCCATTCAGTTATATAAAAGTTAGACATCTTTATGGCAAATCAAAGAGTATTTAGGATCAACAATACCGAAAGGTTTAGCCAAATACGGTAAAGCTATTGTTTTTAATAACAATGTCTAAGCGTTAAACTGAAATACTTGTGTTAATTTGCCAATCAGTTACACACAACATAGACATCTGTTTTGTCAAATCTGAAGCATCATATGACTTTAATAGATATAACCAGACAATGACATTTTCAATGATCAACTGTGAAAACTACTCTAAAGACACGTCATTATCAGAATGATAACCGAGGTCAACAAACTATTTAATTTATCATGCAAGTTGTACTTTTGGTACAGGGAAAAAGTAATTTGTTGATTACACTAGTCAATCAAAACTAAATAATTGAAAAAAAAAAAAAAAACGGTTTTATGCTTAAAGTAAATAACTGCAAATGTTTTAGATTCCATATTTTAAGGGCTCTTTTTGGTGTTGGTATGAAACATTTCTAGACGTGCACAGTGACAACAGATATATCAAGATTGAACAGATTTACCAGAAAAATGAGATGTTGTCGTTTTAAGCAGATCATTTCAACGTTGATATGCGGTTGGGTTGCGAAGAACGACGAAAAGACACACAACAGCATAATAAACACAACATATTAAACTAAAAACTGAGCAAAAACAACCCCACAAAAAAATTGGGGTGACCTCAGGTGCTTCAAAAACTCGTCATAGATCACCAGTAAACAAATTTTGATCTGAACAGGACATTTTGATCTGTACAGATGTTAAAAACTGAAAAATAAATTATTATGTCATTTCCAGTCTGTCAGTTTATTATCAGATTAATCCTCTGCGGTAAATTCAGTACTGTTCTGACAATTCGCTTGCAGGCAGTCAATTCTGATATGTTCAGACTATTCTGGAATTGTTATTTACCTGTACACATCAACAATATACTGAATTGTCCGAAAAGCTACTGAGCAGTACTGAAATGACTGCAAGCCAATTGTGTGAACAGTACTGAATCTATCTCAGAAGATAAGTCTAAAAATTGACTGAAGGATATAACAGAACTTAATAATGTATTGTTCAGACTTTTCAGATGTTGTTAAGTCCAAAATGACCGTATCAGACTAAAATTCGTTTCCTTGTGGATACCAGGATTAAAATGCTGTATACCTTACTCGTTTATCATGTATATAAGATATACCAGTAACGCTCAAATAAATACAATGAAAAGGGCCGTATAAAGTAGGAAGTTGAAAAGCATTGAAAATGTCTTGCCAAATACAGATAAGATATTGTCGATAGTAACAAGTCTAAGCCTTAAACTGAATACACTTGTAATTATTCACTATCAGTGTTGAAGAGTTATTTGCACATCATTTGCTTTTGTATGAACTAAAGTTCATAACTATGTATTTTGCCATCGAAAATTGATTGCACTTTAGCCTTGTGTATTTTTGCAATTTTTGAGTATAAGAACTTAAGCCCGATCCGTCGTCACTGAGATGCGTATCAAAATCGTCTCTAGACATAAAGATATGCAAATTATATTATCATTCATAGAAATATGTTAGTAAGTAGATATAAGAAGATGTGGTATGAGTGCCAATGAGACAACTTTCCATCCAAGTCATGAGTATAATAACTTAAGCCCGATCTGTCGTCACTGAGATGCGTATCAAAATCGTCTGTAGACATAAAGATATGCAAATTATATTATCATTCATAGAAATATGTTAGTTAGTTAATTAATTCGTAAGTACCCACTAAAAGATAAACAACAGATACCATAGGCACAATCAAACTCATAATTCGAAAACAAACTGGCAATGCAATGGCAAAAAGGAAAAACGATCAAAAGACACACAACAGTATACAAACATACAGTGTTACAAAACACAACATAGACAAAAAAAAAAAAAAAAAAAGACTAAGCAACACGAACCCCATCAGGTGATCTCAGGTGCATAATTTTTAACTTTAGGAAATATTTAACTTTTACACAGAATACACAAGACTTCAAACACGATAGCGATCATTAATCATTCAAAAAATATATAGATACAAACACAACAGATTGTAAAATATTCCGTGGAAAATAGTAGAGATTTTTGTTTTAATAAAGAAGAGTTCATAGATGTTAGTGTTTTCTTTAAATTTTTTCTGCATTGCTAAAATATTTTTTTGTTTCCTGCTTAATGTTAGCCTCAGGCGATAGACTTACACAACAGTGTAATATTTTGAAAACATCGCCATATTCATTTTGTAGATATTTCTTATCTTATTTTTAGTGTGTCCTTCGTCATTGTGTGTGTTTTACGTTAAGATATAACCAAAAATCTGTAAACATCTGCATTATAAAATAAATGTATTTGAGTTCGAACTACCGGTCGTTTTAGAAAAGTAAGATAATCGCACCCTTATGTATCTAAAATTTCAATCCACCATTCGTCAACATATTATGATCATTATTGTCACCTATGTTATGAACTTCTTAATTGTAATCATTGATTTCTGCAATCGTAATTATTTTATTTTTCAATCGAATGATATACCATTGTATTCACAAAGTTTTTATTTTTCAATCGAATAATAAACCATTGTATTCACAAAGTATTTTATTTTTCAATCGAATAATATACCATTGTTCTCACAAAGGTTATCGGAATAAACTTGCAATCATAATAATGTTGTTACGTTACTGTAATTGTGATTAAATGTTGCAAGCTATTCTTATTAACTGTTCAAAAATAAGAGACAGAAAAATAATAGTGTGACCTTTTTAAAGGATTTGGGAAAATGTCAATGAGAAAAATTCTAAAAAAAATGATTTAATGTTAAATGTCAAAGCTGTCAAGGTTTGTTTTAACATTTCTCGAAATTCATATTAAGCGTAAAACATAAACAACAATCAGTAAGAAAAATAGGAAATACATGTTATTTTTTTTCTGAAATGACCCACTAAGTACAATGGGGCAAGAAAAAAGAGAGCACATTTTAAAAACCATAGTGTACTATAAAGTGGCAATGTTTATGATAGATCCTGGTACCTGAAATATGTGGCACACCTACACAAAAGGTTTTGGTTCTGATATTGGTGGTATTTCAATGTTACTACATGTATTGCGTCTCAACATTAGTGGCATTGTTAGCTGAACTTTAAATCCAAGTGGTCGAGAACGGTACAGTATTACAAAAAATCCTAGTGCTCGAGATAGACTGGTACAATTGTTACATGTACAGTAAAGGCTAGTGCTCGGAAAGGTTGGCATTGTTACAGTAGATGGCATTGTTACATGTACAATAGATCCTGGTTCTCGATATTGGTGGCATGTTGTTACTGCTCGAGAAAGGTTGCATATTGTTACTGATCGAGATAGGTGGCATTGTAACAATAGATAATTGTGCTCGAGATTTGGGGCATTGTTAAATGTATAATAAATCGTAGTGCTCGAGATTGGTGGAATTGTTACAATAGATCATGGTGCTTGAGTTTGATTGCTTTTTTGCATGTACAAATTGTATAATAGATTGTCGTGCTAGAGAAAAAGAGGCATTGTTACAATAGATACCTTTATTCGAGAATTGTTATACATTGAACATTATATCTTAGTGTAAAACAAAGTTGGCATTGTTACAAAAGATCTTAGTGATAGAAATGAATGGCATTATTACATACTAGTAATTGATATAAGTGTACGAGAAGGACGGTACTGTTATATTAACATACAAAATCCTGGTGCTTGAGGATTGGGGCATTGTTACGTATCTAAGTTCTCTAGGCTAATGGCAACGTAACATAAATTTGATTTTTTTCAGAATGATGTCCAAAACTGTTATGGCTAAAAGAACCCTGAAGGGAAAGAAGCTAATAATTTAGCAAACAAAATCGTACTAAATTTACTTCTGGAAGATCATTTCAAGATTTTATTTTATAAATAGAAAATACGAAAAAAAAAAAAACAATAGGCGGAAAAGACTAGCAGATGCGAAGTTAATTATTTTACTGAAAATGGAATAACATGATGCCAAATAGATCAATTGTCTGCTATTTTTAGTTTAGAACTATTTTTGTTAACGACATTTCCCAAATCGGGTGCTACTGGCTATTTTAGATTTGAAACATGCACTTGTTCATCATTATGCAATACCAATCTCAAGTTATGGATTTTATGTCGTAAATTTGTGGTCAATTATTTTTTTGCAAGATGTGTACTGGATCCCTAACAAAAAAACCTGAATCGTGGAGGACGTTATGTGACAGAAATTACTAGAGAAGATTGGAGACGTAAATAAATGTCATGACAATATTAAAGTGAATTGAGAATTTATCTGTATTTATTTTTTAGATCAAACATTGGCCAAGTGAGCTATTGCAATGACTTGACATCTAGGCCCGATTGTTCAAAAGTGTCGTTAGGGTAACGACAAATTAAGCCTAACAACTCGTTAAAGTTTATCATTGTTAGCTAATCACTACGTTAAATTTTGTTGTTAAAAAAAAAAATTAAACGACTGAGTTAACTAACAACTTGTTTAAAAATTTATCAACTCTTAATTTTAATATTTTACCATAATTCCCTATTCAAAATTAAATTTTACCCATAATTCCTCCACTTCCTGTTTGACAATGGCTGAAGAACATCCCCTAAGAAAATACCTAGAATAAGAGGGCAGAACTTTTTCCAATATTGAGGGAAACCTCATTAGTAGAATAGTTGTCGAATAACTTAATTTGCTAAGGGTGAAATTTGGTAAGGACGTAACTTCAGAACAAAATGAGGGAGAAGATAACTGGAAAAGTAAATGTTTTTGGTGAAAGTTACAGGAATGTTCTCACTGTCAGAACCAAGTTCAGGAACCTAACAAGAGATGCAAAGAAAATTTGCTTTTGAAAAGAGGGAGAGAAAGGGGACAGGAGAGGAAAGGACTTGTTCCAAAGCCCATCTCAGTTTGACTAAGGAGAACCACATCAGTGCTGTTAAGATACCTCCTCTTTCAAAGGCATTGCTTCAGGGATAGAGACTTCAGTAGATACGTATTTTAGATTAAGTAATGAAATGCTTATGTTATAACTTTGTAAACATTTCTTTGTAAACTATGAATCTGTCATTTATTTATTGCTATCATTGATGATAATGCAGAAAAATCCAAAACCAAAGCGCGTCGTCTGCTGACAGTAGGATACCCTTTGATAGAAATTCCCTACAGACGTCGCCGATGTGCTCAAAATAGAATTTTATGTTCTGTAATAACGGTAACCTTTCTGTTACCTTTGATATATAAAATTTCTTCGTATGATATTGATTGATAATCATCACATACAATTCAAGTTATCGATATGAAGCTGGTATACATATTGTTTTGTAAGCGCTGAAGTTTGTTGGCCATCACCTTTGGCGGTCAATCCTGCAAAGCCCCTTACATCACTTTTTACAGAATGAAAAAAATAAAAATAAAAAAAAATTAGTAAAATTTTAATTTTCATTTAAATAAAAGTAAATTGTAAATACCATCTACAATTAATACTTTACTATAGTCATTGTGACATGTGTATAGTAAATTTCAAAGTAGGCATGCATTATAAAGACAAAATTGAGTTATCTTTCTTTGTGCCTGATTTTTTGTAGTTTTCACTTGAAATTTTTTCAGCCGAGAGAAACAAGTGAGAGCAGACCAACGTAATTCAGTATACAAGGTGTGTATCTAAATAAGATATCGATGCAAACACTAGACCATAAATTACTAAAAAAAAATTCTTTTATGCAGGAAAATCAATTTTATCTAAAAAAAAGTCCTCTGAATTGCTTGATTTGTTAGCTACTATACAATTCCTTGATTAAATCTGGAATCTTTTATAAATGACAGTGTTTGATATATAGCTTTTTAAATTGCGGGCCAAAAGTGTTTATTAAATGTCTCAGTTCATAATTTAGATCAATATAAGCAACAGTTTATAAAATGTTAAAACTGACTGGAAATTTGCAATAATGTAATTGAAACCATTGGTTAATAAGTGAAGAGTGGGATAATTTGCCCATAAAAAATTAATTTGGTATAAATTTGCGAGTGCAATTATCAACAATGAGGATAATGTTCATGCATATAAATCCTTTTTGAGTATAGTATTTATATGACACCCCGTGAAAACAAATACAAGAATAAAATTATTCAAGTGCTATTTGATTTGATTTGGATATAATGAAGAATATAAATTATCAATAAAATATCCCCAAAACATGATTGTTAAAAAAAAAAAAAATTATTAAGTAACTTCGTTTCATTTATTTTGAAAAAGCTCATCATCTGGTCAGATATATTCTGCTGAACCTGTCATCCCACCAATTCCAGCACAGATTGCTGCCTCAAGATGCGAGACAGCTGATGGTAATTATGACTTAGATATTGCATTTTGTTTTGTAAACTGTTTTTAGAATCAATATTTTATTTAAGAACTGGAGTTGATATATATGGCTGTATAAAGAATTCATATATAAGAATGCACCATGGAGTGTCTTATACAATGTCTCTGTAATAGCTTGCTTTAAGTTAATGTTGTACCTTTTGACTTATTTTCATTCAAATGGTTTTAAATATTTTCTATTGTCACTTTAATTGTCACAGACCATAATGACTTACAGATAAAAGTAAAAACTATGTTTTTATATATTTTCTATTGTTGTTTTAATTGTCACAAAACATAATGACTTATGGATGGGAGTAAAAGTTATGTTTTCTTATATTTTCTATTGTTGTTTTAATTGTCACAGAATATAATGACTTATGGATAGAAGTAAAAGTTATGTTCAATTTTTTATTTGTACAATACCCTTTCACAATCTATGTTGTTCAATTGATGCGGATTTTAAGTCTTGTACATGTATCTTGACTGACACATTCACATATAGATATTCAAATATACATCCACTCCAGTTATTTCAATAGGTGAATTTTCAAAATATATTTAAACAGAGATATTTCAAGAAATCACTCCCATCGATGTTTTAAGGGTGTACTTAGGTGAAATTAAAAAAAATCTAGAATTCAAAATTGATACTATAAGTCAGAAGAGCAAAAGGAACAAAATGAGCTAAAAAATATTAATAGATTATTGAGCTCCTTGTCGAGATATTTAATTTTTTTAAATGGCGGGAAAAGGCTGACTCGGACTTTTACCTTATATTTGCATTGGTATTATTTGGGTCTCAAATCGAAGAAAACAAATCTAGAATCTGCTAAAATTTTGGTAAATGACCTTTTATGAGCTATTGAAGTCATACGGAAATAAAAGGGGTATTATGGGGAAAAATATTTTACTCTGATAGTAGGAAAAAACCAAGGAGTCCGAACATCTGACAAAAATTCCCAAACCTGACCTAAGTACATCCTTAAATGAGATTTTTATGAGTATACCAGTTGGTGAGCCTCAAAACTAGTTTGAAAAGAAAAACTGAATGGCTAGACTTTATGAAATGAACAATTATATACCTTTTATACCTATTCATAGAGGATGCCCAATATCTTATACTACAGTTCTGTATAAAATCAAGAGTTATCTTCCTTTAAATTGTTTTATAAAACTGATTCTTTTATGATCAAATATGTCCTTTAAATGAGGATCATAATTCTAAATCAGATTATCTCATTTAAATACCTGTTCAAAATTAAATTCAAAGACAAATGTCCCAAATACTCATTTGTAGAATTAATTACACGAAACTCTGCATCACCTTTTGTTTAAATCTTAATCAGGAGCACTGAATTCAATATGACGAAAATATTCTGTTATGAATTGAATCCCTTAAATTTTTCTATTTATTTTTAAAGAATCTTACTATAGGTATACACATTTATGTTTAAGTTGTAGAAATCTTGGCCTTCGAGAATACAACCATACCTAAATAGTTAAAGTAAATACAGGTATATTTATTTACCAGATTTACCAAATATTTAAACTTTTATATTTCAGTGAAAGTAAGCGGATGAAGAAAAACAAGAAAACTGCAGAAGACGTATATGATATGAGTTGCAGTGTCAGGTGTTGCAAAGCGAGTTGAAAATAAACCTATTCCATAAATAGATGGAATTCTATGACACGATGAAGAACTCTTTTATTAAATAACTGTACAGGGTCAATGTTAGAGGCTCTACTTAATTAAGTTTAATCAGCATTTATTTATGGTTCCATATTAATGTTGTTTTATTGTTATTGATGAAATACATATTCTAAAAACAGGCTTTTTTCAATGTTTTATTCATGGATTTCAGCGATTAAAAAATGTGGAGGAAATGTGGTCTCTGACAGCTCTTCCATCCTGATCAACCAACATCTCCATCATTGCCTATCACTACTCCTACATCTTCAATTTATGGTTCATTCAATAGGATGCACATGTTGTGAAGAATAGCACAAGCAATGATGATCTTGGATGCCTTGCTTTGTGTCATTCTTATGTGAAACCAAATAGTGAAAGTAATGTACAATAATTGCCATTTTTGCACAATTGCATGTTACCAATATATAATTACAAGGCCACAAAGTTCCAGATTTGGCCTTCGTTGTCAATTTTGTTAAAACTATAAGATAAGCTCATAAATATATTCTATAAAGCAAAGCAATTTTTTTAATTAGGACACTTCTATCATTGTTTGAAGTTTCAAATGTTTACAATGAATCTTTTGGGTTTTTGGTCAGGACATAAAGAGATTTGGCACTTTGATAAATCAATTGAATGTTACAAATTTGTGTCATCATTAGAATGCGTTCGTCTACCTCCATTCTCTACCCCCCCCCCCCAAAAAAAAAAAAAAGTTTGTTTTTTGCTCGATTGCATTATATGTATACTGTAACTTTAAAATTTTCATTATTGCAAAACATTGCACCGAGATAAGTATTGCAGCCCAAAAAACTTGCATGTTAAATTTTGATGGCATTTTCTTTATGCTGATTTTCCTAAATAGAAAAAATTAAACTCACATTTTGTTGATTGCAACAATCGCAATAATAAATGCACACAGTAATTTCTGAATTAACAGTAATCATAATCATATGCATACGAATTGATATAATTTCAAAAGTAATTTTACTGCTAATTATTTAAATAAGTATTTATTTTCAGGAGCCAATGTGACTTCAATGCTCTTCAACTTCGTACTTTATTTGACCTTTTTAACTTTTTTTTATTCGAGCGTCACTGATGAGTCTTTTCTATGATGAGTTTATTTTCAAGCCTTTCTTTGCATAGCAATAAGTATAACATATACCTCTGAATGTAATATATGGAACCGTCTATTAAGCCTTCTAAATGTCCTCTCAATTACACTTCGGTTGTCGAAAGGCATCTGTTGTATTTTTCTGTTGGTATTCTGGTATGTGGTCATCAAAAAGGGGCGGCAAGTATATCCACTATCCCCAAGAAGTAGAACATTTCCCATCCTCCATTTTGTTCAATATATGTACTATGTAAAGATTTAGATTTTTTAGATTAATTATTTAGTTCTAACTTAAACAGTTTATATATGCTACACTAAAAAGTTACCTTAAAGCTTCAAAAATACTGCAGATATAAAAATAGCATTGCAATATGATGTAACTTCCTTCAAAAACCCGTATTTGATACTCTGAAATGGTAATAAAATATGATTTATTACAGAAAACCAATAACACCATTTTACAAAACTTCCTTTTAAGTTCAGTATAATCAAATATACTTCTCCCTTAAAATGCACATGAGAGATGTGCATAAGCATTGTTTTTGCAATATACCCAGCCTGTAAATACAAAACACAGAACATACAATCAAAACTACTCAAATTATGAAAGGGAGTGAAATGAAGGTGATTTTTTTTTCAGAGAATGAGATTGTGACCTCCCTCACAGGTGACATGTCTTAAGATGGAGATTTCAATTTTTTTAAAAGAAATTAGAAAGAGTCTCCCTTCTTTAATTGTTGCGTTGTAATGTATGGCATATATACAAGACGGTATAAGTTGCAATAATATACATTAAGTCATATACATACTTATGAAATCCTGAATATGTGGGAATCATGACAGCTTCCTGGCCAGTTTGCATTATTGTTTGTGAATTTGCCTGCAAAATATTTAAACAGATTATAGTCCAAATTTGAAAAAAAAATCTGCAATTAAATATGTCCTAATATCAGCTTGAAATCGAATCCTTCATTACAATTTATTTAAAAAGGGATATCTAAAATATATAAAGACATGCATAAAGGTCACCTCTATCTTGTACTGCCGTATTAATATTATGCATTTTGGACATCAATTCAAATGACATCTCTGTAATTAGGCCGCTTTTCATTGATCCCAAAGGTGATATTTATTTATTATATACGCCTTTGGCTGTAAATCATCAAGGGTTTTTGTAAAATTAATTTTGTAATTATCATTAATTTACTGCATTCTTTTAAATTAGAAAGTGTTATAATTCTCTACTATGTAATGCTTTCTAACTTATAAAGAATGTAAATAGTGATTAAGTTCAATGTATAAATTAAGACAGTCAACTTTAATATTATCTGTTACTTTTTCCAATCCATTGGTATTTTCAACAAATTTGGCAGATATTTCCAACATAGATTGTTCTTACAACTTGCACAATTTGATTGCATTTATCATGTTAATTACTCTTCCAAAGGTAAACTAAAGAAATTAGAATTCTTTTTGAAAAGGGAGAAGAGGCAATTCAATGTATTTTCATAGGAATACAATATAATTGCTGCTGTAATTCAATATAAATCTTGACTTTTAAGACAGTCTTCAATATATAGTATAGGAGATGTGTGTGTGTGGGTGTCTAATATCCCTGAACCCATTGGCTATGGTTTGTAAATGCTGTCAGTTTACATGGTGAATAGGTAACACATATTTTGTACATGACTCTCAGTTAGAGCAAGTGTCATATCTTAATTGTTTCGAATTACAAATGTAAACAATATTTCATAAATCAAATTGTTGTTTGCCTTTTTCCTGGATTAAATATAAGAGTCCTATTTTGTTATGGGAGGGGAGGAGGGTTCAATATTTCTTTAAGAGGCACTGGTGTACAGCTGAAGTATCGTACCCCATGTTTTTGATGGCATTTTTTTATGCTGATTTTCCTAAATAGAAAAATTAAACTCACATTTCTGTTGATTGCAACAATCGCAATAATAAATGCACACAGTAATTTCTGAATTAACAGTAATCATAATCATATGCATACGAATTGATATAATTTCAAAAGTAATTTTACTGCTAATTATTTAAATAAGTATTTATTTTCAGGAGCCAATGTGACTTCAATGCTCTTCAACTTCGTACTTTATTTGACCTTTTAACTTTTTTTATTCGAGCGTCACTGATGAGTCTTTTCTAGACGAAACGCGCCTCTGGCGCAATACAAAATATACCTTTCAATCCTGGTATCTTTGATGAGTTTATTTTCAAGGCATTTGTTGTATTTATCTTTGCTTGTAGCATTCTGGTATAAGTATAACATATACCTCTGAATGTAATATATGGAACCGTCTATTTAGATTTTTAGCCAATTCTAAATGTCCTCTCTGAATTACACTTCAATGTTGTCAATTTTAGGCATCTGTTGTATATTTCTGTTGGTATTCTGGTATGTGGTCATATAAAAGTTCTTTGAGCCTTATTATAGAAATTTACTATCCCAATAAGAATAGAACATTTCCACTCCTCCATTTTAATCCGTTCAATATATGTACTATGTAAAGATTTAGATTTTTAGATTAATTATTTAGTTCTAACTTAAACAGTTTATATATGCTACACTAAAAATTACCTTAAAGCTTCAAAAATACTGCAGATATAAAAATAGCATTGCAATATGATGTAACTTCCTTCAAATACCCGTATTTAATACTCTGAAATGGTAATTAAATATGATTTATTACAGAAAACCAATAACACCATTTTACAAAACTTCCTTTTAAGTTCAGTGTACTCAAGTATACTTCTCCCTTGAAATGCAAATGAGAGATGTGCATAAGCATTGTTTTTGCAATATACTCAGCCTGTAAATAAAAAAACACAGAACATACCATCAAAACAACTCAAATTATGAAAGGGAATGAAATGAAGGTGATTTTTTTTCAGAGAATGAGATTTTGACCTCCCTCACAGGTGACATGTCTTAAGATGGAGATTTCAATTTTTTTAAAAGAAATTAGAAGGAGTCTCCCTTCTTTAATTGTTGCGTTGTAATGTATGGCATATATACAAGACGGTTTAAGTTGCAATAATATACATTAAGTCATATACATACTTATGAAATCCTGAATATGTGGGAATCATGACAGCTTCCTGGCCAGTTTGCAATATTGTTTGTGAATTTGCCTGCAAAATATTTAAACAGATTATAGTCCAAATTTAAAAAAAAACATAAGCAATTAAATATGTCCTAATATCAGCTTGAAATCGAATCCTTCATTACAATTTATTTAAAAAGTGACATCTAAAATATATAAAGACATGCATAAAGGTCACTTCTATCTTGTACTTCCGTATTAATATATAATGCATTTTGGACATCAATTCAAATGACATCTCTGTAATTCGGCCGCTTTTCATTGATCCCAAAGGTGATATTTATTTATTATATACACCTTTGGCTGTAAATCATCAAGGGTTTTTGTAAAATTAATTTTGTAATTATCATTAATTTACTACATTCTTTTAAATTAGAAAGTGTTATAATTCTCTACTATGTAATGCTTTCTAACTTATAAAGAATGTAAATAGTGATTAAGTTCAATGTATAAATTAAGACAGTCAACTTTAATATTCTCTATTACTTGTTCCAATCCACTGGTATTTTCATCAAATTTAGAAGATATTTCCAACATAGATTGCTCTTACAACTTGCACAATTTGATAGCATTTATCATGTTATTTACTCTTTTAAAGGTAAACTAAAGAAATTAGAATTCTTTTTGAAAAGGGAGAAGAGGCAATTCGATGTATTTTCATAGGAATACAATTGAATTGCTGCTGTAATTCAATATAAATCTTGACTTTAAAGACAGTCTTCAATATATAGTATAGGAGATGTGTGTGTGTGGGTGTCTAATGTCCCTGAACCCATTGGCTATGGTTTTTAAATGCTGTCAGTTAACATGGTGAATAGGTAACACATATTTTGTTCATGACTCTCAGTTAGAGCAAGTGTCATATCTTAATTGTTTCGAATTACAAATGTAAACAATATTTCATAAATCAAATTGTTGTTTGCCTTTTTCCTGGATTAAATATTAGAGTCCTATTTTGTTATTGGAGGGGGAGGGAGGGGTTCAATATTTCTTTAAGAGGCACTGGTGTACAGCTGAAGTATCGTACCCCATGTTTTTCACGAATTTAACTCATACAAAACATTCCTTTTATCAATTCATACATTGATCAGGTTTTTGTCTCTTTGACCCATTCTCCGTTTCCATTCTCAAATTTATTATCTACGTGATACTTGGTCATGTTTTATGAAGATTTAAAGCCCAAGGCGTAGCTTGTTTACTAGGTTAACAAAAGGAATGTATAATATAAGTAATGATCATTTCAATGGATGGAATGAAATAGCACTAACATAGCGCTAACATAGTTTTGTGAGGACAAAAGATAAATTGATAAATTGATCAAACTTATACAATACCTTATATAAATCAGCTTTTCAGCTTTTGAAATTTGTATATTTTTGAGAATTATAAAACTCACTCTATAAATATTTGAATTACAACCATTCAACATCAGATGCTTACTTTTTATTGATGAATGTACATGTATTGTGTTTTTTTTTCGAAAAAATCCTTTGTTTTATATATCAGCAGTATGACATTGTTTTCTTGAAAGAAAAAAACATTGACTCGAATGTCTGGTATCAAAATTGAATAAAAGATTATTTTACCTACATCTTTGCCCCATTTCAATTTTTGTTTGTTATATATATATACCATGATAAACACTTGCAAAATTCAAAATGTTTTTTATATTTCTATTCTCTTTCATCTTTAATGAGTAGGCTAGTTTCCCAAGGAAAATGCCTCAGGTGATTGTACACTTCGTTAGTGTAGTTATTAAGAGTTCCCTTTCATAATTAATCTACAATGAAAAGTCATTCATGTAAAGCATTTTATAGTGCATGGAAAGCCATGTACTATGAAAATTAGAAGGGAAAAAACTGACTTTTCAATGGACGAGAAGGGGTGAGTATGTTCTAATCAAATTAAGGAAATATAAACTGACCCAACATTATCGTGTATACAAATAAAGGCAATAGTAGTATACCGCTGTTCAATAGTCATAAATCGATTTAACTGAAAAAAATCCGGGTCAAAAACCAAAACTGAGGGACACACATCAACTATAGGAGGAAACAAAACGGAACAACAGAAACACTGAACAGCTACAAAAAAAAAACGCCAACATACATGAAAACGGTATATGTGATAACAATTGCCATATTCCTGACTTGGTACAGGACATTTTAAGAAAAATGGTGGGTTGAACCTGGTTTTATGGCTAGCCAAACCTCCCGCTTATATAGCAACGTTAAAAATACCGCTAAAATGACAACATTACGTGACAGGAATAAAGTACAAATAAATGCAAGAACATTCAGGACAGAGAAATACATAAATAAATGATGCGATTCCAAGTACATTTCAACATGTAAACCACAGAATAACAACGAACATCTAAAGTTAATTTACGACAGAACACAAATACATCACAATAGAATAATGAACTGTCCGTCACACGAATGTATCAACGCCACAAAAAGTGACGTCACAGGTAAATTTCTAAAAATACAATATCAAATTGGGATTAAGTTTGTAATGGTGTTATTTGATGTATTTTCTAACCATTACATGAATATTAATATATCAATAACAAACCACTGTAAATAACCAATGTTTACCAGGTTGGTGATATCAATTCATCCCAACTGACTACTACATGACAACTTATGAAAATCTTATAAGAATACAGTATAATTTTCTTTTTTGCTTATTTTTAGAACTGAAATAAAAGTAATTACTATTTAAGAAACAGACTATAGAAGTATCTGGTCCTAGTCATACATTTAAGTTCAACCAAGTTTATTATTTTCTAAAGGTTAATGTCGTATCGAAAGAGAAACACATGTTACCTTAGCATCACACACTTCTGTACATTGACAGAATGTACTCCTTTTCTGTTAACAAATGATTGTTCATCTTCTGATGGAGCCTGGATGCGGATGTGTGTACCATCTATTGCTCGCAGAACGTTAAGAACTCCACATATTTGATAAAATTCACCTTTTGTTTCGTTAACATTCAGAGATCAGTAGATGAATTCATCACGCTTGTCTAAATCCAAAACACAAGATACATTATGGGAAACAGTTCCCTTATGCAAACCTACAAATTGAAAGAAAACAATATATTAGTCAAGATCAATGTGATAAAAATATATCTGGTATAAATTATTTTTGAAAATCAGATTAATGATTTTACAAAGTATCAGTCAAAACAACAGTCGAAGTCAATCAGAACAATCACCAGAGTAAACAATATTTAGAGACCATTCCAATAATAAATGAATTATGATCAAAATATTTTAAAACTTACCAAATGTGTCTCAAACTACTTGCAGAAAACTTCCAGTGGCTAAATATCTCATGGTCACCATGATCTGCTGGAGTACAGTCAGAGCATGACCTCTGTTTGTTTGTCTTCTTACATCATTACTGATTAAGTTTGACAAAAACATAATGTCATTTCTCCCAAATCTATAGCGTTGTCCCAATTCCTCATTTGTTAAATTTAAGGTAAAGTTATCTTTTGAGGCGAAAATTTCTTTTGTTTTCTTTGAGGTCGAACAGGTACTTCCATGAAGGCGGTCATAATTAACAACAATTTTCAACATTAATTGACCTGTTGGATGTTGTTAAAGTTAACAATTCTTTAACCTTGCTTTTTTGTCGTTATTTTTTTGGAACAACAGTTAAATAAATCTGTAAAATTTAACAACTAACTTACGACACTTTAACGACAGCGTTAACCTAACGACACTTTTGAACAACTTGTTCCTGTTTTAATAATTCTTTTTAAATATCTTCGCATTGAAATTAAATCCTACAGAAATCCTCTGTAAAAGCTAAAAAATATGTCGTGTGGCTTCAATTTATTTTGCAGTTACTAAGTCTTACACAAATAAGGAGATGTGGTATGATTTCCAATGAGACAACTAATCACCATACCAAATGATGTGGATGTAAGCAACGATAAGTTATCGTACGTCATTCAACACTGAGCAAGACCTGTATCCTATAGTCAACCATCAACCATCAAATGCAACGACCTGAAAAATGTTATAAGCAATTCAAACAAGAAAACCAATCACCTGATTTATAAAGATAGACAAATAGAACAGACATGAACCATCAACAACCAAGGAAGTGCCTATATTCAACATTAACAAATGCTATTTAAAAGTTGAAATGTGAGGTGGTTTCAATGTTATAAGTTTCAACTTATATTAAAAAAAAAACTTCAAATATGTAATCACGTTGAAAAATAAAGGTGTTACAACATCAAATATTCAACGTCATTTCAACTTACAAAACCAACTACTCAGGAGCCTGTAGTTCAGTGGTTGTCGTTGATTCATATCTGTCATATTTGTTTTTCGTAAATTGTATTGTTATAAATTAAGCCGTTAGTTTTTCTCAGATGTATTGTTTCACATTGTTCATGTCAGGACATGTGGTTTTAACGTTGTTTAAGTGTTAATAGATATAGGAAGATGTGGTGTGAGTGACAATGAGACAACTCTCCATCCAAATAACAATTTATAAAAGTAAACCATTATAGGTCAATGTACGGCCTTCAACACGGAGCCTTGGCTCACACCGAACAACAAGCTACAAAGGGCCCCAAAATTACTAGTGTAAAACCATTCAAACGGGAAAACCAACGGTCTAGTCTATATTAAAAACGAGAAACGAGAAACACGTATAAATTACATAAACAAACGACAACTACTGTACATCAGATTCCTGACTTAGGACAGGTGAAAACATTTGCAGCGGGATTAAACGTTTTAATGGTACCAAACCTTCTCCCTTTTTCTGAAACTATATAGAAAAACACACGATAAAATATCAATTGGAAGGCTTAACTCAATCAAAAAACGTAAATTAACACACTATGAACGAATAAATTCGATCTGTGATAAGTCTGTAATGTTTGACCAGGTTCAACCCACCATTTTCGTCGGAAAATGCCTGTCACAAGTCAGAAATATGATTTTTTCTCATTTCTTTCCGTTAGTTGATGAAGTATAACGATTTATATTTTCAGGTTTTATGAACTTTCCTCTTTTTAAGTTTACATTAGAATGCGGCATTTGTGTTTAAAATATTTTATGATTACTTTTATAAAAACATGACAATATGTCAACATGTTAATTGTTTAGTGATAAACATTCACACTTTCTTTCACATCATTGATCGATATTGAATAGTGAGTTAAGCATCTTCAAACACAAACACTGAGTTTAAAAAAAAATGTAAATGTGTTTGTTAAATATGGTATAAGATCAATATCAATTCAGTCTGTCAACAAACGGGTTCTATCTTCTTCCAAGGAGAGGATTTCAGATTTGAAAGGTAGGGCATTTATCATGTTTTATCGAAACCACGGATAATATTTAACTGATATGTGATTGTTAAATGTTAATATAAATAGAAATTTGATTAGAATATATTTTAATTTAACTTATGTTTGGTTGGTTCTCCTTTTTTAAAATTAAAAATAATGTTACGGTGTCATTAATTTAAACTAGATTTGATTTCTTAACTTGTGGAGCAGGATCTGCTTACCCTTCCGGAGTACATGAGATCAGCACCAGTTTTCGGTGCGGTTGGTGTTGCTCATTCTGTTGTTTTCTATGTTCGGTTTTGTATACTGCTGTTTGTGTTTTGGTCTTTTCTTTTTTTGACATGTCAGTTTATTTTTGATTTATGAGTTTGAATGTTCCTTTGGTATCTTTCGCTTCTCTTTTAAGATCCTTTAATGGTTATGTTATGAATATTATACATGTTATATAGGTTGTGTTTACATCTTACGAATGCAATAATTTTCGATTTCAAGAAGAAGAAAAAGAGGCCTTATCATATATTAACCTTTGGCTTAAAACTGAAATAATACCATATATATCAACAAGCTTTGATTCCTTGTCTGGGATTTACTCTTGGTCTTTTTTTGAATTTTATCATTTATCAAGGTTTTTTCGAACAATTTTTCTTTGTCTTTTTTTTAATTTGAAAAGACATTACTAGAATCGTAAGTCCTTTCGAGTATTATATAAAATATGTGGTTGAACAAGCAATTATGGAGACAGGTTTCCTCATGATAATACTTAAAATATTTATTTTAAAGGTTCTTTTGCATGAACTAATTTCAGATCCCGTTCCTTCCGGTTTATTCAGAGTCAATTTCGGATGACATTTTTTCGTATCAAATGTCGTCAAACTAGTTTAAAAGACGTTATTGCTTAATTATCTCCTAGCATGATTTTGTTTTTAAAAGTCAGGTCCAAAGCTTATGGGATTAAAATTTAAAGATCTAAGGAATTAAATATTTATGGTTAAGAGGTCTTCATATATTTAAGGGGAGAAAATTCCAATAAAAAATCACCATAACACTTAGATTAACATTGCATCATGTTGCATGACTAACAAACTGAAATAAATATAACTTTGGAAGAAACGAACATTTTGTGAGGAGAAGCGATGACAAGAAAAACAGAATATTTTGAAACAGAAAGACTTTCAAAAAACGCAACATATGTTCACTATCATCATGATCATGTACCTAATACTACAGTCAAGAGCTTGCAGCGGTTAATCAGGCTTTGTCAAACGTCATCGGCGTCTGAGCAAAAAATCAATGAGCCGGGTTTTTTTTCATAGAACGTCTCGTCCTTTTTCTCAAAAAGTACCAAGATCTAATAAATAAATATTCAGTGTGTACTTCACAATAAGAATACAAAATGGTCTTGTGTTAAAGATTTTAGGTGCTAAAGTTGTGTATCTTTCCATTTATCTTACAGTTTTCCTTAATTTGTCTTTTTGCTATGTGCTCCTATGTAAGAGTTTTTATAGTGTTGATTTCATTTTGTTTACCCTAGGATTTATATTTTACCTTGATAGAACTTCATCGAAAATGTTTATACTATATACTGTATGTACTGTCAACTACAAAAGCTTTTTTTATAAAATCTTACTTACCTTCAACTATCAAAATTACTTGTTGGCGTCTTTGTCAAATTTACTTTCAACTACAATATATGTTTTGTTGACGTATTTGTTAGATTTATTTGAAAGTTTGTCTGATTTTTTAAGTCAGAAGTGATGTATGTATGTAATGTATGTTTACACAGATTTGGCAGTTGGATCCCAATTATTGTCGCATTAATCAGTTGTGTATGTTAGGGTTTAGTTAAGTTTAAACATATTTTATTTACTGAAAATAAAATGGATTGGACACATGTAAACCATACTTATGAAGTCCGCTCCGAATAACAATAAATAACAATACAATATCAATATAAGCATGCAATATTTCAAAATATACAATACTTTTAATACGATTCTAGCTATTGAAAAAAGACGAAACAATAATAACGGAAAAATTGGTATTAAAGATGATGATGATGTGAATTTACCACAAATACACTATTCAGTATCATAGGACAAAAAATCTCTCAAACCTTTTGATAATTTTGCTCACCCAATTTTATCCATGTGAAAAATTCATACACTGCTTGATCTACATAATAAATACCACATCCACAAGGATAAAAACAAAACTCAGACAGGGAGATCCTGCTTCACATGTGAAACCCGTCGTGCTACTCCAATAAAAACGTTGATTAATTTTGTTAAGTGAAATTGTAAAATATGTCTGATGTTGAATTCGTTTTTGATACGTTTGGCACGAGTCCTGTGCTGACGCTTTATTTTATCAACTATATTTAATATATTTATTTATAACTGCTTTTAGTGTCCTTTGAAAAATTCACACACTGTTTGTCCTACATAATGAATATCACATTTGTGTAATTCCGCAAGGATAAAAAAAAAAAAAAAAATATGTCCTTTGAATTTAAAGAATAAAATCACTTGAAAAACTTTTGTCTTCATAATATCACATTTTTTTGGGGTGTCTTTCAGGCTAAAAGAACAGAGGACATGTCGAACAACACGACAATAATAATCCTAAATAATCATCACGAATCTATAGCTGCGCAGACGCCTTCCTGGTTCCATATTACTTCCGGTGTGGTTCTTCTAACAACGAATCTTATATCTTTAATTTCAAACGGTTCTGTTGTTTTTGCATTATTGGTTAAAGATAGGAGGCTTCTGACCAGATTAACTGTCTATATTATAACAATATGTTGTTTGAACTTGTTAACGTCAACGTTTGGAACACCAATGGTGGTGATGTCCTGCTTTAACAAAGTATGGCTGTTTGGTGAATTAGGCTGTACGTACTACGGTTTTTTGATGACGTTTGGAGGTCTTGCTTCAATGCTTCTTTTGACCATGATTTCCGTCGACCGGTATATATATGTTGTAAAACACAATTTATCAAGACAACAGCCAACCAAACCAATCATTATAACTTTAATTGTATGCTGTCTCATAACATTTGGTTTTACCATTAGTCCTTTACTTGGGTGGAACAAGTACACGTATTCAGGAGTTGGTACCTCATGTGCAATAGATTTAGCCACAGAAAACAACAATGGCCAATCATTCGTGATAACCATCTGTGTTATCTACTTTGCTTTACCTGTTTCTCTGATGATATTTGCATACGGATCTATTTATGCAAAGGTATGTACAACCTTCCAAAGATTTCAAAACAAAGCATGAAATAATGTTTGCGGTGTAACTGTAAATGAAACAAGTAATTTATGCATTTTATAATTCCGAAGCCCTGTTCTGGTTTGCTTTTTTGATCAAAAACTCTCAACCCTAAACATATGAAAGCCAGGTATGCGACAATACGCTAAAATGGTAGTAGCTATATGACCAAAAAGGACCTTAAACAAAAATCCATATTCATCTAATAAAAATAAGGAGATGTGGTTGGATTGCAAATGAGACAACAATCCACCAACGTTCGAAAGAAATGGATGGCAGCAATTATAGGCTACCGTCCAGCCTTTAACAATGAGAAAAAAAGATATCTTATAGTCGCTTTTAAAAAAGCCCCGACATGACAATATGAAACAATTGAATTGAGAAAACTGAAAGCCTAATATATGACTTTGCATGAGAATGTTGGAACATATAATGAATAACAGAATGTCTGTGAATTAAATAGAAGATAAACCTTGCAATTGCATGAAATATTTGCCATTAGATGTTAAGGAACCATCAATCTATCAATCAATTGGGATGGCACATGATAAGTTGTTTATCACCTAGTCTGTATTCATTTTCCATTATATAGATATAAGAAGATGTGGTTCCATTATAGTCATTTATAATTACTATTCCTCTATACAATCATGAAATGTTAGGACTCACAATTATAGTTTTTACTTGAAATATTTTTATGAGATAATTGACTACCTATTCATTGTAAAAATAATGCGGAATATTAGGTAATGTTGACTGTTTATGTTTGCAGTTTAAATGGGGTACCCAACACTTTGACTAAAATAGATTTGGCTCGTTTAATTTTCATAAAATTAAATTGACAAAAATATAAAAATTTCAAGAGATTTGAACCACACAATGTACAGGAATAATTTCATTGGGATATATAGCAGTTTGAAAAAAACACTTATTTTGATTATTGAGATGCTTGATTTTTCTTTACTAATAGTATGTAATTAAAACGTTCAGCGGATTTTCAAAGAGTTAGCTCCCTTAGGAGTTTTGTACCCCTTAAATGTAAAAAATACATACATTTTTATCAAATGTAAAATAAACTGCAACATATGTTATGAGCAGTACATTGAGGGTTTGATTCCGTGAGTAGATCTTGTAATGCTATTGAATGATTTAATTTTCACAGTTTCTTTTCTATTTAGAATTGTTTTTCACGTTGATAAATTTCCGTTATTGTAAAGGACCAAATTTTTGTAGATATCGATTTGCTCTGTCCTTAGTTTGTTTAATTTGATAGATTAAATAATAGAGATGATAAAATTTATCGAAGGGACGTGACATTAAATAAATCGAATATAAACATCCCTTTGAGCTTTTTTGTAGATTTGGGTATTTCTGTTTCACTTGAGAACCTTTATACAAAATAGACAAGTTTCCGTTCGTTTTGTTATTATTTATTTTTTGAACGATTTGAAAAAAAAAATTCTGATTGCGCCACTAGTTTGTCATGTTCTTGTATGTAGTTCATATTTAATTATCATGAACTACAAATGGAATATCACATCCTTATTGAATTTACCGCAGTGGATAAGTCTGTTAACTAACTGAAAGACTGAAAATGACTGAAATATTCATTTTTAAAATTTTTTTTAAGAGCTGTTCAGATCAACATGACCAATTCAAATGATAATTGGTTTACTAATGATTGCTTGATTGATTTTCAAAGAATAAGAAATAACTATGAATTTTTTAAATGGTTAGCTCTTAGATAAGTCTGCAGTATATTAAAGTTATTAAAACTAACAGTATTTGTGAAGTTGATTACGCCCGTGAAAAAATCTCGTCGACCGTTTTTAAATGTAATACTGTATTGCTTACAAATTATTTCGTGCTTTTTCTCATTTGAAAGGGAAAAAAATATGTAATGCATTTTAAAAAAAACTGCTCAAATAAATAATGCAACCAAATGTACACCAGTGGTTTTGTTGTCGCATTTGTCGCAATGATATAAATATCGGAAAAAAATGCTGATTGTATCGTCATTTTATCCATTTGCTTCTCTCATGAAAGGTGTCGAAAGATTCCAAGGCCAATTTGGGATACAGCCGAAGGAGGACTTTCGTGGTAATCAGACAAGAATTCCGAATGAAATTGACTATCGAACAAGAACTTGCAGTAACAATTACCAGTATTATCGGTTAGTCTATAAACTTGTATGCAAATCTTTCAGGAGAAGAAAGTAAGGGTACAAGGCAATGAAACATTACCCTCCGTCACTATGGATACTTAAAAAAGACTTTTAAAAGTCAATTGTTGTTTACATCTTAGGCTTATCATTTGGTGATTGATAGTCACATTGGCAACAATATCACATCTCCTTATTTGTATACAGCCGACAAGTGCGTTTAGAGTATATCAAAATAAATAAGTTTCCAAACAGCGCAGAAGTCAGTGCTTTGTTACTGACATAATATATATCATAATTTTCGTAAATTGTGTGTGAATCATGCTTAAGAAATTATTTAGAAAATAATAACTCACTCAGGCAAAGTTGACCTTAGAAATATTTTGCTACTAAAGCTTTTCACAGGTCCCAATTCTTGGCTGTGAGCGTTCCCAAAAAGAGGTTAAATGATGAAAATGGCTTCAGACACATACTATCTACAAACTCTTTTATTTTACTAAATGGCCTATAGTATAGAAATGATTTAAAAAATGATACCACATTTCGAACATCTGTCATAAACCAATCTTATTAAAATACAGATCCTGTGTCTATTCTTTGCCTACAAGGATCTGACAACTCTCCGTTTTACTTTTTGTTCTAGTAATTATTTCATCCGCCAAGGATATTTCAGCCTTCAAATCCGACAAAACCAGATGATCCCGAAAGCTCTTTTCCACAGAACGTAGAATGGTGCGTTTTCCGATCCTTGTAAGCAAAGATTGATAAAAAAATCTGTATTTTAATGAGATTTGACATAAACACAGATTTCCCCAAATTTGAAAAATATTAAAAAGTAAAATAACAAAAATATCGAACTCCAAGGAATATTCAGAACGGAGAATCCTTTATCAAATGGCAAAATCAAAATCTCAAACACATGAAACGAATGGAAAATAAAGGCAATAGTATTATACCGCTGATCAAAAGCCACAAATCGATTTAACTGAAACAAATCTGGGTCACAAACCAAAACCGAGGGAAACAGATCAACTATAAGAGGAAAACAACGGAACAATAGAAACACTGAACTGCTACAAAAACAAACGCCATACATAGAAACAAATATAATAATCCTGACTTGTTACAGACATTTCCTTATATAGAAACTTAAGATAGAACAAAAGATAACTAATGACAGCAAGCAATTTGACGGAATGTGTTAAATTCGTTACTTAAAATTGAATCTGTCAACCGACTTTGTTAAATTTGTTACATAGTTCTCTAAAAATTACAATAACGGATAACAAAACTATAGGTTAATGTTTACCAATGATAGCATTGTGTTTCAAAGAATGAATGTAGGAACTAAGAGCAAGATCGCAATTCTTTATCGGCTTGTAAAAAAAGGGGAGATAACAAAATTTACCTGCCAGACTTGTGCTTGTGCTTCTCGAACGTCTGTTAGCCCCACAAAATCTTCTTACTTTTTTATCCATGAATCTAACAATCTTTTAGTGGTCGTTCTGTATAACTCGTAAAGATATGACGTTGCTTTTGTACATTTAAATATATGTGATGTTTTTCTCATTTTTAGGTTTCTTTTTAATATGTTACACACCATACACATTTGTACTTCTTTTGAAAGTGTTGAGTAAGGATGCTGAAATCGACCCAATTGTCATGGCAATACCGTCCATGATAACTAAGGTTGCGGGAATTTTTACACCATTCGTCTTTTTGAGAAAAAACAAAGTCTTTCGAGAACATATGTTGAAGATATACCCCTGTTTAAGATCGATGAAAATAGGACATGCAGGTGAAAGTATTGAGCAAACAGCAGTTACACATTTACCCATCAAAGATGAAACAACAAGCGTGCATCCTTCCGAAACAACAAAGGACAACAACTCCAAGCAGTGTGATAATAGAAAATGTTCACTTATGAAAAGAAAACCTCGACAAATGAAAAAACTGAGACTTTAATAATACCAGATAATTGTTCTAATATTGCTGTGTACACTGTAGATAAATCTGATATTTACGAGTATCAGAAGGAATCTTCTTTTTCAAGAAATATTGGGAAATGTTCGGTGGGTATCATAGACACATTAGATGCAGATCGTATTCTGAAACTATCTAATGTTTAGAGAAATTATAGTTTTGTGACCTTCCATCACATTTTGACCGCTTTTACTGTCATCAACAAATAATTCCGTTTCATCTACCGTAGGTACTCGCTTATAAATCGGAAATTTGAGAATACAATAGAGGCTATCGACTTATATATATATGTATGATCCGTTGTTGTCTAACTGCACATCTGGAGCTAACTGTGAAATCGAAATATCGATTGCAGTCCTATCTAATAAAAACAATGTTTGTATTATTGTATTAGACAACATTGAATCCACATTTTATGAATCTTCACGTTATTTATTTTCGAAATATCAAGGTACATTGTAACTTTGGTCGCATTTATAATTTTCACATACTGTGTTTTGCAATTTTTTATTCTATGCCATGTATTAAAATGATCCCTTTCTATTCTAATTTTCCGTTTCAGAATCTAAAGGACTATGGGTAATTTAATTGTTCATACACCAAAATGAAAATATCATCACGTCATTGGTTGAATTTCCATTATTTAGGACGTTTTTGTACCAATCACGACGTTTTGGTGTACAATTTGAGAATATTCCCAGAATGCATTAGATTCTGAAATAGTGAATTATGTATATCCTGTGAGAAATAAATGTAATGAACGCTGGGGAAACAACCCCCATAGAAATGTTTGATTAATTGATTGATTGTTGTTTGTTTTTAGTCAAGATATCAAGACAAAGGTATCATCAGTTTTACATTCAGATGTTTCCGTACTCCTAACAACAAAATTATTATATCTAAATTTACCTGTGTACGTTATTTTAATCAACGCCATTTTGTCCCAGGTTAGAGTTGTCTTTTTGACATTGTTCTATAACTTTTTTTTTATTAATATTGTATTTATATTGTGTCATAAATCAAACTTATTCATTCAGTGTATGTTTACCTGTTTTTGTTTAAATGTCTTTTTGATCGAGTTAAGCCATTTCAATTGATATTTTATAGTGTGTCTTTTTATGTTACACTACTGTTTAAAGTTAGGGTGAAGGTTGGCGCCTGTTAAAACGTTTAAACCTGCTGCATTTGTATGCACCTGTCCTAAGTCAGGAGCCTGTTGTTCAGTAGTTGTCGTTTGTTGATGTGGTTCATAAGTGTTTCTCCGTGTTGAAGGTCGTACTTTGACCTATAATTGTTTACTTTTTACACATTGTGACTTGGATGGAGAGTTGTCTCATTGGCACTCATACCACATCTTCTGATTCATATTCCCATTTATCTATCCATGCCATATGTCGTAAAAGTAAAACAACCGATGACCTTGTTTTGTTTGTTGTTGTTTTGTACGACTGTGTATTCCGAGGAGTCGAGTGTTGATAGTTGGTATTAAATATTGTTCAGTCTATTTGTTTTTGATAAATATTTCTATTATCCTTTAACTGATTATTAAATTCGTCATGACACGTGTCGTCGTTTGCAACACCCTTCCAGCAAGTTAGGTGGCATGCGTCAGAAGGTGCTAATTTTCTGCAGTTATAAATGCTACACAACCTTATTGCAAATAAATATGAAACACTTCGGAAAATAACATGAACATAATAAGTAATTGTTTTTCTAAATTTACATGTTAAAACCTTTTATGAAATAATTCTGCACTTAAGCTTGAACCAAAAGATGTTTTGAGGAAGTTTGAGGTAAACTGTCAGAGCTTTTTCATCGACTCATGATATTTAATTGTTTCTTTTGTATGTTCAACCATTTTGTGCACAACTCAAACAAAGCAAACCTCTGTATTATTCATAATTCATTCACAGTTTCTCTCTCATATGACATAGTTTTAAATTATGCATTAACATGTTAAATATTAATGCTGTCTATGCGTTCATAAATAATTCTCTAAAGTAATGAAAGTATTCATCTTAAGAATCTTATTTGTTCACTTCAGAAATTTGCACAGTGACTACCCAAAACTTAAATTTCAACAGTTACATCCACAGCTTGTTTGATTTATTGATTCACTCCGCATTCATTCTTTACAATGTCCATGAATCTGGAAAACTACACATATAGCTTCAACAGCGATTTCATTATTCAAACTGAACAACTGATCCAATCGCATACCTTGGTAAAAGAGAACACCAATGACATTTTGCTTCTAATTGTTGCCATTTCTAACTCCATTTTTATTGGCAAAGTTCTAGGACTGCATACTGTTACTTAATGATATTACAACTCTGGCATTTTATTGGTGATAAAATACCCGTATCATTCAGACAAAAGTTTCTTTTTCTTATCCATAAGCAGCGAATGAAGCTACCAAAGGTGTTTCAATTGGCTCCTTGTTGGCCCAAAAAATTGTATTACTCACGGTATCCTTGACATATTTTGCCGGGGGGGATTTTCCTATTGACCTGTTTCTATGCTTGTCTATAGATATAAGAAGATGTGGTATGAGTGCCAATGAGACAACTGTCCATCCAAGTCAAAATTTATAAAAGTAAACCATTATAGGTCAAAGTACGGTCTTCAACATGGAGCCTTGGCTCACACCGAACAGTAAGCTATAAAGGGCCCCAAAAATTAATAGTGTTAAACCATTCAAACGGGATTTGTTTAGCTCAAACATTTATTTTCGAGTTGCACACAACAGTTTCCTACCTTTCTCTGTCTATATTCTTACTGTCAGTCTTTACCCGGTCATTATGTTAATCTCAAAAATATTCCTCCCCCATACCTTCCTTCGAAAATTAAACCTTTATTACTTAATGTTTACTTTTTGATACGATTTATGCGAGAAATATCACGGATCAAATAAAGGAACAGTTACTAACCACTCATCTTAAAATCTGAAGAACAGGTTATTAGAGCGTAAGTCATTATTTTTCTATGAAATCTTTGTTTTGTGTTGTTCGAACTATAATAATCGATCGTCCTACCACCAGTTTTGTTATCTTATGCCGAGCTGCCACATGCTGAAAAGGATCTGCCTACCCTCCCGGAGAACTGAGATCACTCCTGCTTTGGTGGGCTTCGTGCTGCTCAGTCTGTGTTCGGGATACTGTTGTTTGTCTTTAGGTCTTTTTTTCGTGTTTGCATCGGCATTGTCATTTTTTGTGGACTTATACATGTAAGTTTGAATATCATTTTGGTATCCTTCGTCTCTATTTTCGATCATAGACTCAAATTGCATATCCCTCATATTGTACTTACTATTCTGATGAAAGTAGTTAATACGAGAAACATACCGAAATATGAATATAAAGCAAGAAACGTAGCCGTAATTTAGGTGCATGAAATTTTGATCGAGGCAATAGCATGCCCATTCTTTATCCTCATATCAAATACTTTTGATCTGTCATTGATATTTACAGATATTAACCGCTGAGCATGAAGAATTAAAACAACGTCAATTTTGTAAAGTATTTAAAGATATCAAAATTTATATTTAAGAAAACAAAATATTGGCAAGTAAGGTTAACTGATTTAACATTCAATTTGGGAAATATTCCATGAAAGTCGAAGTCATGTAACACATATGTATCGCTCTTCTTTTTAGAAAATCAGAAGCCAAGTATTGCTGATCCGTTTTGCCCCAATATTTTTTTCCAATGTTTTATAACAGAAAAGCGAAATTTATCATAGGGAAATTCAAACTCATTAGTCGAAGATAAACTTACAATGCAGTTGCCAAAAACACGAAAAACGATCAGAGACACACAACAGCATACAAAACCTAACATAGAAAACTAAAGACTGCGCAACACTAACCCTACCAAAAACCGGTAGTGATCTCAGGTGCTCCGGAAGGATAAGCAGATCCTGCTTCACATGTGACACCCGTTGTACTATTTCCAAACATGTACCAGCCAAAAAGTAATCTTTTACTTGAAAAAAAAAAAAAAAAAAAAAAAAAATTGCAGAATTACCTAACTCCAAGATAAATTCAAAAAGGGGGAAGCCCATAAAAATTGACAAAATCAAACGTTATCAACCACAGAACGAGTGAAAATCATCTGTCATATTCCAGACTTGTTATAGGCATTTCCGAAGAAAATGGTTGAGTTAACACTGGTTACATAGCTAGCTCAACCTCCCACTTGTATGACAGTCTTTTATAGTTCCGTAATATTGACAAAATGGGGCGAGCAACCCAAACAAACATAATAGGATTGTGAGACAATAATTTGGATCCAGGCTCCAAAATTGTGTAAACACACATCATAAACATACAACCCAACTGACAAAAAAATTCAAAAAACATATACAAATTTTAAAACAGAGACGTAAAAACGTAAATTTGACAATGATGTCAACAAATGACGTCAACAAAAACGTGTTTGTAGTTGATAGTACATTGCCAAAGACAGCGATAAAAAAGTTTTTGTAGTTAATAGTACTTATCATATATAGTATACACTTTCTCTATAACGTACAAATTAAGTAAAATATACATACAAGGGTAAACAAAATGGAAACAACACTGTAAAAACATCTTGTGTTCGAATTGCACATCAGAATCTACTTGCACCAGGAACGACAAAAGTAAGAAACACGATAGCAGGATGCATAACATTCTATCACGTCAAAAGTCATACAACGAAAAGAGATATGACAGCACGGAGATAAATACAAGGAAACCTGTAAAGTAGATAAAGAGATACACAACTTCAGCACCTAGAATCTATAACGCAAGACCATTTTGTATCATGTTTTGAAGTAGACATTGAATATATATCTATTTAGGTCTTGGTACTTTCATATTTTAAACCAAAAGTGAAATGTTTTATTAATGAGCATGTGCTTATCATTTTATTAATATTGGAAATAAATTAGAACTTGGACCAAATTGGCCCCAAAAAGCATGTAAATATACACCCTACCGTATTTTGAGATAATAATAAATTTTCATTTTTCATTTGGATCATTGTATCTCTAGACTGAACTAATGACTAATACTTATTATTGTGTTGTTGTCCTGTTGTCATTTTTGTATTCTTGTGTTTCATTTTTGCGTATTTGCTTTGTCTTTATGTCATTTTGTTTTTCTTTGTTGAAGGATTTGTTTGTTGTTATAGTGATTGAAATTATAACACAATGTTGACTGCTGTATCCCCATTTTTGACATTTTTACCTATGATGTCTGTTTGTTTTGTTCGCACATTGTTGTCAATAAAATGGAAATTTATGCGACTATCATACAAGTGAGAGGTTTAGATAGCTTTAAAACCAGGTTTAATCCAACATTGTCTACATAAGAAAATGCCTGTACCAAGTCAGGAATATGACAGTTGTTTTCCATTCGTTTGATGTGTTTGAGCTTTTGATTTTGCCAATTGTTAAGGGACTTTCCGTTTTGAATTTTCCTTGGAGTTCGGTATTTTTGTTGCTTTACTTTTTATTACTTCTTATTAAATCTTATTTAAACTATTTCTTCTGATATGATTATAAGGTTTTGTGATATTCAACAGTTCACTGATATGAATAGTAATTCTTTTTGTTGATGATGCCGTTGTCTAATCAGTTTATTATAATAAGCTTTTTATTATAGGTATTACACATACATATTTATCTCGGATTTGATCCCATTGCATTAAATTAAACAAGTATTAAAAATATATCTTGACTTAAATGATCGCTTGTTAAAAAAAGGAAATAACAAAACTACTAAACACCAAGGTAAGTTAAAAAAGGTGGTCCACAAAACCTGACAAAACACTTGACTATATAGCAACCAACAGAACGATTAACATACAACTGTCATATTCCTGACCTGGTAGAGGTTCAGGCATTGAACACTCAATCATAATACAAATTCTATTAAACTGCGTTTAAATATACCACAGGCAGATCACTAATAAACATTGTATCATCATAATTGTTTGACATATGTCATTCCGGGTCATGTTTTTCAAATATATGATAATTAAATTTCAATCCTACAATTAAACAAAGTGTATTAAAACATGAAATATAAAAACAAGAAGATGTGGTATGATTGCCAGTGAGACAACTCTCATCAAGAGACCAAATAACTAAAACAATTAACAACAACAAGCCTTTTTTTATTACAGATTGTCGACATTTCCTTAGAATTAAACATTTTGTTGTGAGTAAAACAGGTAGATCTTGGGTTTCCGAATTTCTTTGGAATTTACATATGTTTTGACATGAACAATTGGATAAAATACTTTTATACCAAGCTATGCAGAGTCCTTAAAGAATGTGGAAAGCACTATACATGATATCGTTTATAAATCAAGCACAATGTCATGCTTCTCTGAGACTAGTAATGACGTCTTTACACTAAATCTATTGGATGTGAACTGATAATATCTAAGTATGGGAACACATGGTTTATCTTTCAGTCCAAATTGGTTTCAATTACTGTAAGCAAACTTAAATTTGTTTATTTTGTCATTTTAGTTGATTTATAACATGTTTGCTTCGTGTTAATTCAATGAGTCAAGCCCTTTCCAACTGTTGTGTACATGTTGCTTGTATGTAGTGCTGTTCTACCACTGTTCAGGGTTTTGGATGGTTTGAGTTGCATTCTATGCGCTTCTATCACAGAAGACCTTTAATTCGTTGGTTGCCGTTGGTTTCTGCCTCCAAAAGTTTTTGGTTATTATGAATCTGTTTGGTTTTACTTGAAATATTTTACTTTTTTGCACCATTTTACATCATATTATGCGTTATTGGTTTTGTGCATTAGCGGAAGACCGTATGGTGAGATATAGGCGTTACATCCTCTTCCGGAGGTATCGTGTAGATACTTGTCTCATTAACGGGCTGACTACATCTCCTTATTTTGATATTTTTGTATATTTTGGGTTTTAGAATTACCAGAAAAATCTACTGATATGCTTTGAAACTACAAATGAACTACATCTGTCTGAACATGTTAAATGTGATAACTATTGAGTTATCTTGATATCTTATAGTGAGGAAAGTCATGAGTTTAATCCCCTGTAAGGTACAAAGCAAAGACAATTTGCAACTACTGTTTTTTTTTCTCCGATTCCCACGCGGCATTTATGAATTATAGCAAAGACTGGACACGGCTTGTAGTTGACAAATGTGTTCTGGAAGGGTATAATGTCTTCTTACGAATTGTTATATTGTGAACGGGTACGTCGTTAAACATCCAACTCAGCATGTCGGTTAGTACAAAACAGGATTCAATTCATTTCACATGTATATGTTCTGGTCCTAATATGTATTCAATCTGTTACTGAATATTAAATATATATCCCAGTTGATACGATATTCCAGGACTTGAATTTTCTATTATGATTTCCTTGATAGAGTGAAGTTGAAATAATTGCTTCGAATATTTTACGGACGCCATCACAAGTTTGTTGACCGTTATTGAATATCTGTTTCTGTACTTACATGAGCAACACGACGGTTGGCACGTGTGGAGCAGGATCTGCTTACCCTTCCGGAGCACCTGAGATCAGCCCTGATTTTTGTGGGGTTCGTGTTGCTCAGTCTTAAGTTTTCTATGTTGTGCTTTGTATACTGTTGATTGTCATTTGGTCTTTTTCTTTTTTGCAATGTCGTTGTCAGTTAATGTTCGACGTTTGAATGTCCCTTTGGTATCTTTCGCCTATCTTTTAAATACCAATCCAACTTCATGATGACCATCATTTGGATATTATATGTAAATTTGCAGTCGTATTTATAAACGCTGTGCCAAATGTTAACTACCAATGTACAATGCATTTAAAAATACCACAACAAATTCATATAAAATATCAAAATAATGACAATTATCATGATTGAGTGGCAATGAACATTCAGTGACACATATTGCTTACCTTTCAGGACAAAAACTTGGTACTATAAAATGAGTTGAACCCTGCATGTTCAATTTATTAGTTTAGAAATAATTAAGAAAGTAAGGTTTCAACTACCAAAGGTAAAGTTGACCTTAGATTGATTTGGCTATCATTTTAGGTTCTTTTTAGTCATGTATCTCTTCAACTGTTTCGGTTCTTATACACCCGTGGCTTTCAAATATTCGGCATTAAGTGTTCTTGATGGAGGTAAATAAAGGAAAGCGCTTCGATCGCATCAAATTCAACTTTTACCTTATATTTGCATTGGTATTTTTTGGGTCTCAAATCGAAAGAAAAGAAATCTAGAATCTGCTTTAATGTGGGGTAAAAGACCTTTTATGAGTTATTGAAGTCTTATATGAAAAGAAAAATGGGTGTTATGGGGCAAAATATTTTACCCTGTATCGTAGCAAAAAACCAAGGAGTCCGAACAGTTGACAAAAATTCCTTAACCTCATCGTTCATGAAGATCTGTGATTAAGATAATCGTATTCTTAAAAGAAATATTGAATCAATTTTCGTAAAGAACTTATCTTTTTTTTGTTTGATTAATGAGTTATGAACAGATCAGTCAACAGAAGATTAAAAGGCATTGATGTTTTAACAAATACTATAAATGTAAAGATAAAAATGCATTGATGTTTTAACAAATACTACAAGCGTAAAGATAAGAAGGCATTGATGTTTTAACAAATACAAATACTACGTAAAGATAAAAGGCATTGAAGTTTTAACAAATACTACAAGCGTAAAGATAAAAGGCATTGATTTTAGTTTCTTGTGTATAATTTGGAGTTTAGTATGACGTCCATTATCACTGAACTAGTATATATATTTGTTTAGGGGCCAGCTGAAGGACGCCTCCGGGTGCGGGAATTTCTCGCTGCATTGAAGACCTATTGGTGACCTTCTATTGTTGTCTGTTCTGTGGTCGGGTTGTTGTCTCTTTGACACATTCCCCATTTCCATTCTCAATTTTATTGATGTTTTAACAAATACTTCAAGCGTAAAGATAAAAAGGCATTGATGTTTTAACAAACACCACGCGTAAAGTTAATAAAAAAAAAAAACATTGATGTTTTAACAAATACTACAAGCGTAAAGATAAACGGCATTTCTTTGTGATATACCACGGCGACTGTGAAATATGAGCAGAATTTGTCTGAGAAAAGAAAATACGTGAAAAATACATTAGCTATCAACAACAGAATACCGAGAACTTTTTTAAGGATGTTCGCTCCTCTTGTTTTTGAATTTTTGTCAGATATTCAGAATCCTCTAGTTTTATCCATATATTGCCATAAAATTTTTTTGTAAGCCTTACTTTTCTTTTTATAATCTTATTACATATAATTTCAAAAGCTATATTTGAAAATCCTATAAAACCCTTGTTATTTTTTCATAGTTTTGAAAGAAAAAAGCTGCCAATGTTAACTGTATGAAAAATCTAGAGAGAATCATTTCCCGCCAAATTTTCCATGGCTTATATCTCAAAAACAAGCACACTAACCATTATTTCTTTCTTCTTTTTCAGTTCTGTTATTTATATACTATCAATTTATAACAGTCTTCTAAAAAGCTTGTTATTTTGAAACAGAGTAGCAAACATCCTTAAGCTGTTCTTTGTTTTTTTCTTAATTCAATCAGCCTTTAATTTTTTAAGAAAAATAAAAATTTCAGAAGAAAGTGGAAATGCTAGTTTTTTCTATTATGCGTCTATTGATATTAAGTTAAAAAAAGATAAAAACATCATTCAAAAGAAAATCTTATGTTCAAAGTTTGTTTGATATAAATTCAAACATACTTGTTGTATTTAGAAATAAAGAATTGCAACGCAGAAAAGATAAATGGTCGGTGTCTAAGTCTTCCGTAAAGAAAATTCTCAAAGTTTCCGGTTACTACGGTACTAAATTGGACACATTTAAAATGAAAGAATTATATTGATTTTTAATTTATAAAATTTATTGATGTGAAGACTATCTTCATGCAGGTTGGCAGTTTGTATTCAGGTAAATTGTCCAATTAACAACTCATGGAAATATTCACATATTCATTTGACAGTTTGTACGTAAATGGTATTATTATTTTTAGCACCTTAAACCATTAGATTGACAATTGCAATTAATAGATTAACGCATATTGTTAATAGATTAACGTATATTAATATACATGCTCTATAATGCCTGTAAATCACATCTGTCGAATTAATGTGCTCTCTTGTTTCATATGGATTTCCGCTTTGAAAGGTAAGATGTGCCTGTTAGATATCTACTTTGAAAGGTAAGATTTATGTCATGTCTTTTCCGTGAAGCTAAGTTTAAATTTAAGAGTGTTTGCTAGAAATGGAAATTTCAGTTAAGATAATATATAATTTAATGTAGATTTGATTATCCTTATTTTGTTTCTATTTTTTTTAAACAACGCTTTGATTTAATTATACCCTTTAGATGCATTCTAAAGCCGGTGGTTTAAACTGTGGGGAATTCTGTACGTCTGTCCGTCGATCGTTCGTCCGTCCGTCCGTCCGTGCATCCTCTCATTTGTCATTCTGTCCCATATTATATCCGCAACTGCTCCTCAACCCTTTGATAGAATTTGTAAAACATTCACAGTATCTTAAGGTGGTACACAACACTACAGGGAGAAAACTCTGCACAAATCAGCTCAACGTTTTAATCACGTTCTATTGTTAATAAAATATTAAGTTTCTCAATGATCAAAATTAGTGTTTGTCAAACTGCTATATATCCAAAGATTTTTTTCCGATAAAGTGTGTGGTTCAAGGTTTTGGAAATTTTTATATTTTTGCCAAACGGTCAAAGTAAATATTTTGTAAAATTTTATGAAAATTAAACGCCAAATTAATTTTAGTACAGGTATTTAGTACCACCTTAATCATATAATGTATTATTATACCTCAGAATGTATTTTCATTATAAAATTATAGACGAATAATTTTACTATCTTAACGAAATTGTTTGAAAAAGACTATTTACCGATCAATAGTTTCAAAAACTGTATACTGAAAGCAAACATGTTCAAGTGAAAAAAAAACTACTGAAATGTTAATACATCAACTATCAAAAACTATAAACCTGTTAATAATCTCTTTTACTTTTGTAATGACATTACGACAGGGAAAATATCAGGGATGAAACGTTTTTCCGATGGGAACAGACATAAAATAATAATTGAGTATAATAAGATACATCATATAAAAATAGGAAGATTGATTATGAATGCCAATGAGACAACACTAGATCAAATGACGTGAATTTAAGCTTTTATAAGTCACCGTGAACCTTCAACAATGGGCAAATATCATACCGCACAGAAAGCTATAAAGGGCTCCGACATGACAAATGTACAACAATTCGGCTAAAATAATAAACGAAAACAATCATATGACAGACAGCTACCAACTACAACAACTGGATTACAGGCTCCTGACTTGTAACAAACTCATAAAAACTGTTTCAGGGTTAAACAAATGAAAAAATGAAAAAAAAAAACGATAGTCGATTGGCTTCGATTTTGAAAAGAAGGAGGGACAGTAATGTCTTTATTTCACACGAACTTTAGTGATAATGAAGATAACGATACGTCATCTGAAATATTCCCTAACATAAATAATGATGTTCAGATAATAAAAACTCATTTCACATTTGATGAGTTACCTATCTATTTTATTTTAAGATATTTACCTGCGTTAATATAAATAAAGGCGACAGCGGTGTACACATTCATGGAAGGTGTCCGTTGTTATTCTGCGGTTTACATATTGTAATGTACTATTATATTATTTATTTATGTATTTCTCTGTGCTAAGTGTTCTTGCGTTTGCTTGTACTGTATTCCTGTCACGTAGTGTTGTCATTTTAGCGGTATTTTTAACATTGCCATATAAGCGGGAGGTTTGGCTAGGCATAAAACCAGGTTCTACTCACCATTTTTTCTTAAAATGTCCTGTACCAATTCAGAATTATGGCAGTTGTTATCAAATAGTCCGTTTCTATGTATGTTGGCGTTTGTTTTTGTTGCATTTCAGTGTTTCTGTTGTTCCGTTGTTTTCCTCTGATAGTTGATGTGTTTCCCTCGGTTTTAGTTTGTAACCCGGATTGTTTTCGCTTAATCGATTTATGACTTTTGAACAGCAGTTTACTACTGTTGCCTTTATTTATCCATGCCAACCAACGACGACGTAGTTCGTATATTGTGTCAAGTCTGTCCTTTCTTCCCTTATTTACATCACCATTTAATATAAATAAGAAGATGTGGTATGAGTGTTATTTGGATGGGAAAAGTACATGTATGTGCGTTTTCAAGAAACAAATATATTTTATTGATAAGATTATGTAAATAGCTATAATTTGGCTTCTGTAAAGTCATTTTGTTGTTTCTAACCCACTCATAATATTTCTTTAGAGGACAATTAGATGGAAAATAGACATCAGCTGTTTTCCTTATTGTTATTGCCATTCAGATCAAGATTTTATTGTGACGTTATTGTATTGGAAATATTATCAAGTCATTGATATTTCTTAATCATGTACATTTCCATACACTATGTCCAAATTTGAAGTTCCATTAATTATATTTTCATGGACCAGCAAGAACCTGAATTTCTCTCCTCCTCTAAAGTTTATCATAATTTGCCATTTTTTTCAAAAATGTTCTATTTGCATATTGATCAAATAGATTCTGGTAAAGTTTAGCATGTACAACAGCCTAATATAAAAAAGGTTTATGAATAGCTTGATCTTGTTTCAGTAAAATGTTGTGGCAAAATACCATCGAAGAGAAAGAGCTGATTCCTAATTATCTTGGTCGTTTATAATAAAATACAAAGTGAATAACAGTTTATTGGAAAATAATGATAATAAAATAATCAATAAAAATAATTTGAATATTGGTACAAAATAACAAAGACATAAGGGGAAAATATGCAGTTATCACTTTGAGTTCAAACAGGGGCTCCATAAGTTTAAGAATATCTTAATAAGTGATCTAAACATGAATCCTTTTATATATACTGCAAATAGCGAATATCAAGCGATCAGACAGAATTAAGAAGTGATAAGATCAATCAGACAGAATTAAGAAGCTTAAGATGAAACATTACACTTCAGAGCTATACTACTATAAGCGAATACCCAACGATCAGACAGAATTAAGAAGCTTAAGATGAAACATTAAACTTCAGAGATATAAATATATTATTGTGTAGTTTAAAAAAAAAAAACATTTACTTCATTACTCTTGGAAAAAACTGTCGCCGACAATTTCCTCTTTCCTTTAGTCAAATCATTTAGTCTCCTGGCTAGTGTCAAATAATGGATGCATTCGTGCAGGAGATAGTCAATATCATATTGTGGAAAGCTTCGCTGTGGATTTGGTTGGCTGAATACTTCATGCATCTGAAAGACCTCTTTACAGGTATATAAAAAGAGTACTAAAACATCTGAATGTCTGTCCATCTGTGCTTTCTGTGCATTTAAGAACCATCGCAACAGCTTTTTGAGGTATATGTTGCTGGTCTGTTGCAATGCATGCCTTCTGTTTCTATCCAACCTACCCTCCTTTTCAAGTGGCAACCCAAATTTCCAGCTTTTCAACCTGATGGATCAGATTTGAAGAATCTAAATTTTTATTTTTTTAATATTTGTTCTCGTCCTGAATATGCATGACATTTGTGTCACTGTCCGTTAAACAATGAAATAATATAATTACCGTAATGATAACAGTTCTCTTTGGCACTTCATGATATTTCACTTTGTGTCCCATCCTACCTACTCATCTATCAACATCTATCCCATCGAACATGAGATAAAGGATACAACAGATACAATTAAGTCTGCCTCATATCTTGACTTACATCTAGAAATTGACAATGAGGGTCGGTTGAAAACAAAACTTTATGAAAAAAGAGATGATTTCAGCCTCCCAATTGTGAACTTTCCATTTTTATGTAGCAACATTCCAGCAACGCCTGCATTTGTATTTCCTATCATGATTTCCTTGATAGAGGGTTGCTGCTAACAAGGAAGCTATTAAACCAAGAGTTCCAATAGTGAAGTTGAAATCATTCCTTCGTAATTTTTACGGACGCCATCACGAGTTGGTTGACCGTTGCGGAATTATACGTTTCACAGATGATAGCGGATATGTTCCTAATGTCGTAACTAAAATCCCGTCCCCTTTTCCCGAATGTAACCTACCGAATTAAACTAATTACCGGGTTTGCACTAACATGAGGAACACGACGGGTGTCACATTTGGAGCAGGATCTACTTACCCTTCCGGAGCACCTGAAAACACCCCCTGTTATTGGTGGGGTTCGTGTTGCTCAGTCTTTAGTTTTCTGTGTTGTGTTTGTGTACTATTGTTTGTCTGTTAGTCTTTTCTTTTTAGCCATGGCGTTGTCAGCTTATTTTCGACTTTTGAGTTTGAATGTCCCTTTAGTAACTTTCGCCTCTCTTTTACTCTCAATTTATTTTGATTCATATTCATTTAGTATAAAATTAAGAAGATGTGGTATGACATAAACATGGTAAAAAAATACAAATCATTGTCGATCATTCCTTTGACGTTCGTCGTCCCGATATAAGATTATTTGTGTGCTGTGACGTGAACTATCAACTATCAAGTAAAAGCAATTAATGAATGCATTACCGAAAAATTCTTGAGATATAGACAGTTGACATGGAATTGGAATAAAATAACAATTTAAAAAATCCCAAGAAAAGTATGTTTTCATGTTTTCTTTGTTATGTTTGTTTGTCTATATTTGTTTGATTTTGTCTTTTGTTCTGTAGAAAGTTTTTGATTGACGCAATTTTAGTAGAGGTATTTTTGTATTTTCGCAACATTGTAGGTACAGAAAATGTATACGTTAACAAATTCCTCCATCGACCATTCAAATTTAACTTGTAATACTGACCGCTATACCTTTTTTCAAAAGGAAAATTAGCCATTTCGACTTTCAAAATGGCGAAAATAAATCAAACTAACATTACGTCACATTGACATCTATCTATAGCAGGTGCATGATCGAACTAGATATCGATTGGTATATAGGTATTTCTGTAAAATAGCATCGCCCATGTTATTTTAATACCACATCTTCCTATTTCATATTGTTGTGATGTAAAACAAATAAAAGTCGTCCGTCTGCTGTAAATAATGATGCTGAATGACTAAAATCTAATAATGATCACTTATGAATTCATTATCACAGTAATTTTGCCTAATGTCTTCGCATCACATAATTTTTGCATTGTATGCACCTGTCCTAAGTCAGGAGCCTATTGTTCAGTGGTTGTCGTTTGTTGGTGTGATTCATAAGTGTTTCTCGTTTATCGTTTTTTGTATAGATTAGACCGTTGGTTTATACTAGTCATTTTGGGGCACGTAATAGCTTGCTGTTCGCTGTGAGCCAAGGTTCCGTGTTGAAGGTAGTACTTTGACCTATAATTTTTTACTTTTTAGACATTGTGACTTGGATGGAGAGTTGTCTCATTGGCACTCATACCACATTTTCTTATTCATATTCACTGATAAACATATAATTTCTAAATGCTTATTTAGGTACAATCTTTAATTACTTATAAATAGTTGTTCCGAAATCGTTAATAAATATTGAGTTTTTGTGCAGGTATAAATCTACAATGTCTAATCGCTCATAATTGTTTATAACTTAAATTCTCTAACGAGTTATATATTAATCTACATCGCTTATCCATAAATATATCCTCTAAATAAATAAATTTTAGAACGAAAGGGATGCCATAAAACAGCAATCTAACATAGTTTTATCATTATTCTCTTGTTGGAAAAAAACTTAGTTTAATGCTTTATGCTGAAGTAAATGTGCTTATGATATTGGCTATTTTTTCTAAGATCTAATAATGATCACTTATGAATTCATTATCACAGTAATTTTGATTAATGTCTTCGCATCACATATTTTCTATTTAAACAATGAGTACAATTTAATGGGAATATAATTAATAAAAGCATCATGCTTTTTCTGTTTTCGCTGATTTCATGATTTTTGACAAAACAGTAAATGACAGACAGCGAAAAACGACAGCTACTGCTTTACGGGTTCCAGACTTGGGGAAAGGAACATATAGAATAGGAAGGAGTTTAATATGTTTGAGACACTAGTAACTGTTTTATTACTGAAACGGTCATTTTAAACTGAACAACTCTTAAATGCCTGAAATTACCGCAAGAAAAATGTCAAGATCTTTTCAGTTATTCAGTACGTGTTCAGTACCGTGATCCGCGCAGGAGATCCAGTACAGTTCAGTACTGACTCAGGTAATTAAGAGAAAACACTTTGCATTCAATTCAGTAGCGTCAAGAACGTTTTCGTACTAATCAGTACATCGATAAAATAGTTGTTTGGGAATTTTCAGTAGTGTTCAGTGCCAGGTAAATCTATCGATTTTGACATAAAATAGTTTGTGCAGATTTATAAGGCTTGTCTCCTTCATTCGCGCTTGGACTATAATTTTCAGTACATTGATCGATTACTCAAAGATATTGATTTTTTCCGTGAAAATACTTCTGCTTTGTTTTATTGCCCAAAATGAAATATGTTTGAAAGTTAAATGGCTATATATTACAATATAAAAGAAATCTGTGGTCGGAATTGCATATTTTTTATCTAGCTTTAACGTCGGAAGCGGCTATTAAAAAAACTTTAAACTGGCAAAACTCAGTAAAATCGGGTTCCACTATTTTAAAACTGTATATATATCTTGCTGAATATATCGCTAACGTCAAATTTGTTTTATTATTGTAAATATAAATTTTCTCTGTGACTATGATACGTTGATTTATGAGAATAAACTTCATTTATTCACTTTTCAATTTATATTTGTTTTATGTTTATTCGATTACATGATCATTAAGTATATAAATCTGTTAAATGAGACCCATTAAATCAGGCCCATAATAAATATTGCAAATACTTCATAAAAACTTTAACTTGATTTAGATTTTAACCCAATATGAATCATTGCAAAAACTTCCTATGACATATATATATGATAAATAAATAAATATATATAATATTAAAACTGTTCAAGACATTTTGTTTTAACAAAATTGAAAAGTTTTAAAATTCGAAAAATATTACCTAACACAAAAATGCAAGAAATTTGAGAGGGTGTGGATGTGGGTTTGCAGAAAGAGAATATGAATGTAAGAATATAAAGAATAAAGAAAAATGTACCCAAAAATAGAGAATAGAGAATAATGAGGTGCTACTACATAATGAATAGAGAATAATGGACAAAAGATATAAATAAAAAGAAAAACGGCCTTTGGTCTCTTGTGGAGAGATTCTTCCTTCACGATCATACCTTATATTCTTATTTTACATATTACATTTTAAGTAGTTCAGAATGTGTCTATACAGTGCCTCATAAGTCAATTATTGCTCGGAATTTGTCTTTTATTACTGTTCACATACATTGTGAATTTAAGAATATATTGGGTGTACATCAATATGACAGCAACTCTACGACAACAATATTTAGAATACATTTTCATACCAACGTAAGTCTTTATCAGTAGACAGGTGTACTCATATAGTGTATAACAGTTAGAAGTAATTAAACAGAAGCAATCAACAAACTTATACATTCGTACTGAACATGCATGAAATAGTTGCCACTGGAAATTAGGCAATTCTCAATCAATCATAGATGACATTATGTTTTAAAGCACAAAATATAACACACACATACATGTATATATACGTGAAGCTGTGATACTATGACTATTTTTTATTTAAGAGTAAAACCTAATTATTATATTAAAATTTTATATAATCTAAACGAAAATCCTATGTCTGAAAATTATGTGCATATTTGATTGTCACACGATAACAGGTTTTAAAACTTATTTTTAACCCCCCTTTCCATTGTATCTTACTTTAAAAAATGTCCATAAAGAGTTGAAATATAGTCAGTGCGAACGTCGGACGAATCAAACTTGTAATGCGTTAAAATCAGAATGAAATGTGCAAAATGTATTGCTTATAGATATAGGAGAAGGCATCATGTTGACAGAAGTGACAAAACGTGTTCTATATGCCAGAATGGACATATCGGAGACGACTATCACTATATTCTTGTTTGTCCAGTTTAAGAAGATGAAAGGAAAAGATTAAAAGATACCAAACGAACTGTTGAAAACCCAAAACACTCATACACCTTTACAATTTCATAAAATGTATCAACAGTAAAATTACTCCTTCTTCTCAACCATAATTTTAACATATTTAAACACTATTTCTTTAAACATTTTTATTTGTATTCTCATATTTTTATTTATTTTATCTACTTTTATTTATTTAATTTATTTTTGATATTCATTTTATGTTATGACATCTAATAATTTGTATTCATGTTTTATGGGAATAAACTATCTTTTATTTGTACATCTTCATGATTCTTTTAAAATTAAAAGTAAAAAACTATACACAGGTAACTTACAGCTGGGTGTATTAAACATGTGGTGAAAGCCGGAGGTGGACATCCTGTGTATATGTGATTGGAATGGCAATTAACTTTTTTGTTAATTTGTTAAGACGACATGCAGTCGTACATGTATATATAGAGTGAACCGACACGGACCACTAAACACCAAACACCTAGACTTGAAGTCAACAGTAATCGAAAAATTAAAAATAATAGTAATCGATATACAGTATTTGGATTAATTTTGAATCAAACAATATATCGTGTTTCTTCAATTGTCAGTATACACTAATTTTAGGTTGCTATATTTATCATGTTTATCTTTAACTGTATATTATGAATATATATATTGAACATATTTAAACATTGGAATTTGAATAGAATATTTCTATAGGTCCTCTCAGTATATACGGTGACTTATAGTTTTTTTTTTTTTTTTCTGTGTCGTTTGGTCTGTTGCGGAAATTTGTCTCATTTTGGCAATCATACCACTTGCATCTTCTAATTTGTATATTTATTTGGTCCTCTTTTTTCACACAGCTCTTAACGTAATTAGGTCTTTGGGAACTACCATTCAACTGTAACTTGATTTTTTTTTTTTTTATTTCAAATATCTTATCAGGGAAAAGGGGAATAAATTTCGTAATGTGAGTTTTTTGTCATAAAATTTAAAAGCAAAAATCGCGACAAAAATAATGCTTGTGTGGTACAAGAAAATCAGAATGATCCACCTCCCTTCAGAGATACATGTTCGTTATTTTATATATTATTGCCTTTTAAATGCTGATATTATGTTCATTTAATTATATATTCATCAAGATCATGGACTGGACCTCAAATAAAGCTTGATGTCGGCATGCAAAGTGTAAACGACCATACCAAAGTCCAAGTGTAAATCATAATGCACGCAGCCAAATGCACGTGCATAAGTACTTTCCCATTTTGGCTATGCTTGCACATACAACAAAATAGATGCAAAAGCCCATTATATAAACGTTCACATACGGCGCTGGTTATACTATCGTGCACACAATATTGAGAATGAAAATATGATTTGATATTTAACCTTGTTGAACTTATTAATGCATTCAATTGCTGACCTTGGCAATGTCTCTTTTGGATTGAACCAGAAATACAACCATATTTTTACCCCGAGAATAACTGAAAAGACCCCCACCCTATGATTGGTCGTCACCTTAGTGGGGCTGAAATCTGAATACCGAGGCCTGACTGCCATAAACAACAGATGACGAACATCATACAGTGGATACAACATTTGATATGTATGAAAGACGACGATCGACGGACACAAAATGATTGTACTGAATAATTTCAACTGACCACATAACCCTTTAAATTAATTTATTTACATAGTTACTTGAACTCGTCCAAGGAATATATTTCTAGATAAAAACGAATTCAGTATGTTTACGGTACAAACCGGTACAATACCAATAATGAATACAATTGTGGCTTATACTGTTTAATTCATTATTAGAGCAAAATTTGATTGATTGAGTGTTGGTTGTTTAACGTCCAGTGGCAAACATTTCATGCATAATCAGGATGAGAAGTCGTGTCAGAAATAGATTGTGAAGTAATAGGTATAACAATTTTTTTTTAAATTTCTCATCATTTGATAAAAGGATATTTTCCAAGCTATTTAAATTTGTACGAACCATATTATTTTCTGACAAAATTATATATTTTGCTCTAAATTAACGCAAACGATTCTGAAAATATTAAGAACATTGTAACGTAAGTCTCGGGAATTATTCGTTTAATAAGACTTTTGGTCATTTAATCCCGCTGAATTTGTTTGCACCTGTCCTAAGTCAGGAACCTGTTGTTCAGTGGTTGTCGTTTTTTGGTGGTTTTACACTAGTCAGTTTGGGGCTATTTATAGCTTGTTGTTCGGTGTGAGCCAAGGCTCCATGTTGAAGGCCGTACTTTGATAATGGTTATTTTTTTACAAATTGTGACTTGGATGGAGAGTTGCCTCATTAGCACTCATACAACAACTTCGTATATCTATTTTGACCATAGAATATCAATTCTTTTTTATTGTCGACATTTTTATTCCTTTTGTCTTGACAACTCTATAATACTTAAACATTTTAAAAGCTGACCACATTCTAACTTTATAATAGTTGACGCATATCAAAGCCATGCACGCCAATAACTTTATTGGAAGAGAAATAAAACAAAAGCAAAATTATTTGTCCATTTAATCTTGGTAAATAAGAACAAAACATATGCTTATACATTTTTTTGTATTATAGTCTTTACAATTGTTAATTACTTGAAATATAAAAAATAAGATTATGATTGTTTAATCAGTTGTTCTGTAAGTTGGCTCGTGTCAATCGGTTCACTGATTTTCAGCAATATCAAAGAAAAAACGGCACGTGCCTATATCAGAGACATATATGTCTCTGCCTATTTATTGTTCACATGATTCTTTTTCTATAGAATTTGGAATTTATGTATTAAATATCAATCTCTACCATAATATGAAAACAATGTACATGTAACAGCACCCCTTCTAGTCCTATGTGGCATAATATATATAAATATATGTACATTGTCGGAAAATATAAAATTTAGTTGAAACAGGACGAAAAGCGAGGCTCGCCGAGCTTTTCTCCTGTTTCGTAGCGAGTACAAATAAATTTTATATTTTCAGACAATGTACATATATTTTTTATCCTGAATTTTTTCCCAACACTTGAAAGTCAAAGTTATTAAAGTCATATGTAACTTCAAATTAAAAAAAATTATGCATATGGTTTCTATATCTAAATGGCTAGTTTTAATTATAAAACTTATGTACATATACTCTATTTTCCAAAAAAACTTTAACTTTTTTAATTGCTTGCTTCCAGTAAACAATTCGCCGATTTGTTTTCCGTATGCAGTGAACTCAGCGTGACCTTTCTCATAAAAATCTGGTGATCGAAATAAGCATGGATCTGTCATTGGAATAAACTATTATCTTATTGTACATGTTATGCATGTGCTCAATATCCATGCTTCTTTATTGATTGTTTACTAAGGTGACAATCGGTAAAATACGGCTTCAAAATACGACAATTAATTTGCTGCCATATTTTTACAACATAACAGACCGAGAGAATATTTTGTTGACGATTATATGATATAGATGCGTAAAAAATGATAAAATCGTGAAAAGAAGACTATGTTAAACCTTTATGATATTTACATGCATTGGTTCAAGAATTGGATAAAAATTATTGTTAACCAGTCACTCGTTTCATATGACTTTAAATCTAAATCATTGTCTCTAATTTCTCAAAGAAATCTACATAGTTTAAACACGGACCGCGAAGAGGACCCCAAAATTAACTGATACTGAAGAAGAAATATCCGTATTACCGCTTGCTCAACATGGAAGCTGGGTAACAGGAGACTTTATTTGTACAAATGAAAATAAAATAAAACAAAATGTATTTGTATTCCTGTTATTTGTACAATAATTGACTAATTCAGGATAAAGTCCTTAGTGCACCAAGTAGTCCTTGGCCGTGTTTAGACGTACCGTATTTTTACTTCGGAGGAAAGCCCACTTGTTAAAAAGAGTCAAAGTTATAAAAATAAAAATCAGGCTGATTTCAGTTTTTTCCTGAATAAAAAGGGGTTGAAATTTTAAAAGATATAACTCAAAATCAAAATTGGAAGGAACACTTTAAAGGATTGGGAATAAGTTTAAGAACACGCCGGCGCTCTGGATGATGGACCACCTTTTCCACACGTCGAAAATAAGAATAGATGTGCATCAACATCTGTCATTGCAATATTGCTTTAATAAGGCGAAACAATAGAAACAAATATTAGTTAGAAAAACACGTATATAATGCAGACAAAAAACGTTCAAAATTGAGAATTGTCTCTTAATCATCACACCTCCTCATCAAAACCCGAATAAACATGCCAAGGTACATGTTTTTTTTTACCTTAAGGTAAACATATTGTATTGAAAGTAGAATGACTCATGTTTATTTTCTTTGTATAGATTTTCGTTTTTATTAAAATTTCGTTCAATAAGAATTTTAGTTTTATTCTTAGTTTAAGAATTAAGATGAATAATTCTTACGTATTTTCATATCTCTAGATATATTACAATAGCCTTTAATTGCATTGTTCCATAGTAAAAAAAAAAAAAAAAATCGGCAAAACACCATTTAATTTACTTTTAAGCTAACAGTTTATCTGATCACTCACTAAAAATAGCGTTGAATGTTCTTTTTATATTGGTATCATTGCGTTTTAATTCTAATTATTTATATAAATGTGTGTGTGTGTTTTTGTTTCTTTATTCTTGTCGTTAAGATTCATTTAAATAATTAACACGTTTTGACCAATGATAGGTATAAATTTCATTTAGTAAGATTTATTCCTTATTTAAACTCGTTCTTGTCCAGTAATAAATTCTTTGAAAGATTTTGAAAAGGAAATGAATAAATAAGATTTGGGTATGTATATAGAACCCGTTTTTAACTGTAGAAGCCGTTCTTACCAAAATTCGCTTTTCAAACAATCAAATATCATATAGTAAGATGATATATCTCATTTTAATCGTTCTTGTCCAGTAATACAAATGAATTTGACTCCGTTTTCTGTCATATTTCGGTTTTATTTCTAAAACATTTCATGCAGTAAGATTTTTTACATTGAGCTCGTTCTTGTCCAGTATTAGATTCCTTAAGCAGTTTTAATTCAAAAGTAAATTTTGAAGAATGATTTGTTGCATGTAAGACAAGTGAAAAGAAAATGTCTTAATTTTATTCATTAATAATACGAATGTTTTAACAAATCCGCATTTAGTAAGATTTTGTTTCTCTTTAAAATCGTTCTTGTCCAGTAATACAAGCCTTGAACGAATTTCAATGTGAAGATTAATTCTGAAAAATTAATTTGTCTCCGTTTTCCTCTCCATTTTCTGAAAATTATCATATTTAGGTATCATTTCTAAACAATTTGTAAGTAGGATTGTAATAAGATTTGTTTTACCAGGGCGGGTTCAGCGTAATGGGCGTACGCCCCCGTTTTCAGAAAAAAGAAAAAAAACTATCGTAATCTGCTAATATTGTTACATTAGTGCATTTCACAATTTTTTTTATGTTTTTAGCACAAAAAAGGTCCAAAAAATGTTTCGCCTCGCTCCACTCGGCGAAAGATTTGATTCTACGCCCCCTCTTTCAAATATCCTAGAAACGCCCCTGTTTACATTCTAAACTAAATTCTGAAAAAAATGATTTTTGTTGTAAAACAACTGAATTTTTTAAAAATTTTGTTTCTCAGTTCTTCGCATGTTGTTCTCGTTTTCTTGTCTGTTGATTGACACGAAATCCGTTCAAACAACGACCAAGTCTTCGTGCACAGATTTTGAAGTGCCAAAACCACAGAAACTTGCTCGTAAGCCAAACCAAAGGAAAAGACCAAGGACAGCAAGTACGCAGCCAAGATATAAGACTTAGCAAATCATAAAATAAATACTTATCCGTCTTATTAAGGTTAAATTATAAATATTTTCATTGTAAATATTGTACATTATTGTCTTCTATATACCTATGTATATGGTTTATTGAGAATAAAAATATAAAAATTCAATAAAATTTTATATTCAGTAAACCATGTTTTGCTTATTAAGTTGATTTTGGAGAGAGAAAAAATCACAAAGAAAAACAAAAATTGAACTTGTTACAGAAAAAAGGCAACTATAAAACAATATGATTTTGTATTTTCTTTTATATTCATGAACAGCAGAACGCAGAACAACAAAATTGCTCGACAAATAAACTGAAAAAGTACATTGAACAGGTTATTTTATTTTTTCTCCATCAACGTAAAATTCACTATGCATAATTTAAATTTAATTACTTAAACAATCCCGGAAAACTTTTTAACATCGTGTTATTCATTTTGAACGTAACACTATTGATCGGATAATTCACGGCTCAGTAGTTGTGTAATCAGTGACACGTGCCCTCATTATTTTATAAGAATTAACATATCATAGCTGTCAGTAACTGCGAGTACTCTCAGATCTGTACTTAGTGTCTTTTTGTTGTTTGGATGTTCGAGTACCCGACCACGTCCACTTGTATTTGTAGTATTTGTATTTTATCCATCTGATGAGTTAAGCCTCTTTCAACTGATTTTTATAGTTCGTTCTTATGTTGTACTGTTACACCACTGTCCCAGGTTAGGGGGAGGGTTGGGATCCCGCTAACATGTTTAACCCCGCCACAATCTGTATGTATGTGCCTGTCCCAAGTCAGGAGCCTGTAATTCAGTGATTGTCATTTGTTTCTGTGTTACATATTTGTTATTCGTTCATTTTTTGTACATAAATTAGGCTGTTAGTTTTCTCGTTTGAATTGTTTTACATTGTCATTTCTGGGCCTTTTATAGCTGACTGTGCGGTATGGGCTTTGCTCATTGTTGAAGGCCGTACGGTGACCTATAGTTGTTAATTTCTGTGTCATTTGGTCTCTTGTGGAGAGTTGTCTCATTGGCAATCATACCACATCTTCTTTTTTATATCTATTTAAGTTCGATTTTAAATTCTTTCAAAATTTACCCCTTAAATAAGCAGTGTGTAACAAATATAATTATTCGTCCTGTGTGCAAATGTGATCGACTATATAGGGTCCTGGGTGCACTCAGGAGGTAATGAGCAGTGTTTAGACTACCCGACAAGTATATCATCAATGATAAACTTATCAATAAGGTTATAATCCATTGCTTTATATTTGCCAAACTACTGTTATTTTCATTCTTCTTATTAATCTCGGGCCAAAGCCTCATGCATAATAGTAGTACAAGCTAAGGCAATTTTGAATAAAGCAGGATTAAATTTTCACATTTTGTTTTAATTTTCAATATAAATGCTTACATCCACATCAGTTGAACTCTGGTGGAAAGTTGCTTTATTGGTAATAATATACCACATCTCCTTATAAAAAATTATTTTATATATAACTTCTTTTAAACTCATGTCGTCCTGGAAGGCATGAAATATTTCTCACTGAACGTTTGAAATCAGCAAACAACAATCAATCAATTTCCGTTTGAATTGCTTTACATTTTTCATGTCGGGCCATTTATTGCTGACTATACAGTATGTTTTTTTTTCAATGTTGAAGGCTGTACAGTTGCCTATAATTGCTTACATCCACTTCATTTGAACCCTGGTGGATAGTTGCTTTATTGGCAATCATGTTCCAAATTTCCTTATTTTTATATTATATAACTGACTTTTAAGCTCTGGTCGTCCTGATCTTGCATGAAATATTTGTCACTAGGCATTTAATTTTAAATAATCAATAATCCATTAATTTAAACTCATGTTAAATAAGTGGAAAACCATTTGATATTTGATATTTATCTTATTTTCTTTATTTTTGGGGAGTGGAGGGGGGAGGAGTTTTTTAAATATGAATATGGTGACCTGGTAAGAGCTGAAAAAGCATGCTGCTTCCATACCATAAAAAGGTTTATCACACAGCTCACATTCTTTTATATCTGCATTCATTTATTTGTTATTTCGATTTAAATAAAAGATGCCATGTTTATTATGTGGGGCCACAGTGCCTATACCTTTCTTGGATTGATACAAATATATGTCCCACACAAAAACTCTTGTGAGTGATTTTGATAGACGTAAACCTGTTTCAAAGAAAGAATTGACCGTCGTCACAGATTTTTGATTGTTTTTGTTTAACTTATTCACAATTTGATAATGACGTAATCACACATGAAATTATTACAGTATTAACGTGTGGTTTTAATTTTTTTTTATGAACTTTAGACGATTCAGAGCTTGCTAAATTCTACCATGTTTATATACCCCGGGTCTTTTTTTGAATACTACTTGCTGCTCTTACTATCACATGACTTTTGCATGTTTTGATTGGGTTTTTTTTTTTGTCGTTCGGTTGCTGTCATACTGACGTGTTACCCACAGAAATGCTGAACTAGCTTAAATACCGATATATTATTCATCTTGTTAAACAGCAAACAAACAATTTTACCCTGTTTGGAAACTTTTAAATTGTCACATAATTTTGATGCTGTTGTTCGTCTGTTGTCTTTTTCTTTTTTTATAGCCATCGCATTGGAAGTTTATTTTCGACTTGCATGTACAATGATGTATGAGTTTGAATGTCCCCTTTGGTATCCTTTGCCTTTCTTCTCTTATAAATATGTAAAATCAAATTTGAAAGGGACAGTTTGACACTTGTCTGAATCTGTAAGGGTATTTATGTAAATTGTGATTATTGAACCAGAGATTGTACATTGACCGTATGTTGTTACATGTAACATCTATCTCATTTGGTCTCTAGTTGATAGTTATCTCACTGGCAATCATACCACATCTCTTAAACTTGATATTATACAAGACTACAATATCATGAATGTAATTAAATGTATAATGAAATGTACATGTAATTGAAAGTTTATTGTTAACTGATTTTTTTTAATAGCAAAATCAGCTCAATGGTCATATAAATAAAATGATACTTTGAAATGCCAGTTTTGTTAAAAACAGTTCATTTGTAGTCACATTTAGACTTTATGCACAGTAATCAGTCAATTGGTAGTAAACAATTGCAACATATCCTGAAAATTAAAGTTAACTATAACATACATGTAAATGTTCACTGAATCTATGAAATCTTGTTATTCCAAATTGCTTTTTCAAACAAATATTTTTCCAATGCACTCATCAAATTCAGATATATGTATGATGCACTACAAATATATGCACTAAGACTTCCTATTCCAATAATTTCAAATTGCTATTTCAAGTTAGTAATTATCCAGGGTATTAACAGCCTTCTAGAGTTGAATGATCTTTCTTAAAAATATGAATTTGCTATTTATTCAATGCACTATTTCCTTCTTGTCCAGTTTAATCCCAATATCACTTCATGGTACTGTACAATGCCCGTATGAAAATATTAGGTGGATTCCGCTTTAATTTAGCAGGATTCCAGGTGGAATCCGCTTAAAATTGAATTATTTAGACAGATTTAAGGCGGACATGGAATAAAGAAAAAATCCGTCTGAATCATTATAAACCTTAGGCGAAATGTTTACATTTTCCTGTTAAGTTAACAGGAATTCTGTAGCAACAGAAATATAAAAGGCGGAATGCTGGACTTAATGGATTTTGTTCAATTTTGTTAGGTGGAAATTGGACTTAGAATATTTCTTCAAATTTATGGCCAGAAATTGTACTTGGAAAATTTTTGTTCAAATTTGTTAGGCTGAAAAGGAGCATAGTATACTTAGAAAATATATATAATTTATTTAAATCTATCATTATTGAATTCAAACATGAAAGTATTCACTAATTTATCTTTTAGAGGATATATTATTTCCTTAGATCAAATTTAGATCTTTCAAAAGAATGACTATTCCTTTATCTTGTCTCCTTGAAGCCCCAATATATTACAACTTAGCACGGCCATTTTTTGATGGACTGATTTTTTTTATCTGTACCCAATTTTTAATCTTTTGACACAAAAATATTTATATATTAAGAATTTCTTTAAAAAACTTTAAAGAATTATCAAAATTATATATATTATATATATATATATTAAAAGTGTGTCATTATAATTATATTTTTTTAAAATTATAATCTCTAGAATCTCTAAAAGGGATTATGATTGCCCTGGACCTCATCCCTTTAAAATACAAATTATTTAACAATTAATTACTTTACACATAGTCCTTCCATAACATTTTATCTGTTCTGGTTGTGTATTATGCCACCTGCTGAAATAACATCTGGGATTAACTTCAGTCTCAGAATGGGGCCACACATAGGAACGTCTGTGTACACTTTTTCAATGTGAAATGATTCTTATGATATACTTTTATCTTTGAATCATATATAAGCCTTGAATCTGCATGAATGTTTCATAATTCATAAACAAAATATGTTTATGACCTGTCTAGTTATGAATATTACGTATGAATTTAGAATTTTATACTAAGTTACTGTACTAAGTAAATCCTTATAGTGCCCCAACTGACCATGCAAATGTAGCAGTGCCAAGGAAAATACACACAGGTCACATGACAGCTACACTGATTCAAATTTTTGGTGCTGTTGTGCAAACATTGAGAAAAGTTTGTTTCATTATGTTATTGTCAATTAGGCAGAGGATATAAAAAGCAACTGGAAGACCTAGAAAAGTTACCAGATTAAGGAGATGACTCTAACATTATTGTTTTCTGGCATATTGATCAAGATGTTGGTGTTATACTAAAAACATTACTGTTGTTTTAAATGAACTAGATGGAGATTCTACAAAACTTATGTGTGTTGTTACAGTTTAAATGGAAAGTCATCATAATTGGTAAGTTTTTTATCATTTAAATTAATGTTTTGAAATATAAATATATCATATATTTTAACCTTCATTTGGGAATTAATTAAATGTCTACATACTTATACAAAGGTGTAAATAAGATACAATTTAGATATTATACATATTTTCGAACATCCTGGCACTTGAAATTTCCAGGAGGTGATCATGAGATTCTCTGGGTTTTACCTGAAACTCTATGGGAAAATACAATTTTAATTCCAATTTAAAACCAAACGGTAAAAGATATATCACAAAGATTTTTAAAACACATGTCTAATATGATAAGGAGATTTGAAAAATGATCTCAAATTAAATTTTAATGATTCAACAAAAATAAATTGAGTTTCAAGTTTGTGTACCTATATATGGTAAAACCTGAGGATTTGCCACCGCTTCAACTCAATATTCAAATAGATAAACACAATCTAATTATCTGATTGGTCAATCTTCAGCTGTGATGCAAGCATGAAATTATGTATAAGGCGATCCTTTTTCATATCAATCCAAATGCAAATATATTTGTAAAGCTAAATTACCACCTTCTGCCTTATGTTGCTTGCTGATTCACATTGTTTATTATATAAAGACTGATGGCGGAAATTTGGTTGCTACAACTCCTTGAAATGGAGTTTATAAATCTACCAAAAATGTCCTTATTTACAACTAAAAAATGATTGCCTTACAAATTATGTAACTAAGAATTTCAACACACTTTATAATAAATACATATCAAAGGTACCAGGCTTATGATTTATATTAGGCCAGACGTGCATTTCGTCTATAAAAGACTCATCAGTGACACTCAAATCAAAATAATTGAAAGGCCAAATAAATAACAAAATTGAAGAGCATTGAGGACCAAAAGTTCCAAAAGTTGTGCCAAAATTACGCGTGTGAAAATAGATATTTTTTAATTTAAATTTTGAACTGCATTTTTTTATGAATAATACTTTATAGTTCATGTATTTGATTTTTACAGATGGTTAAGTTGTTGCACTGACATCAGACATCCAAGGTGACAGGCGAGTTCAAGAAAAGCCATGACAAATGCAAAAGAGTGCACCTTAAAAACATCAGCTAGCCAAAGCTATTGGTATGTACATGTATTTGGTCTCTTGGTACAGCTACATATTTTATTATATATTGATTTTGCCTATTTTTATTCCTAAAACACATTCGTTGTATAGTTTAAACATGATATATTGCATTTAAAATCATTTTTAACATGGTTCAAAATTCTGCTTTCAGCATGCAATTTTGTTTAGCTATAGTACGGGATATTTTTTTTATCAGCTTTATCAGATTATCTGTTTAATAAAGACGATTGAATTTGCACCATGAAAATTTGGTAAATTTATTCAATTGACCTTACAATTGCATTTGGTTTTCTAATGTATGCCTTAATTTATATTTTTTCAGATTATGTCAATGCTTGATGTAAAAAAACAACAGTTGTATGCAGGAGTGTCATTATAGTAATTGATGCTGTATAACAGAGCAAGTTAGCTATGCAAGAAAGAATTTGGACAGAAAAACTTTAAAAAGACATTGAAACATTAATTGTGACTCTTATAATGTTAATTGATGCAGAAATTGTAAAGAAATGAAAATTTTATCAAATTTAAGAAGTAGTTTTTTTTTAATTGTAAAAAATGGAAAAAGCCTTCGACTGTCAAAATGTTAACCTTCATAGGCAGAAATTATTTCCGTCTTTAAAGGCGGATATTTTCGGCCTTTTAGGTGGAAATATTTTCCATCTTTTAGGTGGAAATATTTTCCGCCTCTTTAGGTGGAATATTTTCAAGTGCTTTATTTCCTTTTATAAGACGGATTTTTTCCTCCTAAGATAGGCGGATAAATTTGCATATTTCGGCTCTATTCCGCCTGGAATCCGCCTGGAACCCATGTAAGAAAGATTCTTGGCGTAAAGGGGACCTTAAATGGATTCCTCTAAAAATCCGCCTGAATCCATATAAAATTCACCTGGATTTTTTCGTACAGGTGGTGTTTGAGCTATTCATTTTTCATATCTTCTCTGTCATATCTTGCAACTATCAGCGATTGACATTTATATTTCCTACAAATCATAAGTGCACATTTAATATTTGTAGACTACTTCCTTTTCAAGCTTGGAATCATCTACAATAAAATAAATATATGTATATATTGAGAATGAACTTTTTCTTTAATTGCTATGTATTGTGTAACAAATATTGCAACTTATTACTACAATAGCTACATGTATCATTATTTGAGTTTTAATTTCTTTCCTCATTACTGGGTTTGAGTTTGGGGTAATTGCCTCAAAATTGTAGGAATTAGGGAACAAAAAGGCAAAACAAGCATTTTTCTAGTTTCAGGACAATAACTTGTGTGTAAGTGTATGGATCTTTATGAAATTGTACTACAAGGTTCCATATCACAAAGGGAAAGCTGGGTTTGAGGTTGGGGTAATTGCCTAAACGTTTAGGAATTTGAATATGAATGACCCTTTGAAATTTGCCTCAAGACAATTTACTGTTTTGTTGACATCTGTATATTACCTATAGCATTATAGTATGTACATGTATATTCTAAATGTTCTAAATTCTGGTTATTACAAATACATCCTGATTATTAGCTATTCTATTTCACATTTTACTCATAGTACAAATTTGATGTATGGTCATAAATTTATTTATTTAAGTAAATATATGATATATCTTGTATATATATACATGTATTATAAATAAAATATTTTTGAGGAACAAATTAATTTTAAAATTAATATTGTAAGGCCTAATAAAATGATATGTGTGTTTCCTATTACATCTTTGAAAAATATAGGGTAGGTAGGAAGGGATTTTTTTTTTATTTTACAATTTTATTTTACATTGAGTCTATGGGAGAGATTAATTCTGACTTTAACAGTGCTTATTGAAAATGACAAAGAAAAACGTAAGGTAGACTTTGTCTAACTTTAAGCTTTAAACATAGGGCTAGTAGGAAATACATATACTTTTATTTGGCCTCACAGACATAGTACTTTATGTTGTAAAAAGTTAACTTATTTTCTAGATAATTAGATAATTATGAATTTTATGACATTTAAGTTTATATCAAAGTTTATATAATCATGATAATGGTTCAAGAAAATAAAAATATAACTTAAAAATGTTTTCAGCCATGAAACATATAAATATTGTAAATAAAAGACACCTTTATCTCAGAACTTTATGATCACTTTTCCTGTACCCTTTTGTTTATGGGTTTTGGTCCCGAATTCTCCAACTGGTAATAAACATTGATATAATAGATAAGGAGATGTTGTATGATCATTGTAAATGAAAACTATCCACCTAAGACTAAAGGACGAGGATGTTTAAAACTATAAGGCACTGAACAATAATCAACAATGACTAACCCATACAGTTTTGGTAGTGAGAATAAAATGCCCAGCATGACAAATGCTGAAATTGTCATAAGAGAAAACTAATGCCATTAGCATGATTAGCATGATTAGTTATGTTCTAATTTATTTGAAAATCAGGAGATGTGGCATGATTGCCAATGAGACAACTATACACCAGAGTTCAATTGACAAAATATAAGCAATAATAGGTCACCATCTGGCCTTCAACAATGAAAACTCCCATAATGTATAGTCAGTTATAAAATGTCCAACATGAAAATTTGAAACAGTTCAAAATGTTAAATGAGAAAACAAAAGGCCTTATTTTTAATTTCATTTAGGAAAACACATGACAGCCATGAACCAACTCACACCACTGAATTACAGGGGTTGTCTTTAAAAAAATAATATCCTAAACATCTGAACATGTTGAACTGTGATTGTTATCATATCTTAAAATTACAATTTTCTTCAAATGTTATGATCAAAGGTAACCATAGTTACACTTAATACCACCTTCACCTAGTGACAGGGGCATACAAATAAATTCCACTGTCTTTCATATTTTCTTAATTTCTTAGCCTTTATATCCATTTTGGGGTAAACAATATCATTTAGGGAATAATGTTTATTCTTCGCATAGTCTCATATATACTCAAATATAAAGTGTATGATAATGAGTAATATGCCAAAAAGACGTCAAAACATATGTACCTTGATGCATATTTTCCACACTCTTACTAACATGACTAAAGTTTTCCTCGTCCAAATTTTATGAAATTCATACACAATGCTAAGAACAACAACACTGTTACACACACAGAGATCAAAGTTAGGCAGCGAGTCATTTATCGTTCTGGAGATGCTCCATTTTAACTTTGATAATTGCAAAGCTCGAGCTTTGAGATTATTTTATAATTGATCATAATTTATCTCAGGTTCACTATTAAAAAAGTAAAGAGATGTGGTATGACTTCGAATGAGACTATCTAATCATTTATTAGCTAGTCAGCAGATTGATGTTAAGTAAAACTTAAAATTCATATATTTCAAAAACATATTAACCCTCTTGCTGCCGGAGGGACACATGTGTCCTAACCTACTGTGCCGGAGGGACACATATGTCCATGTTTTAATTTATGCAAGCTTCTCATCATTGCTGTACCTCTTTCAAATAAAAGACAAAAGATTAAACAGTGTAATATTTTTCTACAATGGCTCCCTAATGTTACGGTCATTAGGGCATGACGTCATATATCGAATGACGTCATTGTTGAGCATGGGACGTCACAAACGTCGAGCGGTCGTATTTTCTGGCACACGAAATGCAACCTTGAAAACAACTGGCAGCAAGAGGGTTAAGGTGTATGTGTGGCTAAATTTTCAATAAACTTGAACTGTACAGCCTTTTCTTCTGTGTATCATAGTTGGTTGTTTTCCAAGCAAATTAAAAATCAACAAGTATTGAAAACACATTATTTTATACAGATTAACCAGCAAAAAAGATAAACAAGTTCCTGAAAAGCATTATATATATGTATTTTGATTGATTGGTGTTTATCGCCACTTTCAGCACTATCATGACTATAATTGTGCTATTTCCTAGAGGTCTGTGTATATTGGTGGAGGAAGTTGGAGTGACATTACACCCATTTAAGCAGTTTTAGACATGCACCTTTCAAAGAGAAATTGTTAAGAAATATCATGAGATATGACAAAATAATGATTGACAAATGGTAAATTTTATATTTTTCCTACCACACTTCATTTTGAAATTCAGTTTAAAAACTGTTTAGGAAAAAAACATATCTTTTAATGGGAAATTTTCAAACCGAAAGAGACACATCTGCCACTTCTATATAACTAAGTGCCATTTTTTAGCTCAAAATAGTCAACTTTAAAGTTCGTGTGCACTTTCTAGTAAATTTCATGTGTCAACGCTTATGTTAATATGTCACAGTAGGAACCAAAAGTGCAGTAATATAACTCCTCCTAAAAACATGATACTGGTGACTTTGACTTCTGATTGTACAAATAAAATGATGTAAAACCATTTCATGCAAATGCTTTCCTTTTCCCACAAAAACAGTGTTAAATTATATCCATCCGATTTAATACTATGACACCTATAGACATGATATATATATTAGTATGGGTCCAACAGGAAGCTCCCATGTCATGCTTGTCAATATTGTTACCCCGCTGACCTGCCCAGTGGCAGATCCAGGGAGGGTTCCCAGGGTTGGAACCCCTTTTGACGATAAATATTATACTTTTGAATTGGGGCATTCCCCCTTTTAATCCTGGGTTTGACCCCTCTTTGATGTGGCTGGATCCGCCCTTGCTGTCCATTATTATTTTTATGCTAAGGCTAAATTTAACACCATGATCAGCAGCTAGTTTGAGATTATTTTGTTTTAAATGTAAATGTCGAAGAACAGGAATTTCAATGAACAGCAACCCTCTCCCCTTTTTTATGATAGTGGTCGATCATATCAACAGTTAATGATCATTCAAGGTTCACAAATCAAACAAAATTCTTGTAAAGGGAGTAATGTATATAAATATCAATTAAAACTGTCAAAATATCTTTAAAATATATACTTACGTTACTTCAATCGGACACTTTCAATCGGACACAGCAGACAAATGGCGCGAAATTATAGGGTAAATAATTTCGAAAGCTATCGGGGGTTTTCACCATTCTAATCTTTATACGTACAGCTGTATACCCCGCTGGATAGTACTATAGTAGACTCATTTTACAGTCATCAATATTTTATATTTGCGTAACCATTAAAGAATAATTATCAGAATTTTATTTGGTTATTGCAAGGACGTATATAAGTTAGTTATACGTCCTTGGTTAGTGCAAGGATTTAATATAGTATTACTATATACAAATCCTTAGTTATTCCATACAAATATTTAAACAGTTATCATTTGTGTTATCTTTTATCTATTTATGGAAGAGAAACAAATGTTAACAAAGAAAAAAAGACGTGTATCTACAGTCCAGTTGCCGATTATGTCTCGTTATTAATTAATGTTATTCATTATTTTTTCGCGTTTTTTTTTTTTTTATAATTTCGATTCCTCTGCTATTCAAAGGAAACAATCCTCATGTAATTTTAATACACTGAAAATACTGGACAAAATTCTATCGATGAACTGACATGTACTAAAATGTACTTTACAGTACTGGATTTACTGCTAGGCGTTTTTTCTTAATTACCTGAACCAGTACTGACTGGCACTAAATCGATCGCGATAGTTGGTGTACTGAACACGTACTGAACAACTGAAAAAGATCTTGACGTTTTTCCTTGCGGTAATTTCAGGCATTTAAGAGTTGTTCAGTTTAAAATGACCGTTTCAGTAATAAAAACAGTTACTAGTGAGAGTGCTGAACTCATCCTAACATGGGCCAGTTTTACCAAGTAAATTGATATCTTGACACCACACATTTATGAACCACTAAATAATAATGTCTATATAATATTAAAGTCTTGATAATATAGCTTTTTTCTGTTTTATATAAAAAAAAAAAAAAAATATGCTTTTATCTTTCATGATATATACTATTAGAGCAAGAAGAATGAAACATGTCTAACGATGTGTACATAATTCGAGCAATGACTTCTAGAATTCAATTCAATTCGCAGGGAAATGTTCTAGTACGAAAATTGGTGTGTCTCCAAAATATACAGGATACTTTTTTATATTAATTTTACAAACAGTTTATTGTGCTATTTTAAGGTCGATACTGGTTCAATTGCAAGAGTGAAAGATGGCTGGCAATACAACAACAATAACAATATCAATAAACAACAACCATGAACTGATAGCTACGCAAACGCCGCCATGGTTCCATTATACTTCCGGTTTTATCCTTCTAACAGCAGCACTGGGATCTTTCATTTCAAACGGTTTTGTAGTTTTTGTATTCCTCGTCAAAGATAGGAAGTTGCTGACCAGAACAAATGTGTATATCACAGCAATTTGTTGTTTGCACTTTTTAATGGCAACGTTTGGGATGCCAATGGTGATAATGTCCTGCTTTAACAAAGTGTGGCTGTTTGGAGAATCTGGATGTATCGTCTACGCTTTTTTAATGTCGTTTGGTGGTCTTACTTCAATTTTTCTTTTGACCATGATTTCCGTCGACCGTTACATATTTGTTGTTAGAAACAATTTATCGAAATACCTGTCAATTAGAACAAGCATCATGTCAATACCTATATGTTGTCTCATTACACTTGGATTTACCATTAGTCCTTTGTTTGGTTGGAACCAGTATACATATGACGGAGTTGGTACCACATGCGCAATAGATCTAGTCGGAGAAAACAATAACGGACAATCATTCGTCCTGGTTCTATGTGTAATATTTTTTGCTGTACCCGTTTTCGTGATAATATTTGCATACGGGTCTGTGTATACAAAGGTAGGTAAAATGTTAAAATGTTTTTTTAAGGAAGATCAAGGAATTTGATTTGCTGGCCCACGTCTTTTTAATTAGAAAAATTCATTAAAATCTATCAAATCGCATCGTTAGGTTGAAAACATCAGTCTGTTAAATATCAGTATTTATTGTGCTGAATTAAGTCTTAAATATTTGCCTTAGAGCTTCAAACTTTAAACTTTTCATGCACAAATAGCTTCATGTTGCGATCTTTAAGTCATATTAAGATATGAACAACAGCCTTACCCTTTTTGCTGCAATATTTCTGATACAAAAATGTCAATGTATGTAAAATATCCTTTTTGAGTAAGTCTGCTACTTATATGTGTAAAATGGGCATTTTTTGTCTAATACGTCGATTACATCATTACAGTTACATCATAATTGACTGACTTTTCTGAACGAAATTGTCTAGATTATGTCAAACTTTTAATTCATGTATCATTAAAGTTAACTTAATTTTGAACGAAAGGTGGAATAATCTAACTATTTTTGCAATTTCAGACCCCAAAAAATGGCTCTTGTCATACCTTCTTCCTCATCAGTCTTATTGTTTTTTATTGTTTATATAAAGTTGATGAAAGATTCCATTCGAAAGAAACATCACGTCAAGAAAGGAAAGGGTTTTCTAAAACGCGTGATATTGAGCAGGAACTTGCAGTGACAGTGGTCATCATTATAGGTTCGTTTTCATACACAATTGATATAAATAAGAAGATGTGGTATGAGTGCCAATGAGACAACTCTCCATCCAAGTCACAATGTACAATGTTCCACCAAACAACAAGCTATAAAGGGCCCCAAAATGACTGGTGTAAAACAATTCAAACAGGAAAACCAACGGTCTAATCTACATAAAAACGAGAAACAAGAAACATCTATGAACAACACGAACAAACGATAACTACTGAATAACAGGTTCCTAACTAAGAACAGGTGCATAAATTGAGTATATATAAATACAAGAAATGAATATATCAGTATAAGGAAATATGGAATGACTGACAATGAGAAACTATCCACCAAATTTCCAATGAACTAGATGTAAGCAATAATAGGCAACCGTACGGCCTTCAACAATGAAAAAAGCCCATAGCAGATAGTCGGCTATAAAAGGCCCCGACATAAACAAAATATGAAACAATTAAATTGAGAAAACTAACGGCTTAAATAACAAACATGATTTACCAAAAACAAATATGTTAGACATGAACCAACTACAACCACTGAACTGCATGCTCCTGACTTGGGACAAAACTTAAAGAATGAGGCGAGTGTTAATATGTTTGAAAACGCCAACCCTCCCCCTAATATGGGATAGGGACAGTGTTGAGAAAGTTGGATGTATATATAAATTGGACAGCAACCCTATATCACACAATAATAGCACAAAAGACATCTAGAGGTTACCACATTGTCGTCAGCTAAAGGTAAAAAAATGCGTTCAATATGGCTATCTCTAAATCAGCCCGATCCTAGAAAGGATATGACAAATTTTAAAAATACATATCAAAGATCTTCTATGAACACCAAATCCATCAAATTGCTGGGTTGCATGAATTGGAAAAAAAGTGAAATAACAAAAATACCTGACTCCAAGGAAAATTAGAAACGCTGAGTCCCTTATCAAATGGCAAAATCAAAAGCTCAAACACATCAAACGAATAATAAACAACAATCATATTCCTGACTTGACACAGGACAACATTGATTTGTAAATTAAAAAATGTGTATTTAGTTTTGTTTGTTTTAGGTTTCTTCCTAATTTGTTACACACCGTACACGTTTGTAATACTGTGGAAACTATTGAGAAAAGGTGCTGAAATCGACCCCATTGTCATGGCAATTCCGGCCATGATCACTAAAGTTGCGGGAATATTTACACCATTCGTCTATTTGAACCGGAATAAGACCTTTCGCACTCATGTGCTGAATATCTTAAAATCGAAGAACAAAGTTCACAATAGTAACACTGTTCGGCAAACATCGATAACAACCGTAAACCGGGAAAGTGGAACAACCATAAGAGCTCATTCTTGTTATTCAGGATTATGCAACAATTCCAAACAGTGTAATGATAGAAAATGTTCACCAAATAATAGGAAAATAACAGTTATCAACAAAACTGGGGTCAATGCTATAACCGATAGTCATTTTTCAGTACACGTCGAAGATATATCTGAAATTTATGAATGTCAGTAGTTCACTTGTCTTATGACAAACATGATTCTAAAATCGGTGGAGAGTATTACAGATACTGTTAGTCCGGAGAATATTATGACATTATCCGAGGCTTATAAAAATGAAAATAGTAACTTTGAAAACTTTTCATCAGATTCCAGCAAAACAATGGCAAAAGTAAATGATAGCATTCGTTCACTTTGTGAACCATCGTACTATGACCAAAACAACCGCTAAACAGATGCGTCTACGTCTATTCGTCACACATCGTCGCGTAACCAACCCAGGGCTACAATAGCAAAGTAAATGGTATCTATGTTTGATCGAGGGTTGCCCATCAAACCTATGACAATCAAAGTCTTACTTTAATTAAAACTGGGGAGATTATTAAGCTAAACTGCGATAAATCACAACGACATTAATTATCGTTATATATTTTCGAACCATGTAGAGAGTCATATGTAACATTTGTTTAATTTTTGCTGATCTAATACGGTTCGAACCTTGTGAAATACAGGGGAGACAATTTTAAGATGACAATAATGAAAAAAATATTGCATCAGTAGAGTAAATGATGCAATTTAATTACATATCAATTGAATGGAAAATATAAAATCAGTTGTCATATTTATTATAACAAATATAACCTAATTTTCCGAAGGTCGCCAATATTATCCAATGTTCATATAAGATTTGTACAAGCGCCTTGATCTTTTCAGTTATCACTTGAACAAATATGGCTTGGATACTCTTAGTTTTTGTCTCATTTTTCATAATAATTCTCTATGTCTTAAGCAGCACAACACCTCACAAATGTAACATCATAGGATCAGATGGAGTTATTAGACTGGTTCCCTGTCCTTCATTTGTTAGGGTCTTGACAGGCTCAGATACCCGTATGTTGCAAGGGAGAGAAGGAACCTGGTGGAGTTATTTGGCGAGAAAACAAACGACAGCCGATGTTCCACAGAACAATATCAAGTTTAGAACGAGTTGGTTGGATATCGAGAATTGTTTAAAATGAACAAAAACAACAAAAAGACACAGGATAAATAGAGCTAAATGAAATCATTTGAAAATATTTTGAATAAAAATCAAAATATACCATACTTCTATGCAATCAAAAATTAATTCAACACTAATAATAAACGCTACTTCTCGATTACGGTATACAGACAGAACGAATTAAAAACTTATAACAAAAATTTGAGGCACTACATTTAACCGTACACAACTGATTATCGGTTTTTTTTTAATTCTCATTGTCATCACATCGAGTGTCACATTGGATTTTAAGAGCTGCGACGGATAGAAATCGACCTTATCAAGTGCACGTAAACATGTACATGTATAAGACTTTGACTGATTTTGAAACATGCAAATACGAAATGAATGATGCATTTGGATCTTCTTTGTAGGTTTCTTATATCGACTATTTTTTAAAACAGTAACAAACTGTGCATACAGATTTTGCAACCCGAAATAAGTTAACTAATGTATTGATAATCATTTGCATAAGGTCAATTTTGTCAATTGAAATAGTGTCTGTTTTTAAAACGGTGTCAATGCTAGGGAAATAAAGTTAGAATGGCTGTCTCACTACAGTTAAACACATTACTATCAAAAATGCTCAGTTTACATGCAAGAGTTATGTTTGTCCAAATTTACTAGGATCAGGAGTAGGAAATCTGTTGAACTCGTTTCGTTTTTAAAGAACTGTCATGCAAGAGGGAGTTTTAGTTAGCTATAAAACCAGGATTTATCCACTATTTCACTTGGAAAATGCATGTACCAAGTCAGGAATATGGTAGTTGTTTTCACTTGTTTCGTTGATTGATAGCGTTTGATTTTGTAAGTTTATATGGACTCCCCTTTTGAATTTGCCTTTGAGATGTGAAATTTTGTTATGCCTTTTGGACAATATAGCTCTTGTTATAATTGCTTAACGTTGAATGGGTTTGATTTCTTTACCATTTCACTATATTGTATTTTCCAAAAGCTATATTGAAATAAGAAGATGAGGTATGATTGTCAATGAGACAACTCTCAACCAGAGACCAAACGACATAGAGATTAACAAGTATAGGTCACCGTGCGGCCTTCCACATTGAGCAAAACTACACCGCAAAGTCAGCTATTTAAAGGTCCGCAATTCAAATGACAAATGTAAAACAATTCAAAGGAGAAAACAAACGGTGTGATTTATGTACAAAAAATAAAGGAAAAACAATTATGATAAACAGCAACAAACGACAAGCACTGAATTACAGGCTCCTGTTTGGTTGTCCAATTCATTTAATGTTACTGTTTGTTATTTTAATATTCACGCGGGTTTCGGTTTGAATATAGCCCCGCAAATGTTGTGCGAACTGAAAACATTAATTGAAACTATATTTTTACAGCATTTAAACGTTTTAATATATGCTCATTGGCAAAAACGAATTAGAGGAAAATCTAGGAATTTGATTTATATATTAGAATACTTTTGACCCTTTTTAGTAACGGCATCATATATATCATTTTTAAAGGTCAGTGAAAAGGAAGGATATGGTGTATCATATGACATAACAGCGCTAGGCGAATGCGCACAAAACGAGACATAATGTGAGCAAACTTCTCAACTTTGTAGCCCTGTGGTAAATTCAACACTTTGCAGTATATTCGCTTGACGTCAATAACAATCTTTGATTCAATGTGTAGACGATTCAGTAGTTGTAATTTATTTGTACACATCACAATCATACTGAATTATTTGAAAGCTACATCACTAGTAACTCGAATTTAGCTTGAACGGACAAAACGCATTAACGGCATTTAAAAAGATTAATGAAAATTGAATAAAGATTGACAAAATTAAAATTATTTTAATGCATTTCAATCCATATCAAATCATTTTAATACCAGTCAAATAGATTCCCTTGCGGTCATTCAAGTTAATTTGAGATGTGGTTAAACTGCGTCAAACTAATCAGCCACGCCCCGTTAAACGGAATCAAACTGATGTTATGTCCTTTTAAACTTTAAAGTGTCCGCCTTTTGTAAGGTAAATCACTCAAGCGGTACAGCATCCGCGTTTATCTATCGTTTAACCGTTCCGAGCGTTATCGATTTTAGTCAGAAAAGTAAAAATGTACCTCTTACAAATATTCACAATTAAAATTGAATAATGACAAATACATGTGTGAACTAATTTTTTATAGTTAATGATGCCAGATTTTTAAAATGCAGCGAAAAGTATAATTAGTTCTTTTTTTTTTTGTAAACACGCAGCAGCTCTTGAGATAAAAAAGTGACTGTGATAAAAAAAAATATTTTGCTTGAAATAAAACGAGAAAGCTGGTAGTTATTTAATAGCCAATAAAGGGACCAAACTGAGCATGCTTGATGAATGCCAATGGATATTGTACGCAAACATTAATCTATATGAAGGTATCGTCTGATCAAAATGTTATTTCGTCGAGAATATGCAATAATATTTGCCACGGTACGTTAAGCAAATTGAATTGAACCAATTCCGTCCCGAACTTTTAAAATTTCACATGAAAACATATCTTCTTTTTTTGGGTCTAATTCACCTGGAAAATTAAAATTTCGTTTAGCTTAAACAGTTTTGAATGCGCCCCGTACTCGTATACCGGATACCAAATATACAGGATCACTGTTTGTCTTGAGTCTGATAGTGCTCTGCTAGTCATTACTAAATTTATACGTGTAAAACTATACAATTTAACTCATCTGCCTTCAACACGAAGTCTTGGCTAACACCGAACAGCATGCTATAAGGTGCCCTAAAATGACTAGTGTAGAACCAAATATGCGAATAATTCTCGAGACTTAAGTGACATTGTTTTAATAAGATCAGAACCATATATGTGTATTTTTAAGCAAAAGATATAAGTTTGTAAGAAAAATATTGACGTACCAATTCTAATAGCTAAGAAAATTTCCTTTTGCTAAACGATAACATTTTAAACATTTTGGTATACCTTATACTTCATAAGCTATTTCTGAAACGACTTCTCGCCTTGAACATGTATGAAATGTTTGCCACTGGACGTTAAACAACCATTAATCAATCATTCAAATTGTGCTTTAAAAATGAATTAAGCCGCAAGTGTATCCATCAATGAGTGCTGTTGTTTGTTTGTCCATTTAACGTATACTGAATTCGTTATTGTCCAGAATTATATTCCTTAGAAGAGTTCAAGTATGTAAATAAATTCATAGGGTATCATGTGCTAGTTGAAATTTTTCAGTGAAATCAGTATTGTGTGTCCAACGTTCTTTCATGCATATCAAATGTTGTATCCACTTTTGCTGTTCGTAGTCTGTTAGTCCTCGGTCTCCAAACTTTAGCACACACTTATGTAATGACCATTCTCGAAAGGGGAACATTTTTATTAAAAAGACCTAAGAAAATTTCTATATTCTATCATTCAATTAACCGATGTCATCTAAGATTTTCAATTATAGATGTCGAATTAAAAAAAAAAGCAATAATAAGTCCCAATGTTTTTTTTTTTTTATGGCAAACATATATAATGGGTTATTTTCTCATGCAAAATAATTATTTTTTCATTTTTTCAAGATAATAGTGTAATCAGATATGTTCTTTGACACGTGTCTTACGGTTCACCGATTTTCGGCAAAATCAAAGAAAATCAGCAAGTGCCTAAACATTAGTTTTAAGAATGTTAATGCTGTAATAATATATGGAACATGTCTTCATACCAAAATAGAGTATTCACATTTAATTTTCTTGTAAATGAAATTGGGAATTAAAATGGAGATAATGGACGTCATACTCAACTCCGAAATATATAAAAGAAACTAAAATTAAAATTATACAAGACTTACAAAGGCCAGAGGCTCCTGACTTGTGACAGGCGCAAAACTGCGGCGAGGTTAAACATGTTCCTATTTTTTTTTTTTTTTTCGAATTGCCTTTTTTGTGAAATTATTCAGCAACAAATTAATCTATTTATTTTTAATACAATGAAACAAGATTTTTTTAAAGGAATGAAGTATTTTTTAGTCCTTTATATTCACAGGAAATAAACAATTTGTCAAAAAAAAAAATAAAACTCCGCCCATCCTTCTCTCTCCCCTGAAATCCAGAAAAGAATGAATTGACATTTTATTAAGAATAAATGTAAAATCATAGATAAACTGCTATTGTATTCTTATCTTATTAAGATCTACATTTTAACAGATTCGGGGACTAATATTTCTCTAAAAGCCCATGCATACACTAATATTTGTGTGTTTTTGTTTCAAATTGTTTCAATTATCATTTACATGTATGAGGCTATAAATGGGACCACCATTTATAAATATATGAATGGGGTTTACAGATTTGAGAATTATGGGGAAACTAAGTTAATAAGAAGCGAGGCCAAAAAAAAAAACTAGATAACAGAATATAGAGGTGGTGTAACCCGAATAATTCAGTCGTTATATTTCGCTGATCTACGATTACTACATAAATTCACAATTTTATGAATGTTGACATTGATAGAAATAGTTTTTTTGAAAATATTTTATCGAACTTTAATATCGTAATCTGTAAAGTTCAACGAGACTTTTTGTACCTTTTCGCATGGATTGTCTCGGATATAACGATAACTCAAATCACGTGTATTAAACATGGTATAGGCCTGAGGATATCATTTCATTATCACTTTCTAATATCCAATCCACAGACACGAGTCACACGACATCCCCGTATCTTCTAATTTTACTAGTATACGAATTACCAACAAATTTGGCATTTACCAGTTGTAGACGCTAGTAAGAAAATGAATAGTTAAGTTCGAATTATTATTATTTCAAATGTCAAAAACACTTTAAGTATTATAACAGATCAACTAAAAATCAAACTAAATATGAAGTATCACAGCTCAGATCGGCCAATGTCACTCATTCGGACTTATAACTAATTGAAATACTGACACATTGCTTATAGTTTGCCTAACGCTAATTTGAATCGTAAGATATTACTGATTTAAAAACTTGTAGTATCAAAATTGAATTGCATAAATTAAAAAGAAATACATTGGGTATCTAAAGTATTTTCATCAGCTTTCCGGATGACCCTAATAATATTTACCTTTCAAATGATTTTTCTACAGAAGGTTATATATCTTAAATTCTCCCTCGCCATGCTCGTCCGAATTTAAAACATTTCTTTACTTAATCCTTGGTATAATAAATAAAACAAAACTCTAGATATAGGTTTAGTTGCTCGCAGTAACTTTTCTTTTCTATAGTAAGCAATGTTTAATGACATTATAAATCAACATATTATAACAAGTACAAACACAATTGTCCAATACATTTAAATGGATTGAAATAAAGCTTAGTATTATAATCATATACATTCTTATGTGACCGTAAATAAACTGCAAACTGTCGTACAATGTAGTTACTGTACCCACATTCGATAAAATGACACCCATAATTTTTCTTTATATAATATTACGGAACCCCACCTTTAGACCGCCAAAGTATTTCACGTGCATATATTACCTATATATATTTATAACCAAAACAACTACTCTCACTTACCAGTTTAAAACTTAAAATAGTATAACTATAACACAGGGGAAACCCCAAGTCTCAACGAAAAGAAATTTAATTCTCTCTGGTCACTAAATTGCCCTAAAGCTAAATGTCACCGTCAAATGTATAGTAGAAGGCAAAAAACGCTTAGTTGTTAATTTTTGTGTTATTTGGTCTCTTGACGAGAGATTATACCACATCTCCTTATTTTTTTAGATTTGTTTGTGTTCAATGTGCAAACAATGCAAACACATATAGTATCTTTAAAATGAAACGGTGTGTAGAAATACCGCAAAGGACTTCTACGTGCACTAAGGACACTAAAACGATGTTTTAAGACCACAAAGAACATGGATATAAGAGGATATGAGTATATAACTCATAAATATAAAGTTTGGTATCAATAGATATTGTAATTTTAAAGTAAAATGACTTTTTAATCAGCGCGTGCCACTAGGCACGTAACCAACGGCTTATTGCAAATTCCCAATCATTAAGTTCAATCAACCATATCCAAATAACAATCGTCTTTTGATCGTTACTTATTGATTAGTTAATGATAGTTGTTGAATAAACCTAACGGTTTAGGGTGTTATAATTTCAAGCTGATGAAAGAAAATTAAAAATTGAATTTTATGTTTACTTTGCCTTTGCTTTAGTAAACTTGGTTTTTTTTAAAGAAGCCAGTTTTGAGATAGAAATTGAGAAAAAAAATGGGATAGTGTTATGAATAAAAAATAAGCGTACCGTCAAATGTAGTTTTTTCACAAGATATTGTATTATCTGATGTTGTTTGTCAAACAAATCAATCAACAAAGAAGCATGGATATTGAGCACTTGTATAACACTTGTACATAAGTTTAATAATGACAACTATCCATTTTGTTATAAAAACATATTCATATTTTTAATTTGAGATCAATACCTCTTTATCTCTTCTAAATACGAAAACACAAGAATTATTTTTTTTTTAGTTTGAAGTTATTTCTCAAAGATTTATTGGATCAATTAACAAGGTGATTAGACATTACACAAGAAGAGCGCGTGCCACATTAAAATAATAACATATTTTTTTAATTTTAAATAAGGAATCGTTTTGAAACTAATTTTTTATTAAGTTTTTGAAAAAGTCATAATTATGGAAATTAGTTAAAAAGTCAAAGTTCAAAGTCATAAATAAGTGTTCCGTGTAGAAATGTTTTCGAAAGTCTAGTTTGTTCATAATTTCTCTATGTAAAACGGTTTTGTAAACTTCTTTAAATAAATTCGGACCTTCCCTTATCTGATCACCAGCATGGCTGAAGAAGTTGTTCCCAGATGTATTGTGAGGTGACACGTCCAGGTATTCAAGCGGATTTCCTGTCGGACATTAAAACTTTTATTTTGTCCGATAGTGATATACTATAGTCATTACTTATACGCCTGTTTATAAATAACGTTTCTGGTGTTAAGAATGATATTTATGAAAATCTTAATATTCCCCAAAAGATCTGATAAAATAAAATCTATTTACATATTTTCCAAGGGTATATACTCGTTGTCAATAGATATGGACATTTGAGACATACACATTATAATTGATTTCACAAAATGTACGCACTTGTCGATCATTGGTTTATACGCCTTGAAAGAATGTTATGGAACTATAAATAATAATAGATAGTCGCTATTTAGGATATATACATGTATATACATATTGGATATACGAGAGAAACATTCAGAACCAATCTGATTTAAAAACAGGTCGAAGTATTACTCGCTTTAATTTGGTTCGTCGAAGTTATGGACAAAGTAAAATTACAGATTTATCTTCGGTTAGATTATTTCGAACAGTTTAAGAAATTCGTCATCATCACAATTGTTGGGTATAATCAGAGACATATGTCTCTGGTATAATGTATAATAATGTGAACATGGTTCTAATAGTACCTTATGTCAATTTTCCTGTTACGACATGCATGTTATATATTTGCCACTGGACGTACATTAATGATCCCCAAAAAGAATTTCTGAATAATATGATTTATGATAGTTTGTATGAGTGTAACCATTGTAACCAATGTAACCATTATGTCAATGGGGGTTACAAAACAAGGTCACTCAATTATGGTGCACATTTTGTGCTTTATATGCCTTTTCTGCTCTTTGGTCGGATTGTTGTCGGACACATTTTCTATTTCCATTCTCCATTTTATTCAATTGGTTGCATGCATTTTTGTTTTATCTCTCTCTGATGTTTTCGCAGAATTAATCTAAATAATTTAAAGAAGACATTTAACTCTTTCTTCTAAAACTTTTAGCATTAAAACCTAATTGCATGAAATTGAATTAGTATGTTATTATCAGTCTTATCACTTTTCGGATGAACTTTATAATATTGATCCAGGAAATGATTTTGACAGAATTTTATATGTTGTAGAATTCGTTCTTTTATCGACACATTACTTGATTAATTGCTGCCGTAAATGTTATTTTTCGCGACGTCAAACTGTAAGATATCGGAAAAAAGATGCATCTTTTCGAGATTTAACCATTAGCTTAAAAACGAGAACATGGACCCCCTCTTTTTAAAAATGGCGTTTGGCATGATATTGTATGATGACAGAGACATATAATACAATTCGGCGTTTTACGTTTCCACATTTTGGCACTACGTTTCCGCATTAAAATTCTTACGTTTCCGCATTTTTATAGTACTCTTTTCCGCATTGTTTTTACATTGATTTTATTCCGCATTTAAATTTTTAATGTATGCCCCCCTACACACTCACCAACTGGGTGGAAGTAGGACTTCGAGCAGGATAAGTCTTAATGACTAAAATGAAACTACAAATGTATCAACTAAAAATGGTAAAAATCACACATCGTCATATATCAATTAAAAGTAATTGTTCAGCACTAAAAGTTTATATATATTTTAAGCGTCAGTATACTATTATACAGTACATGTAGCACAGTTTAAAGTGGTAAACTTGACTTGTAGCCAACTGACTTTATAAAGTCTAACCTCGTATTCTATTCTTGTAGCCAACTGACTTTATAAAGTCTAACCTCGTATTCTATTCTCTACCATACTTGACAAACTGTTCGGATACGAATTCAGCACGTTCGCGGTTATTTTACGAACTGGTGCTATTGCTGATAAAGACCGAATTTTGATGTAAGTTGTTGTTTGGATCTTCTGCAAAACGTCCATAAAAATAAATATAATTGTGTGGCATGCATAGAACTGAGAGAAACGATTTCGGCCCAGTTGTGGTTCTTTTGGTTTCTGTGTCGGGAGGAGATGACCATATTTGACAATAAAGTCTTATACCGATATATCATTATTACCATTTTTACAGGTGAAATACAGGTAAAATGCGGAAAAGTGGTATCTATTTATTTCGGAAAAGTAATGCACGAAAATGTGGAAACGTGAACTGGATTTTTGCTAAAAATGCGGAAACGTAATACCCCCATACAATTACTATATGTCTCTGATTAAGATTATTCGTTCCAACTTTTATGAAGTAATAACCGACTTTTTCAACTAGATAAATAAATGACAAAAATGCCGTTTTAGCTCACCTGGCCCAAAAGGCCAAGTGAGCTTTCTCATCACTTGGCGTCCGTCGTCCGTCGTCGTTAACTTTACAAAATCTTCTCCTCTGAAACTACTGGGGCAAATTTAACCAAAATTGACCACAATCATCATTGGGGTATCTAGTTTAAAAATGTGTCCGGTGACCCGGCCAACCAACCAAGATGGCCGCCATGGCTAAAAATAGAACATAGGGTCTCTAAAAGTTGCCGAATTTAAGAGTTTTATCAAGAGATAGGCTTTACCTAGCTTTAGGCCCCGGGTTTTAAAAATATACATTTAGGAACCAAATTGTGGCTTCTTTATATTTAATTTTGTTGAAGAGAACAATTACACAAAGTGCAACATGCGAGAAGAGGTTTCATTTTCGCTTACATTTTTTTTATTGAAGTGACTAATCTTTGAAGTTACGTCACGGAAATATATTTCAAATGAAAAGGTGCAATTGGATGCATCCCTAAAAAATTTTTTTAAATATAGAGATAAAATTACGGCTATTCGTCAATCAGACAGCAATCCAACATAAACACAAGTAGGTTATCTGACATATAGAATAAAAGGTTAACTTTAAGCATAACCCGCGCTGATATCAATTTTCTAAGTTCTGAGTAAAATTCAACATACATGTAGGACTCTGAAACGTAAAATATACGAAAGCTTTTTTTTTAACGTACGATACATGGAGAGTGCCATTCCTAAATACATACGGGTCAACAAACTATTATAATATAAAGGTAAATGAGGATCTCATTAGAGGAACAAAGTAAAGATGCATGCTGAAGCAAGAATAATTTCCACACGAAGAACATCAAAAAGGACGATCTCTCAATTAGTATGCAACTGTTACTAGTACATCCATAGACATTAACACTAGTTAATGCTTTATATACTGACATTGAAACAAATACACTGCTCATATAAAATTTGGCATTACTTTCCCGGGAAAAAGAATACGTTTCCGCAATTAAAGTCTACGATTCCGGAAATAAATACCTTACTTTTCAGAGAAAATAGTAACGATTCCGGTTCAGGCAAAAGTAGTAATATCTTTTAAAGTCAAATCCCAAGGAAAGGATGCACACAAGAGCTAACAGTTCACATTCTGGTATGTTGTGTGGTTGAGTTGCTGTCTCTTTTACGTCTTTATCACATCTTCTCTTCGTATATGTACGCGACTTTGATATCGTCATGCATGGACACAATACTTCACTATTCGTTTCATTTTCGTATTTTGACATGATTAATATACAAATAAGAAGATGTGGTATAATTGACAAATTCAGTATTTATACTACAGAACATAGGTGGTGTCATGATCACAATTCTTTCCAATAGTTTTGACATTGATCATCAGTTATATTTTACTATTTTGTAAATTTGAGTTATTGACAAACAATCGCAGGTCTTTATTTGTAGCACGTTCCTTCGTTCTCGTTTCCGCAAAAGAAAAAGTGTTTCCTTCTCGCACTTTAACAGCCCTTTCCCGCAATTATTTTCAAGATAATTTCATATAACACATTATGAAATCCCGACCAATGAAATGTATTTGAATATTAAACGTGGCCTACGAGAGCACCTAGATTAAACTTGGGAAGTTAGAATAGCCAATTATTTTTTTATCTAGTAATTACCGCTAAAATATGCCTTACACAATTATATGACAGAAACTTTTATCCGACGTGCTTTACAATGTTAAAGTTACATTTTGGTCTTAAAACGTTTTTAAATGCCGTAAATATAAAAATAAGTTTTTTTTAAATATTCCTTTTGGGCCAGGGCCGACCGTGCGAGGGCTTAATAGCCAGTCCAGTTCGTCAAATGTTCATTTATTGCAAGAATTATTTTACATGCGGACATAACGATAATCCTTTCGTAACCCCACTTCAATTTTCATTTGTCGTTTGCTGCTTTTACACAAATAACACACATTTTAACCAGTGACCGGTATTACAATTTTACTCAGGTTCAAAAGTTCATTGAGCTGTTACTTTAATTACAAATTTTAGCAAGACAAAACGGTTTACTAAATAAATTCAACAAATGTCAAGCTCATCTATATCAATTTTATTATTTAACAAAAAATGTTTTTAATTACAAGCTATTTTAAATGTCGGTATAAATGTTAATGTTTTTTTACCGAAAATATGATATGCATCTATTAAAACTAAGTACAAAATGACTTATTTCTTTTCCTTTTACGTGCGTGTCGACATCAAAATAATGAGTACGTCAATATAGGAATACAGAAAAAGAAGAATGGTAAATATTCAGGAATACATTAATTCTACGATTACGATTACAAGGACACATTAATACAGAAATATAAGTGATAATTTCACCTCTCAAATGTAATTCAAATCTATTCAATGTCTATTGATTAATAAAAACATCTTTCACTTCTAGGTTACTTAGGTACTTCTGTAATGAGCACAATAACGACCTTCTTATTATCTTTCCGGTTTTTATTTTTCGTAAGTATATTTAAAGACCATACCTTACTTACATGCCACGAGTTTTCATATAAGTAAGCAATATTGAAAACGAATAATTTGATATAAAGAGCTATTTTATTTTTAACAGATTAACACTTTTTTAAATGCTTTTTAAATCGTGCATCAATATTTATAAATTTAGTTATATATCTATTGTTCATTCGTTTATCTTAATTGTGAAGCATGTTTATATATTCAGATTAAATTTTTTATTAAAGTCTCACCACTTGTATAACATTATACATTCCAATATACATATAACACATTGCGTATAACATTAAATATTGGAAAACATATATAAAACTAACCACCAGTAAAATATCTTAAATCGATAACGCTCGGAGCGGATTAATGATAGATACACGAGGATGCTGTTCTGGTTGAGTGATTTACCTTACAAAAGGCGGACACTTTAAAGTTTAAAAGGACTTAACATCAGTTTGATTCCGTTTAACGGGGCGTGGCTAATTAGTTTGACGCAGTTTAACCACATCTCAAATTAACTTGAATGACCGCAAGGAATCTATTTGACTGGTATTAACATGATTTGATATGGATTGAAATGCATTAAAATAATTTTTAATTTTTGTCAATTTTATTCAATTTTCATTAATCTTTTTAAATGCCGTTAATGCGTTTTTGTCCGTCCAAGCTAAATTCGAGCTACTAATGCATGTACTGAATAGTACTGAATTGACAACAAGTGAATTGTCTGAACAGTACTGGCTTTACCTCAGTGGATAAGTCTGAAAATTGGCTGAAAGACTGAATTTCAGATCATGCTAAATATGACCGTTTAAGACTAAAATTCATTAACTAGAGTACGCGGTATGGATTTTGTTTTGTTAAAGGCCATACGATGACCTATAGTTGCTACCCTTCTACGTCATTTTTATATTCTAGAAAATGAATGTCTGTCAATGCTATTCAGAAATCTTTACAACATATCCTCATTTCAAAAACAAGTTGTTGACTTTGATATCATTTGGAATGATAGTGGTGAATAGAACAAGGTTTTACTTCAGAACTCTGATCACCTGAATGTTGCAATTATTACCACGATAAAAAGGTAGCAACAGTGTAGTACACACATGATCATACACGGTCCATAAAAAATTTCGGTTATGTGTCTGGCGTATTAAATTATAATCCTTGTACCTTTGATAACTATTTACACCACTAGGTCGATGCCACTGCTGGTGGACGTTTCGTCCCCGAGGATAACACCAGCCCAGTAGTCAGCACTTCGGTGTTGACATGAATATCAATTATATGGTCACTTTTATAAATTTCCTGTTACAAAACTTTGAATTTTCGAAAACTAAGGATTTTCTTATCCCAGGAATAGATAACCTTTTGGCACAACTTTTTGGAATTTTGGGTCTTCAATGCTCAACTTTGTACTTGTTTGGCTTTATAACTATTTTGATTTGAGCGTCACTGATGAGTCTTATGTGGACGAAACGCGCGTCTGGCGTATTAAATTATAATCCTGGTACCTTTGATAACTATTATGTATGTTTCATCGACCAACCAAGAGTTATTATAAATAAAGAAAAGTAAAACACCAAAATACCAAACTCCAAGGAACTTTAAGGAAAGTCCTTCATCAAGTAGCAAAATCAAAAGCTCAAAACATCAAACTAATGGAAAACAGCTGTCATATTGCTGACTTGGTACAGGCATTTCATCATGTAGAAAATGTTGGATTAAACCTGGTTTTATAGCTAGCTAAACCTGTCATTTGTATGCCATTTGCATATAATTCCATTATATTGACAACACAGTGCGATCAAAACAAACAGATATAAAAGGTAAAATTGTCAAAATTTGGGTACACAGCAGTCAAATTGTGTTATAATCTTAATCACTATAAAAAGAAATAACTATTTCAACAAAGAAAACAGAATGCCATATAAACACTCTATATACAAAGTACATAAGCAACTCGTTTTTAGAAACATTTAAACATATGCCTGATATGTATAGAATTGCTTTTAAGTGATAATTATTATTAACTGTAGCTGTTTATATATTATTCTTGTGAGACAAGACTATACATACTATACTACGGATTAAAATTAAAAAAAAAAAAAAATATTCAACAAAAAGAAAAGCAAAAACCTTGGCAAGGTAAGTTTTTTTTATAAATGATTGAATACTGCAAACCTATTTAACAAAAGAGGACATAACACGATAACGACAATTCACAGTACTAGTAATTGTTGTTGCTTTTTCTAGCGAATTTCCAGCTGTTTTAGTATATCATGTTTCACTTGCTATAATAAGTCTCATATTAACACGTGACTAATAAGTCTTATATTTTCACGTGACTATAATAAGTCTTATATTGTCAAGTGACTTTGATAAATCTCATATTGTCACGTGACTATAATAAGTTTCATATTAACACGTGACTAATAAGTCTCATATTGTCACGTGACTATAATAAGTCTCATATTAACACGTGACTAATAAGTCTTGTATTGTCACGTGACTATAACATGTCTCATATTGCCACGTGAATATAATATGTCTTATAATCTGGAAAAATTTTAAGCATCTTATTTCAATGAACTTTTGATAATTCACTGTTTACGTATAAAAAGTTACTTATGTTGTAATTGTTCGGCACTAAAAGTTTATATATATTTTAAGCGTCAGTATACTATTATACAGTACATGTAGCACAGGTTAAAGTGGTAAACTTGACTTGTAGCCAACTGACTTTATAAAGTCTAACCTCGTATTCTATTCTTGTAGCCAACTGACTTTATAAAGTCTAACCTCGTATTCTATTCTCTACCATACTTGACAAACTGTTCGGATACGAATTCAGCACGTTCGCGGTTATTTTTACGAACTGGTGCTATTGCTGATAAAGACCGAATTTTGATGTAAGTTGTTGTTTGGATCTTCTGCAAAACGTCCATAAAAATAAATATAATTGTGTGGCATGCATAGAACTGAGAGAAACGATTTCGGCCCAGTTGTGGTTCTTTTGGTTTCTGTGTCGGGAGGAGATGACCATATTTGACAATAAAGTCTTATACCGATATATCATTATTACCATTTTTACAGGTGAAATACAGGTAAAATGCGGAAAAGTGGTATCTATTTATTTCGGAAAAGTAATGCACGAAAATGTGGAAACGTGAACTGGATTTTTGCTAAAAATGCGGAAACGTAATACCCCCATACAATTACTATATGTCTCTGATTAAGATTATTCGTTCCAACTTTTATGAAGAAATAACCGACTTTTTCAACTAGATAAATAAACGACAAAAATGCCGTTTTTAGCTCACCTGGCCCAAAAGGCCAAGTGAGCTTTTCTCATCACTTGGCGTCCGTCGTCCGTCGTCGTTAACTTTTACAAAAATCTTCTCCTCTGAAACTACTGGGCCAAATTTAACCAAAATTGACCACAATCATCATTGGGGTATCTAGTTTAAAAAATGTGTCCGGTGACCCGGCCAACCAACCAAGATGGCCGCCATGGCTAAAAATAGAACATAGGGGTCTCTAAAAGTTGCCGAATTTAAGAGTTTTTATCAAGAGATAGGCTTTACCTAGCTTTAGGCCCCGGGTTTTAAAAAATATACATTTAGGAACCAAATTGTGGCTTCTTTATATTTAATTTTGTTGAAGAGAACAATTACACAAAGTGCAACATGCGAGAAGAGGTTTCATTTTCGCTTACATTTTTTTTTTTTATTGAAGTGACTTATCTTTTGAGGTTACGTCACGGAAATATATTTCAAATGAAAAGGTGCAATTGGATGCATCCCTAAAAAAAATTTTTTTTTAAATATAGAGATAAAATTACGGCTATTCGTCAATCAGACAGCAATCCAACATAAACACAAGTAGGTTATCTGACATATAGAATAAAAGGTTAACTTTAAGCATAACCCGCGCTGATATCAATTTTCTAAGTTCTGAGTAAAATTCAACATACATGTAGGACTCTGAAACGTAAAATATACGAAAGCTTTTTTTTAACGTACGATACATGGAGAGTGCCATTCCCTAAATACATACGGGTCAACAAACTATTATAATATAAAGGTAAATGAGGATCTCATTAGAGGAACAAAGTAAAGATGCATGCTGAAGCAAGAATAATTTCCACACGAAGAACATCAAAAAGGACGATCTCTCAATTAGTATGCAACTGTTACTAGTACATCCATAGACATTAACACTAGTTAATGCTTTATATACTGACATTGAAACAAATACACTGCTCATATAAAATTTGGCATTACTTTCCGGGAAAAGAATACGTTTCCGCAATTAATGTCTACGATTCCGAAATAAATACCTTACTTTTCAGAGAAAATAGTAACGATTCCGGTTCAGGCAAAAGTAGTAATATCTTTTAAAGTCAAATCCCAAGGAAAGGATGCACACAAGAGCTAACAGTTCACATTCTGGTATGTTGTGTGGTTGAGTTGCTGTCTCTTTTACGTCTTTATCACATCTTCTCTTCGTATATGTACGCGACTTTGATATCGTCATGCATGGACACAATACTTCACTATTCGTTTCATTTTCGTATTTTGACATGATTAATATACAAATAAGAAGATGTGGTATAATTGACAAATTCAGTATTTATACTACAGAACATAGGTGGTGTCATGATCACAATTCTTTCCAATAGTTTTGACATTGATCATCAGTTATATTTTACTATTTTGTAAATTTGAGTTATTGACAAACAATCGCAGGTCTTTATTTGTAGCACGTTCCTTCGTTCTCGTTTCCGCAAAAGAAAAAGTGTTTCCTTCTCGCACTTTAACAGCCCTTTCCCGCAATTATTTTCAAGATAATTTCATATAACACATTATGAAATCCCGACCAATGAAATGTATTTGAATATTAAACGTGGCCTACGAGAGCACCTAGATTAAACTTGGGAAGTTAGAATAGCCAATTATTTTTTTATCTAGTAATTACCGCTAAAATATGCCTTACACAATTATATGACAGAAACTTTTATCCGACGTGCTTTACAATGTTAAAGTTACATTTTGGTCTTAAAACGTTTTTAAATGCCGTAAATATAAAATAAGTTTTTTTTAAATATTCCTTTTGGGCCAGGGCCGACCGTGCGAGGGCTTAATAGCCAGTCCAGTTCGTCAAATGTTCATTTATTGCAAGAATTATTTTACATGCGGACATAACGATAATCCTTTCGTAACCCCACTTCAATTTTCATTTGTCGTTTGCTGCTTTTACACAAATAACACACATTTTTAACCAGTGACCGGTATTACAATTTTACACAGGTTCAAAAGTTCATTGAGCTGTTACTTTAATTACAAATTTTAGCAAGACGAAACGGTTTACTAAATAAATTCAACAAATGTCAAGCTCATCTATATCAATTTTATTATTTAACAAAAAATGTTTTTAATTACAAGCTATTTTAAATGTCGGTATAAATGTTAATGTTTTTTTACCGAAAATATGATATGCATCTATTAAAACTAAGTACAAAATGACTTATTTCTTTTCCTTTTACGTGCGTGTCGACATCAAAATAATGAGTACGTCAATATAGGAATACAGAAAAAGAAGAATGGTAAATATTCAGGAATACATTAATTCTACGATTACGATTACAAGGACACATTAATACAGAAATATAAGTGATAATTTCACCTCTCAAATGTAATTCAAATCTATTCAATGTCTATTGATTAATAAAAACATCTTTCACTTCTAGGTTACTTAGGTACTTCTGTAATGAGCACAATAACGACCTTCTTATTATCTTTCCGGTTTTTATTTTTCGCAAGTATATTTAAAGACCATACCTTACTTACATGCCACGAGTTTTCATATAAGTAAGCAATATTGAAAACGAATAATTTGATATAAAGAGCTATTTTATTTTAACAGATTAACACTTTTTAAATGCTTTTAAATCGTGCATCAATATTTATAAATTTAGTTATATATCTATTGTTCATTCGTTTATCTTAATTGTGAAGCATGTTTATATATTCAGATTAAATTTTTTATTAAAGTCTCACCACTTGTATAACATTATACATTCCAATATACATATAACACATTGCGTATAACATTAAATATTGGAAAACATATATAAAACTAACCACCAGTAAAATATCTTAAATCGATAACGCTCGGAGCGGATTAATGATAGATACACGAGGATGCTGTTCTGGTTGAGTGATTTACCTTACAAAAGGCGGACACTTTAAAGTTTAAAAGGACTTAACATCAGTTTGATTCCGTTTAACGGGGCGTGGCTAATTAGTTTGACGCAGTTTAACCACATCTCAAATTAACTTGAATGACCGCAAGGGAATCTATTTGACTGGTATTAACATGATTTGATATGGATTGAAATGCATTAAAATAATTTTAATTTTTATCAATTTTATTCAATTTTCATTAATCTTTTTAAATGCCGTTAATGCGTTTTTGTCCGTCCAAGCTAAATTCGAGCTACTAATGCATGTACTGAATAGTACTGAATTGACAACAAGTGAATTGTCTGAACAGTACTGGCTTTACCTCAGTGGATAAGTCTGAAAATTGGCTGAAAGACTGAATTTCAGATCATGCTAAATATGACCGTTTAAGACTAAAATTCATTAACTAGAGTACGCGGTATGGATTTTGTTTTGTTAAAGGCCATACGATGACCTATAGTTGCTACCCTTCTACGTCATTTTTATATTCTAGAAAATGAATGTCTGTCAATGCTATTCAGAAATCTTTACAACATATCCTCATTTCAAAAACAAGTTGTTGACTTTGATATCATTTGGAATGATAGTGGTGAATAGAACAAGGTTTTACTTCAGAACTCTGATCACCTGAATGTTGCAATTATTACCACGATAAAAAGGTAGCAACAGTGTAGTACACACATGATCATACACGGTCCATAAAAAATTTCGGTTATGTGTCTGGCGTATTAAATTATAATCCTTGTACCTTTGATAACTATTTACACCACTAGGTCGATGCCACTGCTGGTGGACGTTTCGTCCCCGAGGATAACACCAGCCCAGTAGTCAGCACTTCGGTGTTGACATGAATATCAATTATATGGTCACTTTTATAAATTTCCTGTTACAAAACTTTGAATTTTTCGAAAACTAAGGATTTTCTTATCCCAGGAATAGATAACCTTTGGCACAACTTTTGGAATTTTGGGTCTTCAATGCTCAACTTTGTACTTGTTTGGCTTTATAACTATTTTGATTTGAGCGTCACTGATGAGTCTTATGTGGACGAAACGCGCGTCTGGCGTATTAAATTATAATCCTGGTACCTTTGATAACTATTATGTATGTTTCATCGACCAACCAAGAGTTATTATAAATAAAGAAAAGTAAAACACCAAAATACCAAACTCAAGGAACTTTAAGGAAAGTCCTTCATCAAGTAGCAAAATCAAAAGCTCAAAACATCAAACTAATGGAAAACAGCTGTCATATTGCTGACTTGGTACAGGCATTTCATCATGTAGAAAATGTTGGATTAAACCTGGTTTTATAGCTAGCTAAACCTGTCATTTGTATGCCATTTGCATATAATTCCATTATATTGACAACACAGTGCGATCAAAACAAACAGATATAAAAGGTAAAATTGTCAAAATTTGGGTACACAGCAGTCAAATTGTGTTATAATCTTAATCACTATAAAAGAAATAACTATTTCAACAAAGAAAACAGAATGCCATATAAACACTCTATATACAAAGTACATAAGCAACTCGTTTTTAGAAACATTTAAACATATGCCTGATATGTATAGAATTGCTTTTAAGTGATAATTATTATTAACTGTAGCTGTTTATATATTATTCTTGTGAGACAAGACTATACATACTATACTACGGATTAAAATTAAAAAAAAAAAAAAAATATTCAACAAAAAGAAAAGCAAAAACCTTGGCAAGGTAAGTTTTTTTTATAAATGATTGAATACTGCAAACCTATTTAACAAAAGAGGACATAACACGATAACGACAATTCACAGTACTAGTAATTGTTGTTGCTTTTCTAGCGAATTTCCAGCTGTTTTAGTATATCATGTTTCACTTGCTATAATAAGTCTCATATTAACACGTGACTAATAAGTCTTATATTTTCACGTGACTATAATAAGTCTTATATTGTCAAGTGACTTTGATAAATCTCATATTGTCACGTGACTATAATAAGTTTCATATTAACACGTGACTAATAAGTCTCATATTGTCACGTGACTATAATAAGTCTCATATTAACACGTGACTAATAAGTCTTGTATTGTCACGTGACTATAACATGTCTCATATTGCCACGTGAATATAATATGTCTTATAATCTGGAAAACTTTTAAGCATCTTATTTCAATGAACTTTTGATAATTCACTGTTTACGTATAAAAGTTACTTATGTTGGGATGATTGTAGTAATTGTGACTGATATCATATTCGCTGTGATATTTAAGAAAAACCTTGCCCTGTCATATGTCAAGTTTTAAAGAGGCCCTCATGGGTGTGTCCAAGTAATCACATAATCATATTTATTTTCCCAATATAATCACATAATCATTAATTATTTTTAAACAAAATAATCAAATAATCAAAAAAAAAAAAAAAAACAGTCTTAGATTATCAAATAATCAAATATTCATGAAATATTTGTTCTCGTAATCAAATAATCACCATAAAAATGGCCAAGTAATCACATAATCAAAAACCCATGAGAAGGCTCTTTAAACATTTACGGATGAGGATTTACAGTATAAATGTATGCAATCTGTGTGCTTTTGATCGTTATTCATTATCCAATTACTTAAATCGCATCTACACAAGTTTAATGATCGCCATCACTAATGGATTAATCGATACAATGTGTCGGTGTTTAAACTCACTTGCGACATGTCTTTGAGGTCCTAGATCTTCAGATACCAGTATAGGTGTCTGATCTATTAATTACCGATTGAGTCCTATTTCAGATTGTAACTTTTAACGTTATGGTAATTCGCATGGCGAGTAACGCAATATCCCACTGAACCATGCATAGTATGGCGCCAAAATATTATCCTTGTATCTGTGATTAATATCTTTTATTCCGGAAAACTGAGTATAAAAACATACAATATCAATACAAATACAACAAAGTTGACGATAAACAAATCCAGTGTGCTAATAAAGAATATGAATAATAACATGGTGATTGATTGAAGTAGCAAACAGTGATATGTGTTTGTTAGTAACGTGTATGTTCATTTGGAAACACGTGTTGATGGGAAATAAGTAGAAGATAGCTTTAACATTCTTGTCCAAATGAAGGTCTGTGAGTCTTTCCGATTAGTCGATTAATAAAATCTGGCCACTGAGTGGGGCATTTGACGTTAAACACTTACACTTTTTAATCAAACAACGTACTTGTCTAGACTTGGTAGATATTGAGAAAGCTTGCGATATTATGTGAACGACCTTACATTCATCCAAATATGTAAAATGGGATATTACATATCAAAGAATAATGAAAAATTGAAACTTACAAATCTTTTCAGGTGTTAAAACAACAAATTTGAAACAGATATAATAAATGCCTTGAAATGAAATTTAAATAAATTTCAAACCATTTTCAAACTTATAAATGCAATGACTGTTATTGATAATGTCAAGTGTATCACACTATATTCTGAGTCCGAGTGCGCTTGTCCACCAATAACCATAATTCCTAAGTATGGACATCAAAATATCCTATTACATTTCTTTTCTTCATGTCAAAATATACTAAAATAAATCATGCACATTTGGCTCAATTCTTTCTATACTGAAAACTGTCAATGGCTGTCAAAATGTCGAATTTGCAATTTCCCAAATTGAAAAGTTGACGATTTACTTCTTTTCTGACTGTTCATTACTTTGGGTTTAGTATAGTTTTATTCAATGTAAATAGTCATGATTTTTAAAAAAAAAGTATAGCTTGAAGAGCTATATGACAAAAAGGATCTATAAATAATATCCAATATAAAAATAAGAAAGTGTGGTATGATTGTCATAGAGATAACTTTCAACAAAAGACCAAATGACATAGAAATTGACAACTATAGGTCACCGTACGGTCTTCAACAATGAGTAAAACACATACCGCATAGTCGGCTATTAAACCCCAGAAATGACAAATGTAAAACATTTCAAACCAGAAAAGTAACATTTTGACTTATGTATAACATAAGGAACGAATAACAAAATGATATACAGCAACTAACGACAACCACTGAAATAAAGGCTCTTGACTTGGGATAGGCACATACAGCATGTGGCGGGGTAAAACATGTTGAAGACGACAACCCTCCCTAACAAGGGCAGTGGCGTAACAATACAATATACGAGCAAACTATAAAAATCAGTTGACAAGGGTTAACTTATCAGATCGATACAAACAAGACAAAGATCTACCAAAACACAAACCGGATTTGGCATGCATCCTCACAACTAAAAAGACACAACAGTACAGATCTGATCAAAGCAAATAACAACTAACAAAATAACATGTATCTAAGAATAAAATAGCCTTTAGTTTTCTCGTTTGAATTGTTTTACATTTGTCATTCCGGGGCCTTTTATAGCTACTATGCGGTACGGGCTTTGCTCATTGTTGAAAGTTTGTATGGTGACCTATATTTGCTAATTTCTGTGTCATTTGATCTCTTGTGGAGAAGGATGTCTCATTGGCAATCATACCACATCTTCTTAATTTTATATGGTCAGTCGATAATCAATCACATCATGCATAGTATAAAATTTGTTATCTGTTGCACCTCGGAATTGTTTGGCAAATATTAAACAGAGTGTGATCTGTCACAATGTAATAGAATGTTCAAAGCCACCATTTTGTTAATTTACGATAACATCGTTATACTCTCTGAACCTAAACAGGTTTAACAAAATACAGATCTCCAGTGTCAATTAAAAATAGAAGTCCATAAAACCTGACAAATTCAAACGTTTGACCTTATCGTTCAACGGATCGAATAAAACAAAACTTGTCCTATTTCTGTCTTGGTACAGGCAAGTGTATTTGTAATTTTCATCGACGATTTTTCCGATACATCAAAAAATCCTTCTTATTTTTTATAGATATCAGATTTGGCCACAGTGAAAACAGCAACGGTAGAATGAATATTGGATATCATGTTTGGCACGTTTTCGTCGTTTATTGAGATTTCATGTTTGATAGATGGACAATTTCTATCAGCATGCTGCTTTGAGCCGTTGCCCTCTATTGTGTTAGAAGTATACACCCTTGTTGTTTCCCCTTTGAGGTTCACGGATGTAACATCTCTTTGCTCAATTCCCCTAGCGGCATGTACTTTTTTCTTCGATCTTAAACAGGGATATAAATTCAGCAGATGTTTTCGAAAGACCTTGCTCCTGCTCAAATAGACGAACGGTGTAAAAATTCCCGCTATCTTAGTTATCATAGCCGGAATTGCCATAGCAATTGGGTTGATTTCTCCATCCATACTCAATACTTTCCAAAGAAGTACACATGTGTATGGTGTGTAACTTATTAAAAAGAAACCTAAAAAAAAAAAAAAAAAAAATACACTACACAAATATTTGAATATACAAAACTTATGTTTTATCTTTTAAGATGCCATGGGTATTGAACATTATTTGAAACAAATCCTTATATCTTTAAATATTTACTTGTATGTTTGAATTCTATTGAACGATTTTTACAAAGTTGAATATAAAGTTGATAAACATTGGTGTTAAGTAGCAATATCAGTTTACATTTTTAGAATTTATTATGAAACAAAAAAGTCCACTTTTTTCAAGTAAATGCTCGTCCTTTACTTTTAAACTTTGTGGTTTCAACAAGTTTTATTTCATTTTTTAATCCGTTTCAATTAATTGTTTTTATTGGTATATTTTTGTGTACTTGTATTGCTTCCATTGATTGAATTCAAAAGAGGAAGGATTGAAAAGAAAGCAAAAATAAATTGAACTCCGTCATTGATTGTTTTTTTTTATCTTAATGTGCTTTCATGTGGCGATTTTTGTGTTCATTGTACACGTTTGTTTCTTTATCTGATGCATGTCTTTTTATCTCTTATATACACTGCGGTTGTGAGTTCAAATCCCGCACGGTGCAGGTGTGCTCAACTCCAATCCTAATTGACTAGGAATTTCACCGAAGTTCGATGGCTCTCTCCTGGCACTCTGGCTTCCTCTACCAATAAAAACGTACCACCACAGATAAGGCAATAATGCTGAAAGTAGCGTTAATCAATCAATCTATCTATATTTTTTAATTCTAGTTTATATGTTTACATGTAGTATATACACTTCTCTGCTGTATAGAAATAAGACGAGGTGGTATAACATACAATGTTACAACTATCCAAAAAAGACAAACGGCTAAGGCTGCCTTAGTGGGCGAGTAATTTAAGTAGTTCATCTACTGTATCAGACGCATGTCAACACTGAGGTTGTGAGTTTGAACCCGCACGTCGCAGGTGTTGCCAGTTCCAATCTTAATTGAATAGGATTGACAGTTTCCCTGCCGAAGGGTGGTGGTCTCTTGTCATTCCGGCTTCCTCCAACAATAAAATCTAGTTGCAATATATAGTCAGTAGGGCTGAAATTGGCGTTATAATACAATAAATCAAACAACCAATCAGCAGGCGAGGGATGTTTAGAACTGTTGACATTTAGAAATATTGTTTTCTGTGTAATTGATGTCACTATCTTCAATATTCGGATTATTATCTTATTGACATTTATCGTAAATTTTATTCTACTGATACTAGATTTGTAGGAAGACTTCTAAGAAACTTACCAATAATCATGGTCACGGTAATTGCAAGTTCTTGTTCGTTAGTCAATTTCTTTCTGAATTGGCTTCTTGTTTCCACTGAACCATCATTTCCATTGTATTTCAATTGGGCTTTGGAATCTCTAACCACCTTTCAAGATACAAGTAAAATTATGAAGAATATAACATAACGGGGACAAATTCGATGGAGAATACTTCTGATCGTATTATTTGTTCATAGCATTTTCTGAAATTGCATCATTTGATTTAGATTTTTTTTTATTTGAACGTCATTCTCACCAAAACACGATGTACTAAATAGTTTGTAAAATTACAGAAGTAACTTGCGATTGATGCATTATATTTTTAGAGCATATGTTGCTAATAATTTATCGGTTTATAAGTAAAAATGGCCGTCAGATCTAAAATAGAATAACTAAGTATATATGCCAAAATGCACGAATTTTCTTGATTATTATACAAACAGTACATACACGACAGACAAACCATGTCTATATAATTTATATTTCTATCAAAATTACAAGGCGACTCTTTAAAGCAGTTGTCGTCCTTAAATTACGAAATTTGTTTAATATTTTTTCGTTTTTGTCTTAAAGGTAAGAATTATCAATATACGAAGAAAGAAATCGTGAACAGCAAAATGATGAACACATGAAACAGTACAAGATATTCAATCATCCTATATAATTGAAAATGTGAATGTTTTATTCATTAAGAGTATCATCAGTTATCATGATTTTAAATGCGTGTGTTTGAAAAAGAAAGCACTTTCCATTTTACATTTAAAGATTTGTATGGATACTTGCTTGCTGACCGTTTGACCTTCAGCGTACAACACGTTCATTTTTGCACCATAATACATTTTCCATTTTTTTGTTGCAATAGAACTTTAATGTATACTTACTTTTGCATAAATAGATCCGTAAGCAAATATCATCACGCTAAGAGGAAAAGCAAAATAGACGGAAAAAAGTGCCAAGACGTAGGATTTCCCGTTATTGTGTTCTCCAACTAGATCTATTGCGCATGCGGTACCAACTCCTTCGTATGTGTACTGGTTCCATCCAATTAGGGGACTGATGGTAAAGCCAATAGTAATGAAACAGCATACAGTTGTGCATATGATGATTGGTGAGGTCGACAGGTGTTTTGATAAATTGTGTTTTACAATATATATGTACCGGTCAACAGAAATCATGGTCAGTAGTAACATTGAAGCAAGACCGCCAAATGATATCAAAAAGCCGTAGTAGCTACAGCCAGATTGTCCAAACAACCATACTTTGTTAAAACAGGACAATACCACCATTGGTGTTCCAAACGTTGCCATTAAAAAATTTAAACAGCATATTGCTGCAACATACATTCTTGTTCTGTTCAGGAGCTTCCTATCTTTAACGAAAAAAATAAAAACGACAGAACCATTTGAAATAAACGATACAATAGTTGCTGTCAGAAGTACCACACCGGAAATGAAATGGAACCAAGAAGGCGTCTGCGCAGCTAACAATTCATGGTTGATTATACTGATTATATTTTTGTTTGTAGACATGTCGTCTGTTGAGCTGTAAAAAAAATTTTGGAAGTCTTAAAGTTTTAAACCAAACACTTCATGATCACCAATTAAAAAATGGTGACGCTTTTATCAAATATATTCTCAGGGATGAAATAAAACAAAAATGTATATTTTGTTTACCGTGTTTAACACGAAACTGTGGTCAGAAATACCTGCATTTATTTGTACCTGTCCTACGTCAGAAGCCTGTTGTTCAGTGGTTGTCGTTTGTTGGTGTGGTTCATAAGTATTTCTCCTTTCTCATTTTTTATATAGATTAGACCGTTAGTTTTCCTGTTTGAATTGTTTTACAATAGTCATTTTGGGCCCCTTGTAGCTTGCGTGATGATTAGTACAATGTTGATTGTAATAAAATGTAGTTTTGACCGTTGTTGAGTGGTTGTCGTTTGTTGGTATGGTTCATAATTGTTTTTCATTTCTCGCTTTTTTAAATAGATAAGATCGTTGGTAACAGTAGCCTTAACGACTCATCAGATCAAAATTATGAACTATTGCCTTCTTCTATTGATGTGAAAAGTACGTTTCTAATATCAAAAGCAAAATTGATCAACTTTAGTCAGTACCTCTTCAATCTATCTGACTAAAGACATTTTGAACCACACAGATGCATCGTTAAAGTGATATGTGAAATCTTGTCATTTCATTATCTATCAAGATAAATGCATGAACATTTGTAGCATTTTTACAATATTTGCAGCAGATGTAAATAAGTTGATACAACTATAATATATACAGAGATTCTGGATGGGATTTACAGAATAGATAATGATGGGTCAATACTACAGAAAAAATGGACCAAAAAGATAGAAAAATAGACAAAAATTATAAAGAATAGAAAATAATGGAGTGCTACAAAAATAAAGAATAGTGAAAATTGGGCAAAAATTTATAAAGAAAAGAGAAACATGGTATAAAAATTAATGAATACAGAATTGACCCTCCTAAATAGATTGTATTTTCTCACACCATCTATTTACAAAGTGTTCTTGACCACAACGTTTTACGTATTTTCACAAAGACTATTGATGTGATATTGTTCAAATATGATGATTCTAGTTTGTCTGTTAAGGTTAAGGAAAATGAAAGGAAATGTGTTCACAAAAATGAACAGCGAAGAAATTATTTGAATACATTTACAATTAGTATATCTTAATTATTAGATATGCATGTATGTTTTTGTTTTTGTTTTTGTTTTTGCATTAACTGTATATCATTTGGTTACCATGGTGACAGAGTCTGAAAAGTCTTTCATCGGTTTTACAGTTAATAAGTAAAGCACTGGTCTAGATGTTCGACCTATTTAGAAATAGGCATAACAATCAAATGTGAGTTACTGAAAAATATCATTTTTATCACATTCCTTTTTCCACCTACAATTGAAAATCACATTTTGGTTAAGAGCGTCTTTTTCCCCAGATCTCTTTTTTACCCCCCTGTATACAAAATCCCCACTATTTTACCCCCTATATCTAGCATTCCATCCAACTTTACCCCCTGTTTTCCTCATCACAAAAGCGTGTCATTCCCCTTCTCAGTTGGTTGTTATCCTTTAAAATTTGTATCGGTAAATAAAAGCAATAGTAGTATACCGGTGTTCAAAAGTCATAAATCGATTGAGAGAAAACAAATACGGGTTATAAACTTAAACCGAGGGAAATTAATCAACTATAAGAGGAAAACAAAGGAACAACAGGAACACTGAAGTGAAACAATAATAAACGCCAACATACATAGACACGAACTATTTGATTACAACTGCCATATTCCTGACTTAGTACAGGACATTTTAAGAAAAATGGTGGGTTGAACCTGGTGTCGCGGCTGGCAAAACCTCCCGCTTATATGACAATGTTAAATAAGATCGGTAACATGACAACACTTAGTGACAAAAATTCAGCACAAACACACGCAAGAACACTCATCACAGAGAAACGTGAAAACAAATAATGTAATAGTCGACACAACATGCAAACCGCAGAACAACAGCGAACATCTTCCATCAACGACAGACACCACAGGACATCACAAACAATCACGCACTTACGTAACAAACATGCAATCTCGAATTTTATACAACTATTTTCACAATATCAGTTCAAACAATTTTGACAATGATGGTATTGAAAGGCAATTTTATAATTATTTGGACTACAAAAGATAAGACATAACACATTATCCAACCGAAACCATAACAGAAACATCAAAAATAATTACATGAATGTTGGATGTACAAAATACCGATACACGTCGTATAGCAATGCATATTCACAATCGGTATAACAGTCATATTCGGGAATAGATAAACATGATAAATACCTTACCTTTTTCAAATCCTCTCCTTTAGTGGTAGACAGAACCTTGCTTTCGACAAATTAAATTGATAAGGATTATTGAGCATTCAGAAATCGAACATTTATATAGCCTACCTTCTATGGTGTCGGAAAATTTGATTAGTTAAGCGATGTCACGTGCTGACCATTTATAATAACACGTTATAAATGTGATAAGTTAGTACTAAGTAAGTATAAGATAGTCAATATGACACAATAAAAAGGCCAGTAAATGTTAAAAGGGGATTCGTACTGTGCTCTCACTCCATATACGATTTACTGACCATTTGTATGATATATAAGGTCACCGACGTCCTGTGTGATATACATTACTTTTGTAAATTTTAGTTTATGAAGGTTTAGATGGTGTTTTTCTCAATAGAGAATAATGGGAATATAGTGCAGCATAAAGGACAAAAAAAAAAAGAACAAAAAACAATAAAAAAATAAAGAACAACGAAATGAATAAAAAAACAATAAAGAGAAGAGAAAAAAAGGAAAACAATTAAAAAAAGAGAAAAATAGGGTGTTGAAATATATAAAGAATAATGAGCATTAATATAATAGGGAAAAGGAAATAATTTGACAAACAGAATTAAAATTAGAGAAAAATACCTGAAAATTAAGAAATACAGAAAAAAAAAAGTCCTGACCCTCATGTATTGGTTGGTGATGTTAAATTCAACATTCTCATATACTGTAAAATTTAAATGCAGAAACGTAATTTGCTGTTAAATTTTCAAAGTGAGGAATAGATGTTCATTTTATTCTTACCCCCAGTTGTTGGTGGGGTTCGTGTTGCTTAGTTTTTATTTTTCTATGTTGTGTCATCTGTACTATTATTTGTCTGTTTGTCTTTTTATTTTTGGCCATGGCGTTGTCAGTTTGTTTTCGATCTATGAGTTTGACTGTCCCTCTGGTATCTTTCGTCCCTCTTTTACACATTAATCAGTTACCTAATATGGTATATACGCGGCCAGTAAACGTACAACGTGGATACAAGCTACACTCTTGCGTTATTTATATTCCGAAGGCCTGTTTGATACGTATAACTTTCGTTAACCCTATGTTATACATGTAGATTGAAGATGGTAAAATTCAACAATTCAAGAAAACAAAGGAAAATTATTTCCATACATTTTATTAAATGAGATTCCATTATTTGATAAATTCACGTGACTGATAACTTAGAATATCAATGATACGGTCATCTTCTGTACATTGGTATACATTAATCGCTTACAAAAAAAACTTTAAGAGAAAGACGAAAGTTTCAAAAAGGAATATTCAAACTGATAAGTCGAAGAATACCTGAGTTAACTGATGACTGAAAAACTCGAACCTCAACAAAAACTGGGGTTATCCCTAGGTGTAACAAAATGGTCAGTAGATTCTGCTCCACAAATGGATAAATACACTCATAGATACCACGAAGAAAATTTAGTACGCCAGACGCGCGATTCGTTTATACAAGACTAATCCATTTTAAAGTAAAAACGTATATTAAATACGAAGTATAAGAACACTGAGAACCTAACATTTGAAAAGTTTATGCCAAATACAGCTTAGGTAATATCTTCCTCGGTAGAAGAATTCAAAGTTTTGAAATTTCATACTTATATCCAATCTCCGTCGCAGAGTTCATATCCTTTCCGTAGATGCTTTGAAATACTGCACTGAATATCCGTATTTGTGTAGTATTACGTAGTATGGAACGGAACGGATATGAACTCTGCGCCGGAGATTGACTTATATCACAGGAGTTTGAAATCCTAGCAATAAAGGTGTATAAATATGCCAAACTCGACTATCACAGTAGAGCTTCTCTCGAAGAGAGAAGCGACAGGAATGCAACGGATTTTCCAACTTTTTGAAAAGGGACGTTTTGGATCGGAATAAACGCTATCCGTCAATTATTAAAAATAGTTTTACTTCAATTAACCACTAAAACTACTTTGCAGGTCCCTTATTATTCATTTACAGCTTCTTTTTACGTCCAAGCAAAACTGCAGATTTTCTGTAACTCCATACCTGGAAGTTCTATCGATGCAAGCCAGCACTGAATATATGCAAATCTGGTATTCTTATTAATTAAACAAAAGTCGAAATATATTAAACAAATTTATTAAGCACCTGATACTAATTAATCCTAAAGTAGTATGATGTCAAACTATTAAAAACCGGTCCTTCTTTTAATTTAAATTGTTTTATTGACCAAGGAAATAACTCTTCTGAGTAAAAGTTTATAGAATGCGGGAAATTTAGATTACTTTTTATCAATGAAGGATACTTTATAGATCTTTATATGTTTAAAATGCTTGTAGAAATGGGGGTGTGAATTAAATTATTATTAATGGAAAATATATTTTAGAAATAAAAAAAAATATGCACAGATTCTTGAAATTTTATCATTGTCTGAAAATAGAAAATGAAAACGATTTCAGCAACCTATGATTTATGGTTCTAGATAAGATGATAATAATTCATTTTGGTTATTTCAGTGGTTCATGAAGTCGAATAAAATATGTCTGTTAAATCTTAAAACAAGATTTCAAACTTTTATATGCTTTCTTATCGTAATGCCAAAAAAAAAAAGGTATGATGATCGCATATGTGCTTTCACCTTACCTTTTTATGGATAAATTGAGAATTCAGAAAAAAAAAAAACATGGACAAACGACCTTAGGTTATGATTACAAGTTACTCATTTCAATCTTATGGAATAAGTATATTATAGACTACTTTGAATCAAATAAATTTATGGTAGCTCTGTTTTGCATAGAAAAAGAATGCCATTTTGGTTTTATAACAAATTATTTATTTATATTAATAAAAACAATAGGTAAAAACTAAAAACAAATTAAAATTCTACCTACCACACCCCCTTTGTTTTGCAACGGGCAGTTATAAATATCTAATTTTTGGTCTGAATACTAGTATACTTATAGGGTTACTTTTGACATTATATAATGTCATGCACAAATCTTGGTTATGCTTTCATGTTAACAATTTTAAATGTTGTACTATGACTTTTGAAAGCTTGCTTTGACTAAATCTCTTCTATCTGTAATAGTGAGATGAAGATGGGCCTGTCTAGGAAGTTCCGAACCTTCAATACTTTTGACTAATCACCAAAGTTTAGATTTAGTTTAAACATATTTATTTATAGTGGATTGGAAAACAAGTTATTGCAACTTATATTAATCCCTTTCCACTTTGCGGGTGTGAGTTCTGCCTTGTAGCGGCATTAGCCTGCTCTTTTCGAAATCTTCAAAGGTGTCTTTTACTGCATGAGATATGGCTCTCTTAACACGGGTCAGCCATTTATCGTCCCCTTCAGACGGACTAACATCGTTTCTCAAGACCATACTCGCAAATTGTGTCGAGGGACAGCCGAAAACTCAGTCCCTGAAATTTTCTCCCGGAGCGGGATCGAACCAGGAACCTTAATTACTTTGTGTTAGTAGTCCGATGCACTAACCACTACACCACGGCTCTCTAAGTTTAGATTTTTATTGGGTATTCTGTTTACTGATTTATATACCCAGTTTATTTAGCAGCTGCATGTAAGATATATGTCTGGTAAATCCAACTCAAACCAATATATTAGATTACATAATATGCCTCTGACCTCAACTGTAGCGTACTGCTGGTACAAATATTTGAAGCATACAACAATTCTCTTGGTCTATACAAATAAACGAAACATATATTTTCGTTTAAATCTATGAACTTGTCAGTAGACCAGACTTTTAAAGTACCATATAGTATATACATGTATATATATATATATATATATACACCAAGATATGAAGCATAGTATAAATAAAATGTTGACCTATGTCTATGACCTTGTATGCAGACCAACCTTTCAAGTATCACACCATTTATAATACCAATATATGGTGTAATAGTATAAATCAAGGGTTGACCTATGACCTTGTATGTAGATCAACTTTCAAATTATCAGGCTTTCATTATCAAACTAGAATATGAAAAAAGCCTAATAATATAAATAACATCACGGAAAAGAGTTTATGCAAATTAGCCACATGTATTTCATTGATTTCATATCACAACAATGATCTCGAGAGTATAATCTATAGTATGTTTAAACCAAAACCAATATGAAAATCTACTTTCAATCTGTTACCATCAAGATCTAGAAAAGGCCAAAATTGTAAATCGTCCAAATCAGAAATTTTGTTGTCTCAACGCTGAAAATTGGTAACAGACAGACTGACAATAATAATGAAAGCCCACCTTTTAATAAAGTTGATCTCTGGGAATCGACTGCTCTATTGCCTAATGATTTGAAATCTTGCACTCTGAAAACAAATTCAATGTAATAACCAAAACCTGTTTAAACTTTAAATGGAGGGCTCAATTAATTGCAATATTAATCAAAATATTCTCGTTTTGTCCTCAATAAGCTTAATATATATGCAGAAAGTCTGAAAGCAGAAAAATGGAAATTCATATTTAACCATGTTTTTGTAAGTTTGTTTTCCACATTCGACATGTTCGAGTTTGATTGTCCTTTTAATAGAAAATGAAAGGATATGGAGTAAATGTACATGGGACAAAATCGCACACAATACATACTTTTAAGTATCTTTCACCTCTCTTTATCATTATGTAATTATATACTTAATATTAATTGATAACTGCATACAAAATAAAAATAAATGTTATTTTCATAATGTCGGTTGGTCGCATCATGGGGTATAATTTTACTATAAACTAGACAAGATGTCCTTAATGTGATTAAGATAAAAGTATGTATTAAGAATGGCAGATTTTTGATCAAACTAAATAAATGCAGGCAGGACACAAAGTGATAGCAATATATGTCACAATGGCTGTCTGTTTTATTTACAAAACTACAGTGGATGCAAATTACAGTGGCAGTCAAATTATGGGTTATGCATCAAATCAATTGCTTACATTCACTGTAAGAGTCCGTTCAGGATGAAGATCGGCAAATTTAGATGCCACTGGAAAATGATTGAGGGTATATTTGATAAGGACAGAAATGTTGCCTAGCAACAAACCAACGAGTTACTGCAGGAGTTCTTAACGTGAAGAGGGCTTGGCACTCTTTCTACACGCCTCATTCTGAGTAGACTTCACTGCGTATTTATACTTTGCTCAAAGTGGATTGTCGTGCGATAACTGAACTAGAGGCTCTCAAGAGCCTGTGTCGCTCACCTGACTATGCTTTGGTTTTGGAAATCATGTACAAATAGAATAAAATCATAACAGATACCCAAAATGATTGAGACCCGATTTGGTTTAATATTGGTCCTGTAATTTAATTCAAAATCATGGTGGCCATTTTAACAGTAAATCGGCAACGAAGTAGCAACGCTTCATCAGCACCTCACAAGGAGCATTTATGCCATGTTTTGTTTCATTCCATTTAGTGGTTATCTAAAAGAAGACATGTGTATGTATTTCCCACAGGGCCCTATGTTAAACTAAGTCTCCTGCTGGCGGTCATCTTGGATAATGGATCGGCTTTAAAGTAACAATACTTGGTCAGCACTTCGTGAGGAACATTCATACCTTATAAAAAAAGATGTGGTATGATTTCCAATGAGAAAACTCTCTACAAGAGACCAAGTGACACAGAAATTAACAACTATATTATTATAGGTCACCGTGCGGTCTTAAACAATGAGCCAAGCCCATACCGCATAGTCAGCTATAAAAGGCCCCGAAATGACAAATGTAAAACAATTCAAATGAGAAAAGTAATGGCCTAATTTATGTACAAAAAAGAACGAAAAACAAATATGTAACCCATCAACAAACGACAACCACTGAATTACAGGCTCCTGACTTGGGACAGGCACATACATACAGAATGTGGCGGGGTTAAACATGTTAGCGGGATCCGAACTCATCAGATGGATACAAATAAAACATGTTCCATTCCAGTCAGTGGTTCCCCTGAAGAAGTTCAAAATGTAAAAACGACGACGACGAACGACGGACGCCAAGTGATGAAAATAGCTTCGGGCCAGGTGAGCTTAAAATGCGCAAATAACAAAAGAGGCGGATTTAGCCCCTGATGGAACTACATATATGATAAATGTATATACTTTTGCAAGCATCAGTCCAAACGTTGTCTTAGGGAGCAACCATGGAACTTCAAGGAGAGGGTGTATGGATTTCTGTCGAAGTCAGAAATTTTATTTAGTTTTTCAACGCTATCAATCAAATTATTTTGTTCAAAATTTGAACACTATAAGGTATGGGGAAAATCTGGATGCAGAATATTTTTTTGTCCTCTGCTTGAACAGAATATTTTTTTAGATTATTTTTAGAAAAAACATTGTCATTTCAGGGCCTTTTATAGCTAACTGTGCAGTATGGGCTTTGCTCATTGTTGGAAGCCGAACGGTGACCTATAGTTGTTAATTTCTGTTTCATTTGGTCTCTTGTGGAGGGTTGTCTCATCGGCAATCATACCACATCTTCTTTTATATATACCCCACCTTTTGAAGCTTAATGGTTGTTCCCTAACAATGCCCCCACCTTTTCAAATTCATTAATCCGCACCTGAAAAATGTAACATTACTGAAGCCCTCGTGGAAGTATCCAAGTCAAATTTAGTGTCACCTTAGTGACAATGTTTATATTTCCGATTCCCAAATAGATTACTATTTATCGTTGATATGAACTTTATTTCAAATTACGATTTCAAAATGATGACACCTACAAATGGATAGATTGGCGCTAAATGTACAGCAGCAACTATAACATAAATATACAAGCTGAAAATCATGTTTCTGGTATACGTTGATATGGTATGAATGTATTCAGCTGTTACAAAACCAGGAAGAGTTTTATGTTAACGTTTACTTTATTCGGCCTTTTAACTTTATTTGATTCGAGCGTCGCTGACGAGTCTTTTGTAGACAAAACGCGCTTCTGGCGCAAATATACAAAATTTCAATCCTGGTATTTGTGATGAGTTTATTTAGATACCTTATAACAATATCCTGTTCCCAAACTACTTATATTTGATCTTACTCTTAAATTCAGTGTGTATAGCGGGTTGCAGTGTAAACAAGATATCAACAACCTCCCACATTCGAGGGTAGCACAACGTTCATTGCGACACCATAAATTCAGTATTCCTACCGTACCAATACGTAGAACTGAAATCAATGAAACAAGGCAATATATGATCGTCATGCAATTGATAATAAAAGTACTGAAGTACTGAACAACGGATAACCGCAAGTTCTTGTGGTTGGTCACAGCACTTGTCTCAGAAAAAAATCACATCTCTATACCTGAAAATGAGGTTAATGTACACATATAATTTTTTCTGAGACAAGTTCGTGCGTGGATGATAAATAAATGACAGGAATTCATCCTCACCGTAATAACTATTATATTGTAGTGATACAAATCAGTATACTCTGGTTTGTTGTTATATATTATATTATATTAATATTTCTATGTTATAGTTACATATATTTTTATTTTCATCCATTTGTGTATCGAATGATCATTCTATTCTATTATATTAATAATAGTGCAGTGCAAGTGCATGATGGACACTCTTCTGTAATAATTCGATGTTTCTAATAGATTGGATCTGAGTAGGCATTCATATTTTCCCGCAAAACGTTCAATCTCCCATTCAGAGTTATCGGTCCTTGAGAGAGCAAGGACCGATAACTCTGCATGGAGATTGCAAACGTTCTTGAGATATTCTTCCGCGTATGTTAACACAATTTTTGTACGTGTGCATATATAATAATGATTTTTACACATATATATATATATATATATATATATAACAAAACATTTTCATATTATTAATTTATGTTCTAAAAATATTTTATAAGTATTCATTGAAGAAATGAATTTATAACAAGTGATAAGGAATGTTCTTTAGCACTCGATGATGTCCGCGTATTTATAGATTATAGATCGGCTACCAGTCAAACACGGAAATTACGTAATGGAAATCTCTCTCGCAACAATACACCGGAATGCCCTCACGGTCATCCGCTGTAAAAATTGAAAACAAAACGTTACAAGTGCATGCTTCCGAAGCGCTTTTCTGGATCTTTCTTCATCAGGAACGCTCAAAGTCGCATTTTTTAACAACCGAAATAGTTGATAAAATGTTAACTGAGATGATTGTTCAAAATGTGCATTCAATGTTTTCATCTGCCGACATGATTGCAGAAAGTAAGAAGTCGTAGAGCAAAAAAAAAAAAATGAAATCAAATTTGATGGAATACACGTGTTTTGAACCATTTTATTGCTTAAAGCACAGCAGGAAATAGAAACATAATTAACCCCACCATACTATTTAGACTACTGCAAGTTGGTCAGTTTTCACTGTTACTCCTAAATGATTGGCGTATGGGACACCAAATAGTTCTGAATTATTTATCTGAAACGCATGGCTTATATAGCATATATAGGTTTTTTAAAACGTAAATCAACTTGTTTGATATCCGGTTTAAATAGGCTTAAAAAAAATCTATAAATGCAAAACCTTAAAATTTCAGGATACTGTTATCTCATGTGATGTCCAATTCCGTGTTTTTATACAGAGCTGTGGTGTTTCTTTTTTTTAATGGATTTCTTGCTTTTGAGGAATAATTATTTTGTTATCCAATTTTTCTACGCTTACAACTGTCTTTCTCTGGTTTTATTTCAAACAGAACTTTTAGGGTAACAGTAACAAAATTACTGTTCATTTCATCTTGTTTCGTTTCTTTTCGTTTTGTTTCGTTCTGCTTTAATACCGTTTCGCACTTTACGGGTACCCATCTTTTCACCCGTTTACTAATTTTGATATTTTAAATCTTTAATCAAAATTCCAAAATTCTAAAATTTGAAAACTTTTTAAAATTTTGAATTGATAAGTGTTACACAGACCGTTATGAACTGTTATTGTTGTATTTTGTTATAAGCATATGTGTCAATACCATGCATATCAAATAAACTTTTAAACACTATACTTAGTTTTTATTGCATAAGACAGATTATCCCGAATTATGATACAAGTTGACAAAAGGAAAAAAAAAAAAAAACAAAGACAACTCCAAAAATGTATGACTAAATAAACAAATATAGTACACATAAATCTGCGTTTTTCAACACATTGTTTGTTAAAATCACACCATAAATGCCTCCAAAGTTATTATGAAAAATGTCCTTTTATATCATAGTGAAATATACAGAAAAAATGGACATGGAATTGCCGATTTTTGCCATGTACTGTAGGTTGATTTACACTAACACAGTGATATACGGACATATACATTAAAATAAGGTTGGAACAAATTGTGAAGTCTGATTAATAATGAACTAAATCAGTTGGAACGAATTGACCATTGACTTGGTACGAATTGACCAAATCTGGGACGAACAGGCTTGGACCGAATTGACATTGGAACGAATTGACCAGCATTCCTTTATTCAGTGCGGGCTTGCATCGATAGAACTTCCAGGTATGGAGTTACAGAAAATCTGCAGTTCTGCTTGGACGGTAAAAAGAAGCTGTAAATGAATAATAAGGGACCTGGAAAGTAATTTTGTGGTTAATTGAAGTAAAACTATGTTTAATAATTGACGGATAGCGTTTATTCCGATCCAAAACGTCCCTTTTCAAATAAGTTGGAAAATCCGTTGCATTCCTGTCGCTTCTCTCTTCGAGAGAAGCTCTACTGTGATAGTCGAGTTTGGCATATTTATACACCTTTATTGCTAGGATTTCAAACTCCTGTGCTTATATCAATATCATATCAATTCATATAATTCATCTCAACACAAAAGTGCTGACCACTGGGCTGATGATACAATGTGAAACTCATCATGTTGATCACGTGAGTACACAATTCGGTGATGTCACATTTAATTAAAATATGACATGCATCAGATAAAAATCGACCCTATGCCAATGAATATCAATACCTTTGTTAACTTTTTTTGGGTTGAACAAATCTCCATTCGAAGTCTGTAGTTGTTTGAAAATTGAGTTGATAAAAGAACCGTACAAAACAGACCAAATTCATCATTCATCTTCGTATTGGAATGTTCCAAAAGCAATTAAAATCTGATACATGTACATGTTTTGAAAATAGTGTACTTGCATAAGGTCGATTTATATCTGACGAAGTTCATATGTTGATTAAGTTTTTCTCCCGGACATAGATGGCTAACGCAAGATTTGTCAAAATATTTTTTGGTTTTTTTATTTTGATGATCTTCAACTTTGTGATTAATTTGACATTCAAACTATCTTGATTCTGATTCAACTGTTAGTCTTACGTAAAGTTATGTTTGATTGAGACAGTCTCTTTGTGACAATTTTGAAAACTTTTTGAGTTATTTTGCTTGGACTTTTAATGAAACGTTTGATACTTTAGATTACAACAACCAATTTGTTTTCTTTTTCATTATTATATGTGAATATGATACGTGAGTGTGCCAGAACCTGTTATTCAGTTTTAAGAAGAAGCTGGAATTTTAGTTATTGTAAATTATATTTTATTTTATATTGTTTATTGTAGTTTATCTATTCCATTTAATAAAACTTGATAGAATGTCAATCATTTCATGTATGATTGTTTTACAATTTATAGATATCGATTGTACTAGTTGAGAGGTGAGACTAAATAAAACATTGAATTGTTATGTCTGGCATTTTAAGTTTAACGCCGTGCATCTTTGATGAGATTTTACAATCACCCACTGAGTGGATGCCATTGATTGAGGACGTTAGGACCACGAAAATATCATGAGCCAAGTAATTTGTTTTCTATGCTGTATTTTGCGTATTGTTGTTTGTTTGTCTTTTTCTTTTTTAGCCAAGGTGTCAGTTTATTTTCGACTTATGAGTTTGAATGTCCCTTTGGTATCTTTCGCCTTTCTTTTATATATTCCATCATGCAACGTTTTCGATACCATGACTAAATAGTTTTTTATCTAATAAAAAATCGTCAAAAGTCGGCAGTGATTTTTTATACATCAGGATAAGTAATTTGTATAAAAAAGAAGATGGGGTATGATTGCAAATGAGACAACTCCCTACAAGAGACCAAATGACATAGATATTAACAACTATCGGTTACCGTGCGGCCTTCAACAATAAGTAAAGCTCATACCGCATAGTCAGCTATAAAAGGCCCCGATATGAAATGCAAAACAATTAAAACTAGAAAACTAACAGCATAGCATAATTTATGTAAAAGATAATGAACGAAAAACCAACATGCTATACAGCAACAAACGACAACCACTGAATTACAGGCTTCTGACTTGGTACAGGCATATACAGAATGTGGCGGGGTTAAACCCGTTAACTGGCGTCAAACCCTCTCCCTCTGGGACAGTGGTGCAACAAGACAACACTAGTACACACTACACAAAACAATAAACGAAAAACAAGTATGATAAACAACAATAAACAACAACCATCACGCCATTACAGGCTCCTGACTTGGGACAGGCATATATAGAATGTGGCGGGGTTAATAGATATAAAAAGATGTGGAATGAGTGCCAATCAGACAACTCTCTATCCGAGGCACAATTTGTAAAAGTAAACCATTATAGGTCAAAGTACGGCCTTCAACACGGAGCCTTGGCTCACACCGAACAGCAAGCTATAAAGGGCCCCAAAAATGACTAGTGTTAAACCATTCAAACAGGAAAACCAACGGATTAATCTATATAAAAACGAGAAACGAGAAACATTTATGAACCACATCAACAAACGACGACCACTGAACATCAGGTTCTAGGCTTAGGACAGGTGCAAACAAATGCAGCGGGTTTAAACGTTTTGATAGGCGCCAACCTTCACCAAACCTGAAACAATAGTCTAACATCACAACATAGAAAGACACACTATAAAATATCAATTGAAATGGCTTAACTCAATCAAAAGACATATTAACAAAAACAAGTGAACATACACTGAACGAATACATTTAATATTTGACACAATGTAAAATTAAACTCGTTTGAAGGCGACAACCGCCCCTAACCTGGGCAGTAGTGTAACGGTACAACAAATGATCAAACTATACGAATTAGTTGAAAAAGGCCTAACTCATCAGATGGAAACAAATAGAAATACATCTAACAATAGACAGAGTGGACGTGGATGGGTACTTATAAGTAATTGGTGCTTGTTTTTACATAAAAGAGGGACGAAAGATACCAGAGGGACAGTCAAACTCATAGATTGAAAATTAACTGACAACGCCATGGCTAAAAATAAAAAGACAAACAGACAAATAATAGTACAGAAGACACAACAAAGAAAACTAAAGACTAAACAACACGAACCCCACCAAAAACTGGGGGTGATCTCAGGTGCTCCGGAAAGGTAAGCAGATCCTGTTCCACATGTGGCACCCGTCGTGTTGCTTATGTTATTACAAAACCGGTAAATAGTCTTATTCGGTAGGTCACATTCGTGAAAAGGGAAGAGTATTGTAGTTACGACATAAGGAACATATCCGATATCATCTGTGAAACGGTTATTCCATAACGGTCAACCAACTCACCATTTGGAACTCTTGGTTTAATAGCTTCCTTGTGAGCATCAATCCTCTATCAAGGAAATCATGATAGAAAATACAAGCCCGGGGATATCGTATCAATTGGGAGATATATACTCCGTATGCAGGCGCTGCTGGAATGTTGCTACATAGAAATGGAAAGTTCACAATTGGGAAGCTGAAATCATCTCTTTTGTCGTAAAGTTTTGTTTTCAACCGACCCTCATTGTCAATTTCTAGATGTAAGTCAAGATATGAGGCGGACTCATCTGTATCTGTAGTATTATAAGTGATTGAGAAAAATTGTCTAATACGATGATATTTATCATTGTTTTTCTTGTATTTATTGTTATTAAATAGAAATAGACAAACTTTCTCAAAAAAATGATCGAAAAGACCTAATAGAAAAATATTAAGTGTCTACTTCACAAATAATACAGGATGGTCTTAACATATGTATTGTAGATGTATTGTAGGTGCTAAAGTTGTGTATCTTTGTTTTTACTTTACAATTTTCCCATAATTTGTTTTCGTACTTTTATGGTTTTTTTTTTTGTCGTAAGACTTTTGACCTGACAAGGTATTTATGCATCCGTCCGCTATCGTGTTTCTGAAAGATACCAAAGGAATCATCAAAATCAACAAGGATTACGTGAAGCCATTAGTATTTAACTCTCTGTCAAGATATGAGGCAGACTTATCTGTATCTGTAGTATTATAAGTAATTGAGAAAAATTGTCTAATACGATATTTAAGACACCAAAACAAATCAAAATGATATGCAGTATCAAAACTTTGAATTGTAAGTTTCTGAACCATTATTTTAACAATTCGATTGCAATAGACAAATTAACCGCTCAGTAGTAATTTACATGTGTACAGTTTTCAATGACTTATAAGACAAGGAACATAAAAATGCAAGTGTAGATCATATCATACTATAACAATTTGGTGGTGATACCAAAGGGACAGTCAAACTCAAAGTCGAAAATAAACTGGGAACGCCATGCCTTAAAAAAAGTAAAAGTCTAATTCGGTAGGTCACAAAAAGGCGGACGGGTTGTTATAACGACGATTGCAACATATAAGTCATCATCTATTAAATAGATATTACATAACGGTCAACCAACTCGTGATGGCGTCTCTATACGAACAATGACATGCATTGACCATTTAAATCAATCCTATATTTTCCCCGACTTAAAATAATGCAAAGTAATCGGTTCATTTAGGTCTTGTCGGTTTATGACATATTGAATAGATTGATATTTGTATGATCTAAGATCAAATGACAAGGGTATAGAGAAAGAAATATTATATATTTAACACACAATGATGAAGGGTGATACATACAAGGAGTAAAATTATACAGAATAGAAAATACGACCAAATAAAAAAAAAAAAATGAGAGAAGAAAATAAAATAAAATAAAACATAATTGATAAAAAGTAAAATAACAAAAATACCGAACTTCGAGGAAAATTCAAAACGGAAAGTCCGTAATCAAATGTCAAAATCAAAAGCTCAAACACTAAACGAATGGATAACAACTGTCATATTCCTGACATTTTACATTTTGGAGTTTTTGTTGTTTACTTTTTGTTTCGTACAATTATAGAGTTTGATTTTTGCAGTTTAAATAGACTTCCCCTTTTTGAATTTGCCTTGGAGTTCGGTTATGCTGCTTTATTTTTTTAAGGTATAGCCTACAACAATTAGAAAATTCCTTGCAATATATCCAGCAATAAAAGTCACCCTCATGACAAAATTGTTAAACAATTTAAAAGGGAAAACTAACGGTCTTTCAATTTAGAGTAACTTCACACCCCTGTTATATTATAATGATGTGACAGAATTTATTTGTATTACATGTGTTTCCTATCAAACTTAAAAAAAAAAAAAAAACAATTATATTTTAATTATTTTATAAAATGCAATTTAAAGTTTTTACCAGTCCAGGTGCCTAACACTTTATTTTTTATAGTATGTTTTGTGATACTCGGTTATTTCTAGTACACAAAAAGGAATAAGGGTTTAATTGACGGTTACTTAGTAGCTGTCAACCCAAGATATAGAACTCTTTTTGCATTATATGAAAACAAAGAACTGTGGTATTTCTCATATTTTCGTAAAGTGCCCTTATATATCAAAAAAGTTTCTTAGTGACTGATATATCAGTCTATCCTGAGGATCTAAATTTCCGTAATTACTAAATCATAAGGAATTTTCAAAGTAAAGGAGTTTCTGTTTAGAACAAAATGTTGGAAAAACATTTACATCACATGAAGAATTTTGAGCATCAATGATTAGACTGAGACTATTAAAACAAAATCCAAAATTATAGTGTCGAAAATATGGATAAGTGAATATTAAGTGACTAAATAATACAGTAGTTTTCGAAATGAGCATTAAGAATGTTTGAACTATCACTTTTATTCTCTAAAGAGTTGAAAAATTGTCGTTATTTGAATTTGTGCAATTGGTACTCTTTTTATTACATTGTCTACGCTTTCTCATATCGCTTAACTACAACGCCACTGGCTTCATCTTGACAACATACGCTACCTGCTGTTTGACATCATGGCAATGAAATTGCAGAAATATTTTACAAACGATATATAGTTTTTTTTATCATTATCAATAAAACATTGATATTAGCATTGCAACCAATTGTGTTCTAGACTTAACACATTTCCAACCAAAATATGGGTTCTAATTATTACAACACACATGGGATTTAAGAATGTAAGAAGAAAATATGAAGTAAATTTCCTTAAATCCATCCCCATGATAATGTTAATAAAACAAACACGGTTAAATGCACGGGTAATTTGTTGCCCATTGAATTATCTTACAACCATATTTGAGATTTGTGTAAACAAAACTGAATGAAATGCAGATTTTTTATTCTATTCATTGACAGTCAAAGGTTATTAGACGTTAAATTAAATAATACTAAATACATTATAATATAAAAGTTACCTGCAAATTAATGAAAGCGAAGTCAACGACATAGCGTATGTCCACTTATTTAGATGATGCATAATTCTTCTTATAGAGAATACGATTAGCTACGGATAATACATGAATATCAGACAGATAACATTAATAACAATGAAATAGAAATGCGATCTTCTATATAAAGTCAACTAATTTACTTTAACGTCAATTCAATGGGATATATGGTGGAAGCAAAATTGTCGCATATACATAGGTATGATATTACTTTTGTTTAAGGCATGGTTGATGGAAACGGGAGGGGTTTCTTTCTTCTTTGTTTTTGTGGATTGCTGTATTCATTTATTTTTTATATTCTATTTTATTTTTATCATTTTTACATTGTTGTTTACAGCGGATAAGCTATGTAAAACATCGAAACATATACAATGTACTATGTACCATGTCAGAATATAATGTTAATTTTTACAAATGAATGACGTCTATTCTAACTCTAATAAAGAAATGAATTCGTTTAAACAAATCAAAAGATATGTTCTGTATACATCGATCAAAAGGTAACCCCAAAACAATGTTTTTTATGTATACGTTAATTACTTAATTTATAGTTTGAAGCAATACATATTGTTCCTTTTGTCAACGAAATTCTGGGCATTGCACAAACCGGTGTCTTCCTATACTCCTGACAGAGGCTTATAAATTAATGAAATACAGTAACTGATATTAATGTGTACGATGTCATACTATCATACTAGCAGGTTAGTAATGTGAACTTGTTTTTATCAAATGTTAGCATTCTTTTAAACTATCAAATATAATTGCTTCTTTTCTGAATCGATATTAAAAAGGATGGGTTAAATTCATATATAATATATAACAAGATATAAGAAGATGTGGTATGAGTGCCAATGAGACAACTTTCCATCCAAGTCAAAATTTATAAAAGTAAACCATTATAGGTCAAAGTACGGTCTTCAACACGGAGCCTTGGCTCACACCAAACAGTAAGCTATAAAGGGCCCCAAAAATTACTAGTGTAAAACCATTCAAACGGGAAAACCGACGGTCTAATCCATATAAAAACGAGAAACGAGAAACACTTATGAACCTCATCAACAAACGACAACTACTAAACATCAGATTCCTATTGTATCCAAATAGATATAAGAAGATGTGGTATGAGTGCCAATGAGACAACTCTCCATCAAGTCAAAATTTATAAAAAAGTATTGTTAAGACATTCAGTACCGTGTTAAAGTTACACAATTAGGCAAAAAAAAAAAAAAAAAAAGACATATACATATAACATGTAACTGATATATTTGTCTGAGGAGAAATACATGTAAAATAAACAAATTACACAGAAACATTCATGTAGCACTTGTAAGTCCATTTATATTTTTTCCTCTTAAAACAAATACTAAACAAACGCAATTATTTTAATAACTTTTTCTATTTGGCTATGTATCTTTATGATTATAGCATATGAACTTTTGCTCGACAATTATTATATAGATTTTTGATCAAGAAATAATTAAAATGTTGTCATTTAGGCTCAATTTCAAAATATGTAGGTATAAAAGGCTAATGCAATGGAAGAATAAACGTCTTAAGAAGACGAGCTGTTCCTTTCACAGTTCTATTAGCATAGATATATATGTTTTGTGTTTATCAGAAGTACTGTTTTCATTTTTTTTTATTCTAGCGTCACTGATGAGTCTTTTGTAGACATAATACGCGTCTGACGTGTATATATTAGACATTTTTTTCCTATGATGTCGGTTTGTCAGGTTCGATCCACTATTTTCTACATAAGGAAATGCTTGTACCAAGTCAGGAATATGACAGTTGTCCATTCATTTAATGTGTTTGACCTTTTGATTTTGTCATTTAATTAGGGACTTTCCGTTTTAAATTTTCCTCGGAGTTCGGTATTTTTGTTATTTTACTTTTTAGAAGCCTGGTATCATTCAGAGTTTTTTTTATTGACAATCAAATGGTAGTTTTGATCATAAAACGTACCTCTACTTGTATTAATTTGATGGTAAAATAAATATTTACTACACCGAACATCAAGGCAATTTTAACGACTATTTATGAACAACTCTGGCAAAGCTCGTATACAAATAAGAAAAAGATTTAATACAACTCCAGCTACCACAAACAATATTTGAATATTTAATACCTTTTGTTTTAAAAGACAGACTTTAAACATAAACATCTGCTGGGTCGAACGAAAAGACATCTTTGATAAAACGTTTTAATGTGACAGTCATAGTTTTATCAGCACTGTTTAGAAGGATTTAATTTGATTCTTTCAGAATAAAGACGTACGCAACTGAAAGGTGAATTATGTCATGCAATGCAACAGGAAATACTACAAACAATCATCATGAACTCATACCTGCTCAAACGCCACCTTGGTTTCATTTTACTTCCGGTCTGATACTTCTTACATCAGGGCTTGGATCTTTCGTTTCAAACGGTTCTGTCGTTTTTGTATTCCTGGTCAAAGAACGGACGCGTATTACTAGATCAAGTCCGTATATTGCCGCAATTTGTTGTTTGAACTTGATAATGACAACTTTTGGGACACCAATGGTGGTAATGTCCTGCTTTAACAAGGTATGGCTGTTTGGTGAATCTGGCTGTAGATATAACGGCTTTTTGATGTCGTTTTGCAGTCTTGCAACAATGCTTCTTTTGACCATGATTTCCGTCGACCGGTACATATATGTTGTTAAAACAAATTTAGCCAAATACCTGTCAACCAAAACAAGCATCGTGTCTATAATTGTGTGCTGTCTCATTACATTTGGTTTTGCAATAAGTCCTTTGTTTGGATGGAACCAGTACACGTATGAAGGAGTTGGTACCGCATGCGCAATAGATCTTACTGGAAATAATAATAACGGACAGTCATTCATCTTGGCTCTCTTTGCTATCTACTTTGTAATGCCAGTTTCTGTGATGATATTTTCATATGGAAATGTGTATGCAAAGGTTGGTATATCCTACAAAGTATTCTTGTAAAAACACTAACCCTTCTTGATAAACATGACCATGCCCATTCCTAAACTTTTGTTCGACACGCCTGAAGTTACACTTTGAGAAACTCAGATAATCAGCAAACAAACAATATACAAATTAGTAAAAACATTTTATTTATTGATTCTTTTTATAAATATAGCTGTATACGTTCATGCTTTCACTTTCTCCTTGATTATAAATTTGTTCTCGACGTAAATAAAGATTGCTGTAAAATAATCGAGAAATCTCGAGCAATAAAATTCTTACGTTTCGTAGATCGGATTTTTGTAAAAATAAAGGAATAACACGAGGCTAATTTTTGTTATCGTTTTTGTTAAATGTTCTCCGTAATATTCTTTTATTGACATATTTAAAGGTGATGAAAAATTCCAAGGTCCATTTGAGATCGAGTCTGACGAAAAAATCATTTGACAAAGGAAAGCAATGTCGAAAGAAACTTACTATGGAGCAAGAACTTGCAGTGACAACGACCATAATCATAGGTTGGTTGTTAGGTTCGTTTGTCATATAACTATTCATTTTTGTGATTCTCTTTATATATATTCATGGTATTTATCCATCTGGCTTTCAAATATTTTGGATTGAACGATCTTGATGATGGCAAATCCAGAAAAGCGCTTCGAACGCATAAAATTGATGGTGTTTTTTTTTCATTTTGTTGATTCTTTTTCATTATCATTTTATTCGTATCAATAAAACAACGGGGGTTATGTTTATGTTAACAATGATAACGAAAACACCACACATTGTACAGTAACCAAAAAAAAAAAAAAAAAAAAAAAAAAAAAAAAAAAAAATAAATATTACCAAACTAAAAAATGTTCAAATCTGATTAAACTACAGATCCTGTAATCAAGGTTTTTGTTGGCTTACAAGGATTGAACACCACTCTGCTTTACTTTCTGTTACGGTATTTATTACACCAGCCAATGAAATTTCAGCCTTGAAGTTTTTGAAGGTGTGTTTTAATCCGACGAAACCAGAGGAATCCAAAATGTTATTTTAAAAAGAAAGAAGAATCGAACGTTTTCACATCTTTGAAAGATTATTCTATCATGAAAGTATTTTTCTAGGTTTAAGATTATTCGAAAACAAACTGGAAGAATTTGTGTGTATTCAAATATATGGCTTTTTAATTATAGGATTCTTCTTGATATGTTACACACCATTTACAGTCCTACTTCTATGGAAAGTGTTGAATAAGGATGCTGAAATCGACCCAATTGCAATGGCAATACCGTCCATGATAACTAAAGTAGCGGGAATTTTCACACCATTTGTTTATTTAAGTCGAAACAAGGTCTTTAGAAAACATGTGTTGAATGTATACCCCTGCTTTAGATCGAGGAATAGGGTCCGTAATTGTAACAATATTGAACAAACACGGATAACTACAGTAACTTTAAAAGACGAAACAACAACAAACGCTCATTCTTCCAAGAAAAATTTTGACGAAATCCAAACAGTATTCTAATGAACAACACTATTGACACATCTGCTATGATTGAATATCAAGTTGACTCCTTTCCTCTAACAAACACAATCAAAAACACTTTAGGGAACTAAATACAGACCGTTGATATAAAGGGTATAATGACGTAATTATATATGGCTAACGAAAACTCAAACGGTAGCTTTGATATATTTGGAATCTAACAAAGCAAGCTATAAAAATAAGAAGATGTAATATGATTGCAAATGAGACAACTGAGACTAAATGACACAGAAATAAACACCTATAGGTCACCGTACGGCCTTCAACAATGAGCAAAGTATTGAATAAAAATGGAAAACTACAATTAACGTAAAAGATAAAACAACAACAAACGCTCATTGTTCCAAGAAAAAACTACTTGAAATTCAATTTTTGAACGATCTTACTCTGACGTAACTTAATCCTGATGCAATTGTTTGCTGACTGATGGCAATCTACTAAAACATTACTGTCAATATAAATAAGAAGATGTGGTATAAGTGCCAATGAGACAACTCTCAATCTAAGTCACAATGAATAAAAAGTTTCAATTATAGGTCAAAGTACGACTTTCAACACGGAGTCTTGGCTCACACCGAACAGCAACCGATACGGGCCCCAAATTTACTAGGGTAAAACAATTCAAACAGTAAAAACCAACGGTCTTATCTATATAAAAAACAAGAAACGAAAAACAATTATGAACCATACCAACAAATGACAACCATTGACCAATGGGCAAGACTACATTTTATTACAATCAACATTGTACTAATCATCACGTCATTTATGTTCGAAGCAAGAAGGGAGTCAAATATCACTTCTGTTTGTATATGATCTAAGAAACCTGCAGAAATGTAGTACAGACAATTTTACGTTTTGGGGAATATAAAGAAAATTATGACATGATGAGACAGGACCACTCGGATCCTTCCAATGACTTCAATTTTTAGTGTATGTTGATCGAAGAATGACAAGATAGATTAAATGTACATGTACCAAAAGACGTTTACGTTTTATTTCTAAGTTTTCAGCTTCTAACTGTCTGATTTACTTAATGATCAGGTTATCAAAGTTTACACTGACTCTTATGTTGGCATTGCACATTTACAACTGGACAGCACTGTCCTTGTTTGAACCTTTAAATCAATAATATAATATTCGTGGAACAGAAAGAGGAACTATACGAGAAACAAACAAGAAAATGAAATTCCTGTCGAACACGAGATGGTTGGAAATCGTACGATACCTTAAGAAATCAATCATAGGTTTTGTCGATTAAAAGAACTGTAGGGTAAAACATAGAAATAAGATGTTATTGCTTTCAATTCAAACCTCCAAATTTATGGTTCGGGGTTTACTTATAGATGAAGGCCATACATTCACGTATAGATGATAACATCCACTTCATTTAAACTGAGGTGGATAGTTGTCTCTTTCGCAATTATACTTCCCCTAACCTGTCTACCACTGTTTTTTTTTTTTGCTATTCCCTTAAATCGGAAATTTTGTGTCACAATAAAAAAAAAGAAAATTTTTTCTTACGGAAATACCAGATAAACAACAGTGTAGAAAATAACTTTTAGTTCATAAGATCCTGCTTATATTTATTGCTTCATATTACAATATGAATGTCCGATTGTCATTAGATATACACGACAGTATGGAACTTATCAATTTAGAAATCCAATTATGATTGATTTGCTAATGATTGATTGATTGCTGGTTGCTTAACGTCCTGTGGAGGTTTCCTAATGATGAAGATAATGTAGCATTTGATTATAATGGCTGGAATGATTTATATAACTCGGAAACTAGTAATGAAATCGAATGAAGAGACAAATTGTATAAAATTCCGGAGATATGAAAATATCGTTAGGAGTACATGAGACCCGATCAATGAATATATTGCTGCATTGAGCATATACACATTGATAAGCAATTAATAGTTAGAAATTAATAAATGTTGTTTTTTAGTGTATAACGCATTCTTAAGTTTACTTTGCCTTATATATGAATTGTTCACACCACAAATTTAGATACAATTCATATGAATTTATTGATTTTTTGAGTTAACGTGTGTTTAATTGGTATGAATAAAATTAAATTTGTAACTTGGTTAAATATTATCTTCATCGGTATTAACATCAATTTTTCGCCATAAATTAAAGGCAACTGGATATGTTAAACAGTTAGGATTCTACAAAGTGTTGATACGTTTATGTCGCAGTTATCTTATCTCTGTCAGTTTATCATGATTTTACATTTAAGCCGTTGAATGTGTACTGATTGATTTATAAGTCTGGCAAAACGTGGTTTATTTAGTAGTTGAAATCATGCTCTATCAAGACTCAAAAATTCACACTTTGAAAATTATTTAGATTTTTTTGTCTGTATGTTACTTATAAAATTAATGGAATTATTTTGACAATACAAACTACACTTTTAAAATGACAGCACAATTGCAGTTGTAGTTCGTCTAGATTATAATATTCAAAAGTTGTATAACGAAAATATCGAAACACTTGGAAATAAATTATGCAGCTTAGCGATATAACAGATTTGCTGAAGAATTCTTTTTTGTACAAGTTGAGATTAACCGTATATAATTAGTACTATCAAAACATATAAAATATAAAAAAAAAACGCTTAACAGACAGACAAATATCATAAAGCAAACAAACAATGATAAGAACTGATATTATATGTTTAGATGATTTTTTCTTTTCAAAGTTTCTTTTCTCAAAATTCTAAATGATGCAAGAATTTCCAATATCCTCGTGAAAACGTTAGATCTGTCTTTCAAAAATTTGTCCTTTTGTAATGATTTGATATTTGTATAATATGAAAACAATGTGGAGCAAGAACTGCTTACCGTTCTGAAGCAACTGATTTTATCTCCGTTTTTGGTGATGTTGGTGTTGATCAATCTTAAATTTTCTATGTAGATTTTTTTTTCTTTTTACTTGCTTTTTTTTTCGTCGTTTTTTGCCATGGCTTTGTCAGTTGTTTTTCGAGTTATGACTTTTTAATGTCATCTTGGTATCTTTCGCCTCTTATTTAAATCTATTTTTGATATTATATTTTCTTAACATGTATATTTATCGACTATAGATTTATGTGAGGTTGAATTTTTGTTAAAATTAAAATCTTTAATAAATCTATGGAAAAGTTTATTATACATAATTTATTTCCCGCGTTTTTGTGTGTTTTTTTATAATTATTTTCGTTATATAAATTGTAATGATATAGATCAATATTGTTTTTAAATCAAATATTATGGTGCTAGACACAAAAATATAAACTTTCCAGCTGCGTATTTTTTTGTTGTTTTTCTTACCTTAAGATATTTAAACATCTGACCACACATAATCACACACCTCAGACCCCCCAAAAAAAAAAAATTTTGACCCCTAAAAATACCTTCATTTAAAGCAAAAGACACTAAATTTTACCAAAAAGCAAAAACACCCAAAAACAGCAAAAACTTTGCTCCCAAAAATAAAATTTTTACTTTTTATAAAAACCTTAAAACACCCCAAAAAAAAACAACAAAAAAATTTCAAAAACAAAAATAAAAAAAGGTCGGAGAACACACCGCGAAAAAATTCTGTTGGATTTTGGAGAAAAAAAATCAATTTTACTTTAAAAATGAAACAACCTACAGCTCCCGATTTATCAATGGATATACCATTATATCCAGAATTACCTACAGAAGATGGACAAAATTATAGACTACAAAAATAACAGAAATAGAAAAACATTAATAAATGAGAGAGATAAACGTAAATCACTATACAAGAAATATAAACGCGGAGTCAATGTTACTGATGGTGTCGATACAAGTTTAATTTCGACTTCCGTTGTTTTAGCTGGTATAGGAATAGCTTTTCCTATCTTGCTTCCAATACAGATTACAGCTATTGTATGTGGAAGTTTAGGAGGTTTAATTAAATTTGCTAGACGCAAGTTAACAACAAAATCAAAAAACATTATGAAATTAAAACAATGGCAGAATGTAAATTAAACAGTATAAAAGATTTGATATCAAAATCTTTAACTGATGGACAGATAAGTGAGAATGAATTTAAATCAGTTTTGGATGAATTGGAAAATTACAACAAAATGAAAGAAAATATACGTACAAAACAAACACAAACAGTATTGAATGACAGCGAAAGAAAGAAATTGATAGAAGACACAGAAGCTAGAGTAAGAAGTGAATTAAAAAAAAAATGGAAAATATCTAATTTTTTAACAAAATTACAATAGTTAATGACCCTCCCCAATGTATGAACTATAAAAATTTTGATGTAAAAATGGCTGAAGGAGGTGTTGAGTTTGGAAATCCTTTATTTGATCGTGATGATTATGATGAAGAAAAAGAAACTACTTTTCGAAATGATGAAGAATTTCAAAGTTCTATAGACAAGGAAACTGAGGTATTAAGAGATTTATCAGAAAATGACACTAAAATTCGCGAAAAGAAATTACCGAAAAATGATAAAAGATTTTATAACGAAAATAATGAATTATATTCAAACAAAAATTACAAAGATTTTTTACCAAAGAAGATTTTAATGGAAGAACAATGTTGTATGTAAAAGATGAATATGGTAGGAAATTGCATTAACATATTATCAAAAGGAGTATTAAAATTTTATAAATTTAGCACTATTCAAAGAGAATACGGTGTTGGTGGTACCGAATTTATCAAAGATGTTTTGGGTGTAGACGATTATAAAATATCTGATAGAATAATAGAAGGTAGAGCAGAGTTTCAGAGAATGTTAAATGAAACACCAATTCGTGAACTCAATAATATAGAAATTCCATTAAAAGAAATATCTACACAACAAGAAGGAGAAGAATTATTAGAAACAGCAAGTAATACCGAAACATCTGTGAAAGAAATAGAAACTTCTTTTGTAGAAGCAGGAGTATCTTACAAAGAAATGGAAACTCAAACAGATATTACAAAAGAGATGGATGGTATAATCAGTGCAATGACATCAGTAAAGAAGAGATTGCAAATGAATTAGCAAAACTGAATGAAACAAATAAAGACTTAGCAAAAGAAAATACTAAATTAGAACAAGCTAAAGAAGACAATGATGAATTTCAAATAAATAGAATAAGTAGTCGAATAAGAGAGTTGGAATCTGAGAGAAGTGCAAGACTAGAAGTAATTAATATTAATAAAGAAAACTACGTAGTCAAGTAAACAGAATTAAAGAAACAATAAATAAAGTGTTATACGAAGACAAAACATTAGGTGAAAGAATTAAAACATTATTCAGAGAACAAGGAATTACAATAGCTAGTATTTTAACCGCTTTTGGAATGATTATTGGTGTTATTGTTGAGACATTTACTGGTGGAACTACTTTTCTCCTTCTCCTCCTCCTCCACCATCAAAAGGTGGTGTACAAGACTGGATAAAAAACAATTAAAAATCTTGGAAAACTATTATCTTTTCTTGCAGGAAAATTAGCAGCTGCATTACCAGGTATTATAGGTTCTATTGTATCTTGGTTATTGTCTGCAACAAAAGACGTAGTAAATTGGTTTGCAAACAACTTATGGGCTTTGCTTGTTTTGGTTTTGGTTTATTGTATGCTGCTGCTAGGGAATATTTAAAAAATAAATTAATAAATTTTATAAATAATAAGTGCTGTAATACCTAATACAATACTTCCAAATATTATTGCTTTTTATTATCTTCGTGTTCGTCATATTCATTTTTTTGTGTTGGTTCTATTTGAACTGGTTCTGATTTTTTGGTTCTGATTTTTTGGTTCTGATTGAGATTGTTGAATCGGTTTTGGTTTATTTGGTTGGAAATCGACAGGATCGAGACCGGTAAAATCAAAATTTTATTATTTAAATCATCATTTAAACCGAGTGTTTGATTTTCTGTTGCAATTACAATTTTGTTGTTATAACCAACAATGGTGTCAATTTGTAATACCATATCACTGGGAGACATATATAAACCAAGTCCATAAGCATAATCAACTTTACTTCTTGCGTATTTTAAAACATTTTGATAATTTTTTATCTGAGTGGGTAAATCGATAGGACTATTAATAACATCTTGTACATTTGCTAAGAATTGTTTTTGTGCATCAAATCCTGTTCCTACTTTTAATATTTCTACCCTTGTTTGAGATTGTGTTCCTAATAATGCCCATACAAACATTCTAATAATTTCATTGATACGTTCAATACCTGCTTTTGTAAAACCCTCTGATTTATCTAATATAAATGTTGTCCAAGCCATACTTATATCTTTTGTATGACGAATTGTATCATGAATATTAAAGAAGGGACCATCCCCTGAATGATGATATCTGTATTCACCACTTGGTTTATAATATTCAGAAAAGTTCCTAATCCTTTAGATGATGATTCTACTTTTTGTCTCCAATCTGTATTTGGAGAAACATCAAATTCATTGCATAATTTTTGATATGCAGCTTTGTCATATGGGTTTTTGTAATAACAGAAAGAAGAATCTGTTGGTAAAGGTGATTTAAGTTCTTTAAAATTCTGGCAATGCAATAATATAAGTGAAATGTATAAAGTGATTTAGTAAGATTTGAAGTGTTTTGTATATGGTTATTGTAGGAAACACCACATCCTGTACTTGCACACCAGACTGCAAAGTTTAACTGACATTGCCACCAATCAAACGAAGAATGAATCCATGTATTCCATGGTTCGTTGGTGTGTAATGATGGGTTTTGATATTTTGAAATAAATCGGGAAAGCTGTTTTAAAGTTTTCTTTTGATTTACAAATATTATTTGATCGACAAGATTTATATCTTTTTAGAATACTTAACACTTGGATTATATGATACATTTGGATTATATTTAAATTCTTTTGTTATCATTTTTTATATTAAAATGTACCACACTATTTCAAATATTGATAAGACAATTAACTTACAACAATACATTGATAACAGAGATGGAAATAAACGTATTGGTTTAAAATCTATAAGATATAGTGTAGGTTGGTATAATGTTTATGATGGAGTTATAAGACAAACAGGAGAAAGACTTCATAGGATTAAAGATGGTTATTATAGTTTCCAACAAATAGCGGATGAATTTAAAAAAAAAGATATTGTATTATCCGTAAATGAAACAAATGGTATTGCGTCATTAAACACTCCTATTGAGTTAAGGATAAATGAAGATTTGAAAAATATGTTAGGATTTAATAATGAACGTAAATTCGAACCTAATGAATTACATTATGGAAAAACATTTGTAGATTTTGCTATCCATAAATCATTGTATATCCATTTGGAACAAGTTAGCACTTCTTATAATTATCTTGATGGTATGCCGAGTACTTTGTTGGCTGTTGTTCCAGTTGAAAATAAAGAGTTTGGGGATATTATAACAATAAGATTTGAGAATCCGGAATATAAGTATTTGGTAAATGGTGATATAACAGAATTGAAATTAGAAATAAGAGACGAAAATAATAAAAGATAATTAATAATTTACCAATTAATTGTGTTTTAGAAATTGTATAATTTATTTAATAAAATGAGCATACTTGGTGTCAAGAAAAAACACGTAGATACATCGGAAATAAAAAAGGAAATATTAAATATGGAGAGTGAGCTTCGAACAATGGATACTAAGGATAAAGATTTACGCCGGAGTGTCGCTGCCCTAACCATCAGAGTTTTAAATGTTGAAAATATAGTTACTAATATTAAAAATAAACCAGACAGAAAAATAATAAGTATAAATGCTGGAATTGATGGTTCAATACATACAAATCAAATGTTTAATTTTGGTGATGGTGGTTATTATGTAATGAACTTTCCAGGACAAATATTGGGTATGGGTTTAGTAAGTCTGAAAACAAACACAGATGATATAGCCGTTATGATGACTGTTAATAATAATGAGCCATATGGTTACGGAATAAGTTTGGGTAGTAGTGTCACACACAGTTATTATAACTTTAATACACCTTTTGAAGTTAAGGCTGGAGATATAATAGGTTTTGTTAGTAAGAGTGATAATTCTGCATGTATCAATACTCTAGTATCAGCGGTAATTGAATTATTTTTATAACAAATTTAATCCTTAAAATGTCGGCATACGGAAACAAATTAAATCCTTACAGAAAAATAAGAGAACCTCGTGGTGTGAAAGGTATTCGTCAAAGTGTAGTAATAACTAATAATCCTTCAACTATTGATCAAAATCAACAGCTATTAGTGAGATTCCCAATCTAAGCAATAATGATGTTATTGTTCCAGGAACAACAAGATTAGCATTTGAGATAGATCTTACATCATCTACAGACGACAATGCAACCATATATCCAAACATAGGAAGAGCAATAGTTAAAAACAACAATTCGTATAAGTGGAAATGAAATTATGTCAATTGATGATAGTGATATTTATCATTGTTATACCGATTTGTGGAAATCTTCATCTGAACGAACAAATATGGCATACCAAGGTATTGGTGAAGCAAACATGTTAAAACACAGAGTTGGTGTAGGTGATAAAGCAAATGATACGGGTGATGAAGCAATTGCATTAGCATATAAAACAGATTTTGTATCCCACTTGATTTTGAACTATTAGAAACTCATATGCCTTTTATCAATCAGGTCTTGGTGATAGACTTGAATATGAACTTACATTTAATAATTATAGCAACGTTATTAAATCTACAGATACAGATGCAAGTTACACAATTAAAACATTTGTTTAGAATTTGATATGGTTTCCGATGCAGAATTAGCAAGACAGATAAGACAACAAGTTGATGGTAAGATGGTTATTTTGTACGATAGAATACTAAGACATAGAAAAATAACCAAAACAAATCTGATACATTGTGGAATATCAATTTAAATGTTCCAGCTAGAAGTATGAAAGGAATTCTAATGTTGTTCGAAGATCCTGAAAGAACAAGCACTGAAACTTATTATAATCCTATTATATAACAAAAGTAGAAATGACAATAGAAGGTGTTCCAAATCAGCTATACAGTCAAGGAATGAAAGCATATCAACAATGGGATGAAATAAATAAATTCTTTGCTTTAAATTCTAAAAGAAATAAAGAAACAAATATACTTGCAAAAGATTTAAATTTATCTCATACAACATTAGAAAAATATCTCACAACTAATTATGCATTATGGTTAGATTTACGTTCAACAGATGATAACTCATTACACGGTTCAGGTAGAAGAATTGAAAATGCCTCTGAAGGTATAACAATCCAAATAACTAAAACAGCAGGAGCAAATAAATCAATAAATGTTTATCTGTTTGTAATCCAGGATGCACAAATTAATTTTGAAGATGGCAGATTTAAAAATGTTGATTACTAGTAATTGCTGTCTTGACGAACAAGTTCTGCAATCTTATTCCTTTCGGTAATCAATTCACTTATTTTTATTTCCAATGTAGTTTTTTCTTCATTCTCGTATGTTCTTTTCGTTGTTAATTTTTGAGTTTAGTCTTTGCACTAACTTTTGTCTTGTTAATCTCAACCAAATCCGTCTTTTGTTTTATCACCAAAATCTTCTTTAGCTTTGTTTATTCTATCGGTCAACAATTCAATTTCCTTTTTGTACTGTTTATTTCTGTATCTTGTAAATTTATCGTATTATTATGTTTTGCTAACAACGTTTCTAATTTTCTAATTCATCCGACACTTTAACTAAATTACATCTTCTCAATTCAGATTCCATTTCGAATATGAACATGTCACAATTAGGTAGTTAAGATAGTGTTTACTGCAACTAAGGAGTTGTTTACTGTATCTAAGTAAGTATTTATTGAAACTAAGTACGTGTTTACTGCAACTAAGGAGTTGTTTACTGTATCTAAGTAAGTATTTATTGAAACTAAGTAAGTGTTTACTGCAACTAAGGAGTTGTTTACTTTTGTAAAAGTGTAACTAAGCAAGTGTTTACTGCAACTAAGGAGTTAATCAATAATCCAATTACAGAACTGTTGATATTTTTACATTCCATCTATCATTGTATCACTTACAATTTAAAATTCAGTCATAGTATTGATTATTTGAGTAAAGATAATAAAATGGAGAGAATTATCAATTATCATTTAATTCAATACTAGTTCTCATCTTCTCTTATTAATGTGATAAAATGCTCAATGGGGTGTATTGTTATTCTTTGTTATAATAAGTTAGTAAATATTAAAGTATTGATGTGAAGTGTTGTATTTTATTGAAATAATCATTGCTGTATCATTTGATCCTTGGGATCATTATTATTTAAAATGGATAACTCATTAAAATTGAAAGAAACTTGATATTTATAGCCTTGATAACATATTAAGCAATTGAGGCATTTAAATTTCTTTTGTTATATAGGTTTTATAAAAGTGTTTCTAAAGTAAGTGTTTAATTCAATAGGATATGACTTTTAAATAAACTAAATCGATCATTGTAAATATTTACAGGTACCTAGAGATTTAAAACTTAGTCATCTGTAATTCTTGATCATAAAACCACCTTTAATTTCTTCGCCTTTTAAATCAATTATTCTATAAGTAACAGGGTTTGTATTTAAAACTTTTCAATTACAAATATTTCTTTGGTCCAACGAGTAGTATAACCCTTTTCAAATTTATCTTTCTTTTTGTTATTCTTACTCTAGCACCTACTTTGAGTTTAGGTTTTTAATTTTCTCTTTCTTTTCTGGATATAAATTTTTATACACGGTTAATTCATTTTCTAATTTACTTGCTTTAACAGGTGTCATTTTAATTGAAGAATGTACTGTATTATTATAATTTTAACTAATTTATCCAATATATCATAATATTTAAAAGTTTCATTAGCAGTAAAGTATTTAAACATATGTTGTTTCATTGTACCTATCCAGCGTTCCACCACGCTGCTCTTTTCCTCATTCTCAGTTGAATATAACTTTATGTTATTATCTTTTAACAATTCTTTTACTTGTCGATTATAAAATTCAGATCCTTTATCCGACCAAATATACATTGGTTTTCTTTCTTTAAATAATGTTTTAAATGCTTCACTTACTGTTACTCCTGTTTTATTTTTAATGGAACTAACCAACCATTTTACTAAAAATATCTATAGCTGCTAATAAATATTTATAGTGTTTATTTTGTTTTGAATATTGTTGCATATCTATCAAATCAACCGCCCATGTTTGATCTATTGAATTGACATAAACACGTCTTTTAGGAAAAGATTTTACAACTCTATGATGTAATTCATCTGCTAATTTATTTGTTAGATTTATTTTAGACATTTTAAATATAACTAAAATTGTTTCTTAAAAATGGAGGCAAAAAGGATAAAATTTTATCCAAGCAAGGAGATTCATATAAACTTGTTTTGACAAAAATATAAACATAAAGCAAGTATTTATGTATTTAATTATAAAATTAGTCTAAAGGATGAAAACCAGAAACATTTACAAATGCTTTTGATCACATGATAGATTATTCTATAAAAGATTACCCTAATGGAAGAATTAAAATAGTACCTATTCATGAAATCATAATTGCTAAACATAAAAGCTGGCCTATAAGAACATATAATACAGTTAAAAGTTATTCATGGATCAAATGGAAAGATTATTAAATAGTGCTGAAGAATTAAATTTAGAAGAAGTTATTTTTGAAGTTACTATTATACCCAATAAAAGAGGAAAAGGTAAAGCTTTAAAAATATTAGATGCAATAAATAAAAGTAGTATCATACAAATAAAAATAATGATACAATATGTTTAGCAAGAGCAATTGTAACTTCTTTAGCTTCAAACAAGTTGTTAGAAAATTTTACAAACTCACAATTAAAACACATTAAAGAGGGTAGACCATTACAAAAAGAGTTGCTGAAAATTTACATGAACAATCAGAAGTAGAAATAAAAAGAAGGAAATGATTTGGAAGATTTAAAATTTTTGAAAATTATCTTGATATGAGAATAATTATTTTACATCAAATAGTACAGAACATATTTTATATAATGGTAATGAAGAATACAACGAACAAATATATTTATATTATCATGATGAACATTTTGATACAATAACAAACATAACAGGATTTTTAGCAAAACGTAGATTTTGTAAATTATGTTTAATTGGTTATACTGAACAACATACATGTAAAGATAATACAGTAACAACTATTAGAAAACAACTTGTTTGTGAAAAATGTAATAAAACATATACAGGTAAAACCATAAATGTGGTGAAAAATATGTTTAATATGTTACGAAAAATACACGGAAAGTAATGAAGAACACTTATGTTATATGAAACCATCAGTACCAAAACAAGTAAAAATAATAAATATATATATTTTGATTTTGAAGCAAATCAAGAAACAGGAATACATATAATGAATTTTGTATAGCTTACGATTTAGAAAATATTTACTGTTTTAAAAATAACTATGTAAAAGTATTTAAATGTGATTTCAATATTGATGATTTAAACTTGTTAGAATTAGACATAGATGATTGTTTTAGTGATGTAGAAAAAATTAAATATGAAACAAATTCTGTAATAGACAACTTTTGTAAATATTTCATAAGAGACAAATTTAAAGACTACACTTTTATTTCACATTATGGAAAAGGTTATGATATGCAACCGATTTTAGGATACATTGTAAAAATAAAATTGAACATAACATAATTTCTTCTGGACTAAAATTAACAGCTATGTTTATTAAAGGAATAAATTTAAGATTTATAGATTCAATAAATTTTACATTGTGTGGATTAGCTGCTTTCCCAAAAACATTTGGTTTTGAAGGTAACAAAGGATACTTTCCACATTATTTTAATACAACAGAAAACCAAAAATACAAAGGTAAATATCCTGATAAAAAATATTATGGTTTTGATACTATGACTACCAAAAATAAAAAAGAATTTGACAAATGGTATGAAACAAAAAGATAAAAATTTAAATTCTATAAAGAAATATTTTATTATTGTTTTTGGATGTTTTAATTTTGTCAAAGGTTGTACATTGTATAAAAATTATTTTTAAATATAACCAATAATTGTATTGATCCATTTCAATATATTACAATTGCTCAATGTTGTACAAAAATATTTAAAACATTAATGTTAACAAATGAAACAATTGGAATTCACAAAAGATGACAATTAAAGTACATTCACAAAAATCAATACAATGGTTAGAGTATATTTCTTTAGAATATGGTATAATGATTCAACATGCTAAAAGAGCAGGTGAAAAGAAATTATTCATTAATAATAAATGTTATAAAGTCGATGGTTATTATTATGATAGAAAATAAAATGCGTAATGTTTATGAATTTTTGGATGTTATTGGCATGGATGTACAAAATGTTATAGTCCTGAAGAAATATGTAAAAAGATAGAAATAAAAACTATGAAAGAGTTATATGACCAAACTAAAGAAAGACTTAAAACTATTGAAGATTATCTAAAACCAAATGTAAAAATTCATACAATATGGGAATGTGAGTTTGATCAACAAAAATATCCTGAAGTTGATCCACATTTAAAACCTATTGATAAAAGAGATGCATTTTATGGAGGAAGAACAGAAACTATTCAATTATACAATAATCTTTCTGATTTAAAAGGTAGATATGTAGATTTTGTTCTCTGTATCCATCAGTAAATAAATATTGTAAATATCCTATAGGACATCCTATTACATATACAGATATTTCTGTAGATGATTATATAAAAATAATTATTTCGGAATAATGAAATGTAAAATATTACCACCTAAAGGATTGTATCACCCTGTTTTACCTTATAAACAATTAACTAGTGATAATACACATAAATTACTTTTGGATTATGTAGAACATGTATGAATAAAATATCTTTTAAATGTAAACACATAGATGATCCTACTTTAAATAAACATGATAAAATACATGAAATAAAAGATGTAAAGAATGTAAAAATATTAAAATGAAAATGTATACATTCTAATGAGGAAAGAGTTATAGTAGGAACTTGGTCTACAATAGAAATAGATAAAGCAATAGAAAAAGGTTATAAATTACAAAAATATATGAACTAGAACATTTTGAAAAACATCTACAGATATATTTAAACTTTATGTAGATACGTTTATGAAATATAAACAAGAAGCTTCAGGATGTAAATGTGATCCTAAATATTGTAAACCTGATTGTGAGAACGATAAAGAATGTAAAACCAAAATACAATATATCATAGATAATGCTGCTTATAATCTAGATATTGACAAAGTTAAACACAATTCAGGATTAAGATTTATAGCTAAAATATGTTTAAATAATTTATGGGGACATTTTGGTATGAGAGATAATTTTACACAAAAGAATATTGTTTTACTTTAGAACATATAACTAAAATAGTATTTAATGAAAAATATAAAGATATAAGTACCATGATATTAGATGAAAATATTGTATTAACTGAATATAAAGAAAAGAAGAATATTCTAAACCTAATCCAAGTGTAAATGTTTATATAGCTTTATTTACAACAGCACATGCTAGATTAAAATTATACGAATTATTAGATATTCTACAAGAAAGAGTTTTATACATGGATACAGATTCTTGTATTTACAATGATGATGGTTCTGAAGCATGTAAAAAGTAGAAAATATGATGGGAAGTAAATTAGGTGATTTAACAGACGAAATTGTTTCAAAACACAATGCTAATCACATAAAACAATTTATATCTGCTGGTCCAAAAGATTATTCAATGAAACTAGATACAGAAAAACTAGTTAGCTGTTGTAAAGGTTTTAGATTAAATGCTGAAGTTGAAGAAAAGATTACATTAGATAAAAAATAAAAATAGTTACTGATGAAAATGAAAAATATGAAACTGTAAAATATGACAACATAAAAATAGGAAAAGATCATCAACTTAAAACAGTTAAACAAGTTAAAGCTTATGATTATATGTTTGATAAAAGAATGGTATGTTATGAAAATGAAAATCTAATTAGAAGTTTTCCTTATGGATATTAAAAATATATAATTTAAATTTTATTTTAAAAATGATTGAAGCTTATACCGAGAAAGATGATCCTTATGCTAGAGTTATATTAGGAAAATAAAATTATCAAATTATCAGATATGTTGTTTAAGAGATGATGGAGAATGTCCTTTGACATCAAAACAAATGGAAGTAATGGAAAAGTTTAAAGGTAAAAGTTATCTAAGTTTCCTCCTGGTTGGGATGCTTTCATTAGACCTGACAAAATTTATGAATATGTTTTGAAAAACCATGTCCTGAAATTTAATTTATTTTGTTATTTCTTTATAACCCTGTTTAAAAACTTTAATCAAAGGAATAATATTTTTAGATTTAAATGTATCATTTTCTTCAAGGTAATCATCTACAAGATTTTTAATTTACTCATGTTTGGGTTGTAATTATTTTGTATTAAATAATAATTTAGATAAAACCTTAATAAATTATCTGTAACATTTATTGGGCATTTTGAATAGTACTGTTTTATTCCTTGACTTTTGCCGTTTTAACCAGAAAAAGTACAGGAATTGACCAGGAAAAGTACAGGAATTACACCTTAAAAACTAACTAATTTTTTTTCAATTTTTAGCAATTTTTCATACAAAAGTGTGTTGTATTTTGATATGTCATTTAGGTATTGTTTTAAAACAAATGGAAAAGTATACATGAAACTACAATTATTATTAAGCACATAATGTAAAAATAATTTCACCAACATTTTATTTTTAAAAGTAAGACTTTCGCTTCGCTCGCTTATTTTAACTTCCAAACAACAAAACCTGTTAAAACCATTCCACCAACAACAAATGCAATTTCTCTATTTTTGATCTTCTGATGGTGTATAAAATCACTTAGTTTAGGTTTGGGTGATAATGGAGTTAATTGTTTACTTGTAATGTAATAGTATTGTTTCATTGCTTGGTCAACATCTTCAAAAGTATGTTCGGCATGATGTTCCTTTTGTAATTGTTCATTGATAAAATCTAATCTTTGTATTCTTCTTTTATTCCAATCTGCTTGTGCTTTTCTAATTTTTCTATAGCTTTATCATGTCTTATTTTCTCTTCATTTGCATTACTACCCATATGTGAAAATAAATAATTACTCCCCGAAAATGCAAAAGCATTTGTTATTGCCCCACCAAGCATCATTGCTAAAGCACTTGCCATTTTATAAAAACAAAATAAAATAAAAATAAGTAAGCAATCAGTTTATTACTTCATGATATCAGCAGGTATAATACCTTGCTTAATCAACATATCTTTTGTTGCCATTGCAAGTAATATATCAATGGATAACATTACAACATCATTTACATTAAAATCTACTTTTGGTGCTGGTCTCCTTAGTACCTTTTACCTATTTCTGCATATCCAACTGTTAACAATGTTTCCACTCCAGCATGATATAACATATTTGCTATTTGTTTTCCGTCTTTTGGTGTTGACATTTTATATATTAAATTTTAAATTCTCACTTTGTTCGCTCAATTAAATTCAAAAGGATCAATTTCTTTCTTTTGTTTTCTGGTTTTCTGGTTTTGTTATTTCCTTACCCACCACGATTTCTTTAATCATTTTTCTGGTTTCTTACTTTGGTTATAAAAACAATCCCAATCCAACAATACCTATAGAAAAAGTGCAAATTTGTAATCAACTTTGGAACCGGAGTTTCTCTCAACCGAAGGGTTTGATTCACAATCTGTTTCTGTATCAGAATCTTTTGTTATTTGTGGTAAGTCACTTTTTCACTAGCCATTTTAAATTTTGCGTTTTCTTTTTTAATTTTTCTTCTTCTTTTTTCTTAATTCAGCTTTCATTTTTTGCTTCTGCACCTTTTTACCAGCTGCTACTCTTTTGGGTCTTTTGGTTTGGGTTTTTGAATATTTCTTTTGAAGGGACCGGAGTGTATCTCGCTCCGCTCGTTCGCTTCGCTCGCCAGTTCTTCTTGTTTAGAATTTTCATTCATCATTTTTATGTCATTATTTTCATCTTTATTTTTAAAATCAATAGAAGCAAGTGGTTCGATATGTCTTGCTGTTGTTAACATTGCAGTAAAGGAGCAAGATACATTCCATATTTATAATACAGTTCACAACATATGTTAGTTAAACCGTGATTGAGAAAAGGATCTTCCTTCAAGTCTTGTATTAGTTTTGGTGGATCGACAACTTTGAAATACTTTGATACACCCATAACATATAAATTTATAAAAGAGTTTCCTAATGTCTTAGTCATACTAGCTCTAATCTAGCTTCATATTTACAGTATAGTTTGTCTATTTGTTCTGGTGTCATTTTGTCAATATCTGACAGTTGTAATTCTTTACCCAAATATTGTTTACTGTTTCCACCAGCAACAACAGATGATAATCTCTCGCGTTTTTTCTTGTTTATCATCATCAATATTTATATTTTCGACAATATTTTCGCTCAATAATTCTTCGGCATTCATTTTATATGTTTCAAAAACGAAAATAATTTATTTTTAATTTTACAAAACTAAATACAAAATAACCCACTAATGATAATACTGCAGTATTTGTTATAATTGTTAATATTTCTAATAGCATTGCTTTTTATTGCTTATATTTGCTAAATTACTAAAGCATTACTTGAGAATAGCTTAAGAATTGCTTAAGAATTGCTAATCAAGTAACCAAAAATCAGTAGGTTGATCTGTCTTTAATATTAATTTACGATGTTTCTTTTTTAAGTTCTTCCTTTATTCTTTGTCTTTCTTCTAATGTAGGAATAACATCATTTCTCTTAGACAATTATCAAAACTATCTCTATCTTTTGTGTAAAACATGCACAACCATTTTGTTTGTTCTCTTAAGTCTTTTAAAACAGAGTTGTATCTCTGTGAAATGACCCACACTGATTGTTCCGCGTGTCTTCCTGAAAATGCAAGCTCAGACAGCATATCTTTTTCTTTGTTAATTCTTTTGTTGCACTGCAATCATCAATGATATATAATGTTGGACAAGTAGCATATTTTTAAAAACATTCTTAGTAGTTCTTGTAGTTTCTCTTCTTCTTTGACAATAGGATTAACAATTATTAGATTTTTGTTTTGGTTTCTAACATCACCAATCCATTCACGATTTTTGTATGCTTTGTTCCATTGAATTGTTGGACAAAGTATAACTATATGTTTAAAACCCCACTATATTCTTTTTCTAATAAATCAAGAACAAACTCCGTTTTCCACACCCAGTTTGTCCACATATAATAGCACAATGTGGATATTTTGGTAATTCAGTGTATCTCGCTCCGCTCGTTCGATTCCATTTTTAAGGAAAAACACTTAATTTTTTTTCTAGAAAATCCACAAATTTTTCACGGTGTGTTCTCCCGACCTTTTTTTTATTTTTGTTTTTTGAAATTTTTTTTGTTGTTTTTTTTGGGTGTTTTTAAGGTTTTTTTATAAAAAAGTAAAAAAATTTTATTTTTGGGAGCAAAGTTTTTTTGCTGTTTTTGGGTGTTTTGCTTTTTGGTAAAATTTAGTGGCCTTTTGCTTTAAATGAAGGTATTTTAGGGTCAAAATTTTTTTTTTTTTTGGGGGGGTCTGAGGTGTGTGATTATGTGTTATATATTATGTGATAGTTCAATACACAAAACTATTTAGATTTGAATATCAGTGGTTTTTCTTTATGCAAGAGACTTCCTTACGTGCTCAATTCCATATAGTTTTTCATGCGAATGGCGAATATGTATAGATTATATATAATTATATGTTATGTACATTGATGTTGAAAAATATAACACGAGCAACTATGTGAACGTTTTTGGCGATTGAGCTAATATTGTACGATATTGTACCGAAAATCTGTTTATAGTGCAACTTTGGTCTTTTCTCTTTTTTAGACAGTTTTACACTGACGAATGTAAGATTGGTAACTTCTTCTAACACATTGTGACGTTTTTGTTACTTCGCTCTACACAATGTGACGTCGATGAAAAGTTTTGCTCCCGTCTAAAAGCAGTGATATGAGGTTATTTGGAACGCATACGTTGGTTGAATACACGTTCATATATTGATGACGGCTTTTATATAATACCTTGAAAATGATTTGAATTTCCTGTACTCGTCAATTGCAAAACCGGCCATACAATTTAAAATAAGTTAAGGTTTTTGTTCTCTTTTTTAGAAAATGGAAGGGTCTTTCATGATAATTTATAAATGTTACGATAAGTAAATACTTATTTACTTAATTTATGAAATAAATATGCTTCAAAATCATTGACTAATATTTTAAGATATATTGCTTATGCTTTGTCATTTATACAAAAGTCATTGTTTCAGTGAGTAGATGCAGCAATGGTATTCATTTTAAATGAAACAAAGGAAATTGTATATGTAAAGGTTATTGGAAATAAAGAACTGACAGTAGGTAAATATATTGGAATCAAACATGAAGATTGTGGTGCAAGGAAATGTGAACCTACCAAAGAGGAAACTGAATGGCAATGGGCAAAAGATAACGACTTTACCCAAATTTTGCCTAAGAAAAAACTAAAACTTAGCCCAGTGGCTGACAAAAAACAATTCATGTAACAATAATAACTAAAACACAAACAATTTGCAATGCCTTTCCTATTCGGAAAAAGAGCAAGTCATTGTGAAGGCGGAAGATGAACTATTGTGTGTTGAAATTGTCAAAAGAGGAAAAAGTTTTAGGGAGATACACAATTGAAGTAGAATCAAAGGGGGAAGTTGACAATAGTTTAAAGGCAAAAGAATATCTCCTTTGCAGGAAATATAAGGAACTTCAAGCGGAAGTTGCAAACAATATCGAACTGCGGCCAAATTATTGGGACAACAATCGAATGTACCAATTTACTATAGAAACTTGCAACCCTCAAGAACGATATGACCATAGGAAATGTAATGGTTGTAGGAAGAAAATATCCGATAAGGTCAGGCCAGTTACTGGACGTAACGAAATAATATCACGCATTGGCATAATTGCCATCAGCGAGCAAAATTCTAAAGACTTTATCAGATTCTTGATATCTGAATTAGAACAAAATTCAGGTATAAATGTGAGGTATTGCGAAATACTTAAAGATAATTATATAAAAAAAATCCAAATTGCACGTTTACGAGATTCAACTCAACATGAGAAATTTTGATGTGAAAAAACAACGAAAATTACATTGGCCAATAGAAGTTGCCGAATATTATCCAATGGATTAACGGAAATATTTATAACAGACTCTCAGTAACTCAATTCTAAGAAATGTTTAAACTTTTTTTTGCATTGAATACTTTGATCAATAAACTGTTGGTTTTTTTTTTTTTCGTTTATAGGCATACGATACAAAAGCAAAAGCCGATTAAAGGATATCAAAGGCTAACGTAGTATTTTTTCAAACGTCATACTGTTAGTGTCATGTCAGCTTCTAAGGGTATATGCAGCCCAGTATAGTTAGACATGTACATCTCAAAGAAATTTCTTGTATGCATATAAATTTTGCCGATTTGTGTAGACACTTTTGTTATTAAGGCGCCAAACGTTTCTCATATTTGACTAAGTTTTGAATTTTCAATTACAAACACGCATTGTAGGATCTAAATATTAACGACTTCAAGTCTAAACTTCCTGATTGCACCTGTGCTAAATTTACATTTATATAAAGTCCGGCTCGCCACGTTATTGCTGGCGACCTAAAAATTGTGAATAACATTTCTCTGCGAAATGTGTTATCAAAAAGTAAAATCACAAAAATACTGAACTTCGAGGAAAACTCAAAAAGGAAAGTCCCTAATCAAAAGCAAAATCAAAGCTCAAACACATCAAACGAATGGACAACAACTGTCATATTCCTGACTTGGTACAGGCATTTTCATATGTAGAAAATTGTGGATTGAACCTGATTTTAAAGCTAGCTAAACCTCTCACTTGTATGACAGTCGCATCAAATTCCATTATATTGACAACGATGTGTGAACAAAACAAACAAAAACAATAGGGAAAAATGTCTCAAATAGGGATGAATAGTCTAATTCGGTAGTTCACATTCGTGAAAAGGGAACGGGATTGTAGGTACGACATAAGGAACATATCCGATATCATCTGTAAAACAGATATTCCATAACGGTCAACCACTCGTGATGGCGTCCGTAAAATTTACAAAGTGATGATTTCAACTTCGCCATTTGGAACTCTTGGTTAAAAAGTCCAGAAATATCGTGAGCCTTAATTCATCAATCGGAAACACAACTTCAAAATATTGATGGATTTAATCGAGGATTATGCGAGGCCATAGGCTCCAGTCGTAAAAAGAAGACGTAGATACGTATTATAGATACAATGGATGGCGTAGTTCCTTGAAAAAGAAACCATGAGGGAGGGCGAATGGTTCCTTTTTCACGAATAAACGCTTATCCATTGTGTCTCTAACTTAAACTATTGTTCTGATGTGTTTTCAAAATTAAAGACTTTTATTAATTAGAAGGTATTGTAATAGAGTTTAAATAATCATGTTATCATGTTAAACGATGCATTAATAAATCAAAGTTCACAGTTAATCATTTAGAGGAATACAAACATAACATATCACGTCTGTCTCTAAATTAACGCACGTATTTTCACTACTAAATTACTTTATTTTTGTATTTGCATTAGTAAGTTATTTCTTAAATAAATACCTCTTATCTTTAGAATATAAATTAATCTAAATTTTACGCCGAAAAAGATTTCACTGAATTCTGTTATTGATGTATGAAATAAAATAACCAAATTTATCCAATCAAAGAAAAATAGATGACATTACAATCATTAGAAAATACTAAGACTTTTCTTCTCTATAGAAATCGCGTACAGGGTGGCGATCAGAAAGTTTTTAAAACCATAAAGAATGTTCATACCAAAGATAATAATACATAATGACGTGTTAAAATTTTACATGTATCGTAAATAAATTGATTTTGAGGAGGGTACTCAAATATTTACATGATCTTTAAAAATTCGTAGTTATCAATTATATTTAAGTCAGTTCAAAGAGAATCTAAAACTGCACAACTGAAGCTGTGATACTGTGAATTTATGTATTGAAAGTCCTTCTAGAAATGGTCTATATATATTAGTGTCCAGTTAGTACAGCTGCTATTAAATACTATTTAAAAGCAGCTGTCATAAAATCCTCTTAACATATAACTAACCGTACACGTTTACATGCCTTGAATATTAATGCCAAAAAAATATAAGAAAATCCGCAATTATTATAAAATATCCATAATAACATACATAATAATAAAACGGAAAAACTGAAGGAAAGCGACAACAAAGAGAAAACAGGGATTCAAACCTAAACCGAAAATTCTCTACTTCTAACTTGACTCTACAACTCATTCATCTAAACCTCGCTGCTACCAATTTATACTTTACGATTGTCTACTATGTATATATAAAGGTACAAGCTCTGTGTGTCCGTTGTACCGATGTGTATCATATGGACATTGATATATTGATATATATATATATATATATAATAGACATCTATATTGCAACCCATTGGTAGCCGAGAGGTTTTGTCAATGTGTTGATGTAAGTCATACATAATACACATAATAAAGGGATTCGATTCCCAGTGAAGACATATAAAAATTACAAAAGTTAAAGGTAAGTTTTAAATTAACTCAATTAGTGAGCAGAAATCAGTAAATTAACCAATTAAAACTTAATGAAATTAAGCACACAAAGGAAACAATTGAATATAATTTGGTGAGTCCATTTCAGCGACAGATTTAGGAACTGTTAATTTTAGAAAAAAAAAACCACGGTTAAGGAATAGCTTGATGTAACGACAATGGTTTAATCTTTCCGTCTGTCTTAAGGTAGTGAGGTCATTGATTTCAAATTAAAATTAAAATACTGAATGGGTCCATGAATAAAATGCTATGTTGATTTTAAAGACCCAAATGTTGCCAAGCACCTGTCCTATCTCCATGACAAATATGCAAAAGACCCAGCAGATAAAGTAGATAAAGTCCCAAACAACATCGTGTTTGTGTGTAAATTACATTACATAAATTGCTTGATAAATGAGTTAGTTATTGACAATACATTTGGAACTTAACATATACTGCCACAAAACTTACCGAGGAGAAAATCCTGGATAATGAGAGGTCTGTGCTATGTTCCTTTTGAATTTGAACTTAAAATGACGAACTGGATCTTCCTTCACTGTATTGGATACCTGAACTAAATTAGTGTCCTTGTAAACAAAGTTATATTGCTCGGTCTTCCATGCTCGATGAAAACCTTTTTCTGAATTATTAGCATCAATTTTATCAGCAATCAAAGCGAGGCTTCAAATTTACTGTGAAACTACCTATTCAAGGGACAACGCTAATCATATGTGGATACTTAAAAAGATCTGTTAGAGTACATACAATTTAAGTGTCTTTCCTTTCGAACTGTATTAGAACATTTGACTTTTCAACCCTTTACACAAGTATTCCCCTTTCCAAACGAAAAGACCTTAAAGAAATGGTCTCGTTTTCTTCCATAAAATAGAATGACCAACGTATTTACAAGTATCTTGTCATAGGGAGGAATAAATAAAGGCAACAGTAGTATACCGCTGTTTAATATTCATAAATCGATTTAACTGAAACAAATCCGTGTCACAAACCAAAACCAAGGGAAACACATCAACTATAAGAGGAAAACAAAGGAACAACAGAAACACTGAACTGCTACAAAATCAAACGAATAAATCATCCTTTGTAAAAAAAATCACTCTGATTCAAATTAAAAGTTCTCTGAAACTGACATTGTCAAGATGCTCGATTTCTAGATTGACAAGATATTTGTTAAGTTGCTACTCTACATATCTCCTCGTTAAAAAAAGAATATATATATCCAAAATGCAATTGGCTATAAAGATCTTCAGTCCAAGTCAACTGCGAACGATCGTATATCTGTGAGTTCATTTGAATTGTTCCATCCCCTGCATTTGCAATTTGCAGAAACTCAATAGGGATAAAGCACTGACTTACGTTTTATTTTTTTAAAATTTATTCCATCATTAATATGAAGTCAGTATCTGCAAGGATGGCACTTCGATTCATATTTAGGAAAGGGAGACAGCTGAGAAATCCTATATCCCACACTTTGTATATATTTTCAATATAGAAATATAGACCATATCATATAATTTTAACAAATATATTTTGATTTATTGTTACGGCCTTATCATATAACATGAAGCTCGGAATAGTGACCTATTCCAGCGGATCATTCGTACAACTCATTGAATAGTAAGTATCCCCTTCCGGAAGTATGTATTTATATGAGTTGCATCGCAAATATTTGAATTCATATATATTTCGAACGACCATTTTAGAATAAGAAGATCACAGTTGGTTCCCATCGGAATCCCAACTGTTTGTTCTAACATGTTATCCAAATATAATAAATATGAAGTCAATAAGGAAATTTAGAACATGCACGAGCGAAACGTAGAAACTGTTAAATGTAAACTGCTCAGAAATGGAAAGTTGTCAATTGGAAGGTAGATATCATCACGTTTGTTTTATTTTTTTTTTTTTTTTTTTTTTTTTATAAATTCCATGAATCAGAATTTTTACTTACGCAAAAATCATTAATTTCATGTTCACTGGGTTATATGAAATATATGAGTTGTAAGCACTCATCGAAATGTGAGTTATTTAATGACAGATATGTCATCAATACACTTGAAAGTGAAAATAAGGAACCCATTTACAATATCCAGTCGGCCAGTAGTGATGCATAATTAGTACCCTTTGGAATACCGACGACGAGGTTTTAATAACTTGTAATATATGCTAAAGTTAATAATGATTTATTGTACAAATGGTATATTAAAATAGTCCCTTATACACAATATATACATGTATTTTTTATTAGTTGTTGGCTTTAAAATAGCTGTCAGTAACCGTGAGTACTCTCAGATCTGTACTTTGTGTCTAAATGTATAAATACTCTGCCGCTTCTAGTCTGTTTTTTTGTTTAATGTTTTTCTGCATTGTATCGATCTGATGAGTTAAGCCCTTTTCAACTTATTTGTATAGTGTTTTTTGGTGTGTTGTACTGTTACACCACTGTCCCAGGCAAGGGGTTGGCACAACAAGTTTAACCCTACCACATTCTATATGTGCTTTTGCCCAAGTCAGGAGCCTGTAGATCAGTGGTTGTCGTTGGTTCATGTCTGTCATATTGTTTTTCGTAAATTGTTTTGTTATAAATTAGGCAGTTAGTTTTCTCAATTGAATTGTTTCATATTTTTTATGGGGTCTTTTTAGCCGACTATACAATATGAGGTTTTCTCAATGTTGAAGGTTTATGGTTGCCTATAATTGCTTACATCCACTTTATTTAAACTGTGGTGAATAGTTGTCTCATTGGCAATCATACTTATATTAAATTTCCTTATTTCTATACGCCTTGCGTAGGCATATTATTCATAATTCTCAGATCAGCACAATAATAAACTGCTAGTAATGCAATAGAAAATTGTCAGCGAAAAGGTAAAGAGGATACCAAAAATACTGAATCCCAAGGGAAATTCAAAAAGGAGAAGTTCATAAAAACTGACAAAATTAAACGCTATAAATCAACGGAACAAGTGATAAACAACTGCCATATCAATGACTGGATACTGGCATTTTCCGAGGGAAATGATTAGTTAAACCTGGTTGTATAGCTAATTAAACCTCCCACATGTATGACAGTTGTTTATAGTTACGTTATATTGACATAATAGTGTAACTAACCCAAACAGATATAATAGGTTAGTGTGACAATAATTGGGATCCAGCAGTCAAAACTTTGTAAACATACATCACGGACATAGAGACTGACTAAAATATTCAAACAAAGAAACAAATAAATCTAACAAAGATGCCAACAAAAAAATGTAGTTAGTAGTTATAACTCATCATAGATGCCAAAACCAAAATTTTGTACGCCAAACGCGCGTTTCGTCTACAAAAGACTCATCGGTGACGTAAATAGACATTGACTTCATCAACAAAATAAGTTTGTTTTCAAGTAAATAGAAATACAAGGGTAAACATAATAAAAACAACACTGTAAAAGCCCTTTGTGTCCGAACGTACCTCAGGTCCCATCTGCACCAGGAATGCCCACATTTGACAAATAAAAAGCCCGATGGCGGGATGCATAAATACCTAGTCATGTCATAATTTATACGAACTAAAGAAACATATTAGGACGAAAATTGATAACGGGAAAACTTAAGTAAAATAAAAAGATACACAACTTCACCACCTAGAATATATAAATATAGAATATATAGCTCAAGACCATCTTGTATTATATGTGGTAAGTCCACAAACGTATCACTACTACAACTATTTTATAGTTGCCGTGAGGAATATTTAAAGACCCTCAGACTGTATGGCAATTTCAATTTTTATGTTTAATAAAACATTTACATAAAATACTAGCTCATGCGGCGTTCAACAAAATCGAAATTACTAGATAATTGATTAAAAAGTACAAATATCAGCCTTGATATATCGCATGTCATAAAATTACAAATACAAGAGATCAATAGCTTTGATTACAGTCAAGTATTATATTGATTCATGAAGGTTTACAATAACGAAGGTTGATTCGAGCCAATTATTAATAAGAAAAGAATTTAAATAACTGTCATAAATATATAAGTTCCGTCTACGATATTAACAAGCATGTTTAGAATTTTAAAAAGAATGTCATTCGAGTTATGACGACTATTCAACTGAGACCAAATAACTTGGGTGTAAGCAACTATATGTCACCGATTGAAGTAAGTTTGATTTTGTGTGAATCAATAATAATATTTATGTTTAATTATTCAAAACATTACGGTTTATCTACACTATGCAAAAATAAGCAATGAATACAATACCAACAATGTTAACTAGCCGGATTTATTGTTAAAAGTTCACTTTATCAATATTAATATAAAAACAATGATGTTAGTTCACAACTTATTATCTTAATTCACAGTTAATTTGTTGCATATTTTAATCTTTTCCAATTAAAGAAAAATTGAGTTATATTTTAACTTTCTTATCAATGTTTTGTTCTTAAATGTTTGGATTCTTAATTTTATATTTTAACTTTTAATCAATTATCTTGGTTTCAATTTTAAATACGTCATCCTTATATAGATCTATCAAATCGTTTACCTTTTACCTTATATTAATAAAGGGAGAGCGAGGATATAAGTCAGTGTATCTTGGTTTCAATTTTAAATAGCTCATCCTTTTAAATAGTTGATACCTTTAATTTACGTTATATTTAAGATCTTTCAAATCATTTACCTTTTACCTTATATCAATAAAGAGATATAGAGGATATAAGTCAGTGTAGCAGCAACTTTTCTCGAAAATGTGTCAATTAAATTTCTAATAATACGTTTTTCTATTTTCCAGTTTATAATTTGCTTAATCATCTTTTTTAAAATCTATTCCATTATGTCGGTCATAGATTTGGAACGTTCCATGACATTCATACGTCATATCATAGGAAACTGTAATGATAGTTTACAAAACCAGACATATTTCAATTTGCACTTCCTTTATGTAGTTTTAGGAATTGCATTCGGAAATATTTTATGTTATTTGCCAGATTTTAAGGTATACTGAAGTGGTATGTATGTTTAAAATGACACTACGCTTACATACAATTCGTATTTAAAAATTATTACTTACTATTGGTTTATCCATCTAACTATGACATCAATTTATCAACATTTCGTCTATTAGCATTTCAGCATCGTTGTCAATATAATGGAATTTGATGCGACTGTCATACAAGTGAGAGGTTTAGCTAGCTATAAAACCAGGTTCAATCCACCATTTTCTATGTAAGAAAATGCCTGTACCAAGTCAGGAATATGACAGTTGTTATCCATTCGTTTGATGTGTTTGAACTTTTGATTTTGCCATTTGATTGGGGACTTTCCTTTTTGAATTTTCCTCGGAGTTCAGTATTTTTGTGATTTTACTTTTTAGGAATAGCAAGAAAACTTATTACATGTATTTTGGTATCGACTATTACTGATATATTGTCGAAATGCTTTTCTGGTGTGCAGTAACATTATCATTCCAAACAACTTTCCTTCCCGTTTTTTTTTTTTTGTTGGGTTCGAGTTACTTAATCTTTAGTTTTTTATGTTGTGGGAGGTAGAATGTTGTTTGTCCTAACGTCGTTGTTCTTCTTTTTTTTATGTCTTGATATGTTTACCCAGAAAATCCGATGATCTATCTATTTTGATCTTTTTCTCTAAGCCAATTTTAAGCTTTACGAAAGAACGTTTGTTAACTTATGACAAATTTGGACGTTGCTGTATGACTTCGCCCAACACAATGTGACGCCCATGAGATGTTTTAATCTGTTCTCAAAAGCGGATAAAAGATTTACTGAGCGAATGAGAAGATTGATATAGGCGAGTGAAGTACGATTAATACTGTGACCTATAGCTGTTAACTTCCATGTCATCTGGTGGAGAGTTGTCTCATTGGCAATTATACCACATCTTCTTATTTTTATATTTATACAAATCATATCGTTTTACAATAATATAACGTTGGTAAGACTTTTATCTCGGATTATATTGCTAGTAGGAGAAAAAGGAGGGTTCTCATGATAATTTAAAAAAATGTATGAACTAGTATATTATTGTTTAACAAATGAGAAATGTGCTGCACAATCCTTAATATAAAATGTATGATATATTGCTTATGTCTTGTCATTTATACAATAGATTTCACAGCATAACACTAACCGACAGTTTCAGCTATGGTATTGGTAGAAAATGATTCAAATGAAACCTTATATGTAAAGGCTACCCAACATAAGGACTTGACAGTGCAAAAATGGATTGGATTTGAAGTACACGCGTGTGGTGAGGAAAGAGGTGCACATGCAAAACAGGAAACTGAATGGCATTGTGTACAAAATAATGACTATACCCAAATTGCACCTAAGACCATATTACAGTTCAGCCCAGTAGCTGAGGATAAAACTATCTATATAACAATAAAAGCTCCAAAACAAGTAATATGTGACAGCCTTCCTCTTAGGAACAAACGCGATGTCGTTGTAAAAGTTATAGGTGAATTAGTATTTGTTCAGAATCCCAAAAAGAAGAAACAAATGATATATAGATACAACATAAAACCAGAATGTAAAAGGGAAGCTGACAATAATTTTAAGGCCAAAATTGAAGACATTGAGTGGGAATATAAGAAAATGCAAGCGGAAAACGCACAAAATACCGAAAGGAAGACACACAATTGGGAAACCAATCGCATGTACCAGTTGACATTTAAAACTTGCAACTTTCAAAAACAATACGATAACAGGGTGTCAAATGGTTGTAATAAGAAAATATTCGATAAGGTCAGGCCAACTACCGAATGTAAAGAGAAAGCAACACGCATTGGAATAATTGCCATAAGCGAGAGAAATTCTGAAGATTTTGTCAGATCATTGATATTTGAATTACAACAAAATCGTGATATAAATGTTAGATATTTCAAAGTTGACAGACATGATTATATCAACAAATTCAAACTCCATGTTTACGAAATTCAACTCGATATTGGAAATTTCGATGTGCAGAACCTACGAAAATTACATTGGCCAGAAGAAGTTGTCGAATATTATCAATGGAATTAAAGAAAATATTCATAACAGTCTATCAGTAAATTAACTCTGTATTCATATTCAAAATTACAAGGTCAAGTAATATGCATGTAATACATTATACAATTAATGATATGCTTGTTTAAACCTGCTACTTTATATGTGCCTGTCCCATAAGTATAAAATAAAATGACAACGTCATGGCTAAAAACTGAAAAAAAACAAACAGACAAACAACACTACCCAAAACATAACCTAGAAAACTAAAGACAGAGCAACAAGAACCCATTCAAAAACTTGGGATGATCTCAGGTGTTCCGGAAGAGTAAGAAAATCCTGCTCCATATGTGGCACCCGTCATGTTGCTCATGTTAGTACAAACCCGGTAATAAGTCAAATTCGGTAAGTCACATTCGGGGAAAGGGGACGGGATTGTAATAACGACAACTGGAACATATCTGCTGTCATCGGTGAAACGGATATTCCATAACGGTCAACCAACTCGTGATTGCGTCCGTAAAAATTACGAAATGATGATTTCAACTTTACCACTTTGAACTCTTGGTTTAATTTCCTTGCCAGCAGCAACCCTCTATCAAGGAAATTATGATAGGAAATACAAGCCTTGGAATATCGTATCAACTAGGAGACGTATAATCCATATATAGGCGATGCTGGAATGTTGCTACATAAAAATGGAAAGTTCGCAATTGCAAGGATGAAATCATATCTTTTGCCGTAAAGTTTTGTTTTCAAAGGACCCTCATTGCCAATTTCTAGATGTAAGTCACGATAAGAGGCAGACTTAACTGTATCTGTTGTATCCTTTATCTCAAGTTCGATTAGATAGATGCGTCAACATATTTAGTGAAAGAACATCATATCTATAGCGGAAAGTAACGTTAAAATATACTGCTAACTTCTTTCTTTTACGAGGTTACTTTATGAAGTTCGCCTTGAATAAATAAGGAACAAACCGGCAAGAAGAAGAGCACAGTTGGTTCCCATGGGAATGCCGAGTGTTTGTTGAAACACAAGTCCTCAAAACGTAACAAATATGTTTTCAATCAAGAAATCAAGCCTCTAAATAATGTCAGTTTCAGAGATTTTTTTGTTGAATCAAAGTGATTTTTTTATAAATACGATTTATCCCTTCCTAAGACAAGATATTTGTTTCTACGTTGGTCATTATTTTTTATGAAACAAAGTAGGACCAACTCTTACAATTTGTCTTTTAGTTTGGATTGGAGAATACTTGTGTAAAGTGTAGAAATGTCAATCGTGTTTATACTATTGCAAGACGAAAGAGTCAGATTTTATGTACTTTAAATGATCTTTGGAATATTTTAGTATCCACATCTAATTCATGCAACCTCTAGAATAGTAGTTTAATAATAATTTTGAGGCCCGACTTTCATTGCTGATGAAGATGATGTAGTTTGTTATATGATAAAGGTTTTGCTCAATGTTGAAGGCTGTTTGCTGACCTACATTTGTTAACTTCAATGTGATTTTGTGTCTGGTGGAGAGTTGTCTCATTGGCAATCATACCATATCTTCTCATTTTTATATTTATTTTACTACAGGCTTATGGTACAGAAGAAAGGCCATAGTCATTGTTTTATTCGTTTTATTTGACAGATGATTTCTATTGCTCCCTTGATAACTTATTTCTATATAACAATTTTATTACGAATAAAGGCAACAGTAGTATACCGCTGTTCAATAGTTATCAATCGATTAAGCAAAACAATTCTGGGTTACAAACTAAAACCGAGGGAAACACATCAACTAAAAGAGGAAAACAACGAAACAACAGAAACACTGAAGCACAACAAAAGGAAAGACCAACATACATAGAAACGGACTGTCTGATTACAACTGCCATATTTCTGACTTGGTATAGGACATTTTAAGATAAAATGGTGTGTTGAACCTGGTTTTTTGGCTAACCAAACCTTCCGCTTATATGGCAATGTTAAAAATACTGCTAAAATGACAACACTACGTGGCAGGAATATACCGTATAAACAAACGCAAGAACACTCATCAATGAGAAATACATGAATGAATGATATACTGTGGAGTCGTTTATTTTCGTGGGTACCAATTTTCATGGATTGAGGATAAATTATATTTCCGTGGATATTTAATTTCGTCATTTTGAAAAAGTTTGCATATAAACCTATAGAAAATGTGTTCTTTGTTGAACATTTGATTTCGAAGTTCACCCGTACTCATGAAATCAATGAAAGTTGATGTCCACGAAATATTTTGAATCCACAATAGTAGTAAATCACAACATTACAACAAAGACACACCATTTCGTACATAGGAAAATGCCAGTACCAAGTTAGGAATATTACAGTTGTTATCCATTCGTTTGATGTGTTTGAGCTTTTGATTTTGCCATTTGATAACGGACTTTCCGATTTGAATTTTCCTCGGAGTTTGGTATTTTTGTTATTTTACTTTTTATGCATTCGTGTTGTACGTGTCATTAAAAACAACAGCTTACAGTTCGGGAGAAAAACGTTTCAAAACGTTTTTTTTTTTTTTTTAACTGCTTATAATTTTCATAATGTAAATTACTGACGAAATAATAGGTAATTTTAAAAAGCGATTGTTCGATCAATATATTGTTTACGATGAAAAATTATAAAGTAACTTTCTTTATTAAAGGTAAAATAACAAAATACCGAACTCCAAGGAATATTCAAAACAGAAAGTCCTTTATCAAATGGCAAAATCAAAAGCTAAAACATCAAACGAATGGAAACAACTGTCATATTTCTGAATTGGTACAGGCATTTCCTTATGTAGAAAATGGTGGATTAAACCTTGTTTTATAGCTAGGCAAACCTTTCATTTGTAATACAGTCGCATGCATTCAATTATATGGACAACAGCGTGTGAGCAAAACAAACAAACAGACTAATAGGTAAAAATGTCAAAAATTGGGGTACAAGCTTAAGGGCATACGATACAGTTACAGGGGAGGTAATGACGTTGCTAACGTAAAATGTTATTTTCGCGACGTCAAACTGTGATATATCGGGAAAAAGATGCATTTTCGACTAATTTTTATCTTTCAAACTAGTTTGACTTGAAAACGAGTTCATGGACCCCAATTTTCAAAAAAAAGTCAACAATGCAATTTTTTTTAAATTTGATAAATAAACAGCAAAAAATGACGTTTTTTTCTGCATTCATGAAACATTGGATAAATATGAGTTTTTTGTAAAAATGAAATGCATGTTTTCTATGTAATGTGTGCGATTTTGTCCCATGTACATTTACTCCATATCCTTTCATTTTCTATAAATTTATACGACTTTAATATAAAACAGAAGTTACAAATAATTTGACAAAAAACAGCTAGCGTTTATCTTTTAAAACAAAAAAGTTATGTATTTCTGTCGAAAGGAAAAATACGTCCACAAATCCGAAATTTGAGCAAATATCTGAAATTTCGTTCTCATTTTCCTCAAAAAGTAGCAGCTGAAGGTATATTTTTTATTACATATTTGATTTTATCAGGTAAAAAATAGCCTATATGCAATTTTTCATCAACATATCATTATGGGATCAAAACTGTATCGTATGCCCTTAATACAAGAAAAGAGAGAAAGAGATAAGGTACAAAGGAGGCATTCAAACATCATAAATCCAACACGAACAGACATAGCATGGCAAAAAAAAACAACGAATGGAAAAACAACAATAACAAAATACACGGGGGTTCTCTTCCTATATGAAGGTATAAACATATGTGCCGCTGGAATGGGTCCCTTTTTTGATACGTCAAATACATCAATGGGGTGCAATTTTACCGAGGAAATATATCAATAGGTAGTAATTGACCAATTGTGATATATCAATGGGTCATAATTTTTCAGTTTGTTGTGCAACGATCATCACTGAATTTCCCAAACTCTTTGTGATTGAAATTTTTTAATATATAATAAGATTGTATATGCATATAGGTACTATTTGAGCTGATAAATATATGAATGGTTATGATTTCGCTGTGAAATATATGTATAGATAGGGATTTCACAATTATTCAATATATGAATGGGGGTTAAATCTCAGCGGCACAACTGTACCCAAAATCCCATGTTGAGACCCCCCCCCGTGACAAAACATCACATAGAAAACATAAGACGTACCAGCATTAACTCCAGCCACAAGTATAAACTTGGGCATTCAAAGCATCTTACGTTTTAAATATATTTGAAAAGGTTTTGGTGGAACTAACATTGGTCTCCACCTATTTTTGTTGAAATACATATGAAAACATCTGTTTGAAACGTAATATCTGTAGGCAATTTGGTGAGTCGGAAAATGTGATGTTCATTTTATGTTTATTAATGACCAAAATGGACTCAAATATAAAAATGATGACAATTTTATTTAATCATCAAATGAATGAAAGTGTAAAACGTTTCGAATCGTAACATTCATTTATAATTAGATAACGAAAGACTGTCGGTCCGACATCACAAAATGATGAAAGAGTTATCAATCGATTAAGCAAAACATTTCTGGGTAACAAACTAAAACCGAGGGAAACACATCAACTAAAGGAGAAAAACCGCTTTGTGCAGGATATCATTATATCTTTAACTTGAGATTTATGTAAATAAATGTTGTTTTTTATTTTGACACAGTTATATATTTAAACGTCACTCAAACTAAATAAACAAAACCGACTGAATATGTCATTTTCCTCAATAATAGAAATTTGTGATGGAATAAAACTTCCCAACTATATAAATATATTAAGCACAAGCAAGTGTCTTAGTTGTATGTTTTTTTTCTCAGTGTTTTTGATATTGGAAGGTTTTATTAATAAAAAAAAAGTTTTTCTTTTACGACGAGAAAAATCAGTTGTGGTTTACCTTATCATCAAAATAAATATAATTATGTAAAACATCATGTGACTTTATCAAATGTGGGTGAATAAAGATAATTGGCAATAATGATATTAATCATGTCTTCAGGTTTATGCTCTTATAATATACTAGTTAATGGAGTGTGTGTCCAAGCGAGAACATCTCTATGTTCATTACTTTAGGAATATTTATTTAAAACACAGTTTTCACTATTCAGCCCTATTCTACTATTAACTCAGACGTCAGGCGTTACCCTGATATAGCCTGTTTTTTTTTTTTTTTTGTCCGCAAGTTTTGTTGTTAACGCATTTTGTCGGGTACTTAATGATGGATAGCGTTTGACGTGTTTAGCCGAACAGTTTTATAGGTTTTACTTTATTATATTCCTGTGTGCTGGTTCATATTCTGGACGCCATTCTTTGCTCCTTTCAACTGGTAAAACGGATAACAAAAAAAAAAAAAAACAATGATGAAACTTCGAAAATGAAAATACTTAATACTAAACTCGTTCAAAGGGTATCTACACGTCTCAATCTTCAAAGTCGATTATCTAAAATACTACAATCGCTAACTTTTTTAATAACAAAAATCGTGGTTACCCTTCTATCTATAAGTGTCATGCCAAAAAATGACTTACATGTCCCCGTCTTTCCACCAACAATACGGTAAGATCCACGTTTAATGGTCGCACATTTTACCTAAATTTTGAAACTGACATCACTAGAAAAACTAACAGTATTATATATTTACTCACATGAAACAAACCGGGATGCGGTATTCAGTACGTAGGTGAAACTGGACGATATTTATCTAAACGCACGCAAGAACACCTTTATCGTTTTAAAAGACCCCATAAATTCAAAAGTATCATTTATTAACACCTTAAGAAGCACAATCATTCTTTTAAATATTTAACAGTTCAACCTTTAGAAATAGTTAATAAGCAGCCTGGGGAATCTTATTCAAAATTTGTACGATCACGAAAAATAATTGAATTAAATTGGATTAAAAAATTACAGACAGTCTATCCTCTCGGTCATAATGACAATATCATGGGAATTGATAATATATCTAGAACAGATTCTGTTAACATTTTGGATATAGTTTCTAAAACAGTTCGTAAAAACCGTTCTTATGGGCGTAAAAAAAAAATCGTAATCAAAGAAAATTTCGTAATAGCAATACAAATATTTCGGACCTAATTTCTATTTCAAAACACAACGATAGACATTATCGATTAACCAAGCTCTTTTCTTTTCCTGTTAATAAATTACATCAAATTTTGGGGGAATGCAACTCAATTCCATATCGCAGTCCTAAGTATGAAATCGTCCAAATTATAATTGCATATTGTTATTCTAAATTTTTCCCAAAATTGATCGCCCTGAAGATCACAAAAAAAAACATTTTATTAAAATTAAATATGTCAATAAAGGTTTTGATTTTGTAAATATTGTCGGTAGTTTTAATGATCATTCTGTTATAGAACAATTTCCTGGCTATTTTGATAATACTGAACTGCCTCTTATTTGTTATGTTTACAAAAAATCTACCCGGAAATATGTGTTTAATTACAGCGAAGTGTGTAAAGATGTTAATATCAGTGACAATACACCTACCTCATGAAATTGCAGTGATTCCGAATACATTTATGGCCCCAGTTCCCATGTTATAACCGGAGACCTTAACACCGAGAATTAAAATCATTCCTCAGTAAAGGACCTAAATATCGTCCCCCTTCAATTATTAATTGGAATGAGTGTCGTAACATCATCCACGACTCACTCCGTACTTACTACTCTAAATGGATAAAACGAGAAAAAGCTGACAAAAAATCATTAGATTCTTTTTTTAATTCGGTAATGAACTTAGTTGATATACGTATTCAACATTTTAAAGATCATTTTACTCCTAACAACAACCATAATAGCCAAGTTTCTCGTATCAAACATAAGCTAAAAGAACTCGCCAAGGAATTTGTTTTTGTCCCGGCTGATAAGGCTGCTAACAATATCATTATTGTTTGACGTAAATTTTACATTGAGGTTTTACAAAAGGAAATCACAAATTCACCAACATTCCAACTGACTCCATTTTCGGAAAATGACATCTGTAACAAACATAAACTTTTAGCTACTTCTTTACAAGCAGAACCAAATACAACGAAAGTTCCAACTCTGTACTGGCTACACAAAACTCCTTACAAATATAGATTTATTTCGTCTTCAAGCCATTGTTCCACTACTAAACTATCTATTCTACTTAATAGCATCCTTGGTACAATCAAAAACCTGGTAATAAATTGTTGAAATAAGGCCTTTGAAAAAAGTGGAATTAATTACTTTTGGAGTGTAAAAAATTTGTTGGAAGTACTTGATAAATTGCATGCTTATATTGGTGATTTTGAATCTGTTCAAAGTTTTGATTTTTCTACCCTATATATAACACTTTGCCTCATAATCTTATTAAGAAAACATTCACACACCTGATTAAATGGGCATTCAAAAGTCAGAATGCGAATATGTATGCTCAAACTCTTTTAGATCATTTTTTAGTAACAACAAACAACAGAACTATGTCAATTGGACCTGCTTTTATACTATAACTGCCCTTGAATTTTTACTAGATAACATTTTTGTTCGCTATGGAGATTCCGTATATTGTCAGGTTATCGGAATTCCAATGGGGACTAACTGTGCACCACTTATTGCGGACCTGTTTCTGTATTGTAATGAGTTACAATTTATGAATAAAATCAGCAAAGACCCATCGAAAAAACATCTGATTCAAAAATTTAATAACACTTTTAGATATTTAGATGATATATTGGCTCTCAATAATGACGACTTCAGTATCTACACTAAAGAGATTTATCCTGCCGAACTGACTTTAAATAAAGCTAATACTAACAATGAACACTGTTCTTTCCTGGATCTTGATATCTATATTTTTAACGGGAAACTTAATACCAAACTTTATGATAAAAGAGATGATTTTTCATTTCCTATGGTTAATTATCCATTTCTAGATGTTGAAGTTCCCTTGTCACTATTTTATGGTGCTTATATATCTCAACTTGTTCGATTCGCTCGTGTATGTAACAACGTATTTGATTTCAACGAAAGAAATCCCTGTATTACTGAAAAATTATTACACCAGGGTTTTCGATATCACAAACTAGTCAAAACATATACTAAGTTTTATCATCGGTACAAAGACATCATTCGTAAATATAAATCAACATGCAGACATCTTATACGTTCAGGTATTTCACATCCAATATCTTATGGTAATATTCTTTACAAAGCACAAAAATGTCGGCATTCACCTCAAAAGCTAACCAAACCTTTAAACAGACTTATTCGGAAAGGATATAGTTACGATACTGATGTCAGGTCATTAAGGAATGCATATTTTGGTATTAATATTGATTCACTCATAGGGTCTTTGCATCGGAAATAAACACTATTATTCTAAAACCAGTTGTTGGCATGATACGGGTTATGTTCTTCTCATATATTTTATGATGGTATGATACTAAACCCTAACGGGAGGGATTGTACTTGATTTTCATATGATGAAGACATATTGTTTCAATCAGTTTAATTGAGGTCTGGAGCTGGCATGTCAGTAACTACTAGTAGTCCTTTGTTGATTTATGTATCATTGTCATTTTACTTAGTTTCTTTTGTTACCTATTCTGACATCGGACTCGGACTTCTTTTAAACTGAGTTTTATTGTGCGTATTGCTATGTGTTTCTTTGTTCTACATTGGCTAGAGGTATAGGGGAGGGTTGAGATCTCACAAAACATGTTTAACCCTGCCGCATTTTTGCGCCTGTCCCAAGTCAGGAGCCTCTGGCCTTTGTTAGTCTTGTATGTTTTTTAATTTTAGTTCATTTATATGTTTTGGAGTTAAGAGTGACGTCCATTTTCACTGAACTAGTACACAATTTAATTTAGGGGCCAGCTGAGGACCACCTCCGGGTGCGGGATTTTCTCGCTGCGTTGAAGACCCATTGGTTGCCTTCGACTGTTGTCTGCTGTTAAGTCGGGTTGTTGTCTCTTTGACATATTTCCCATTTCCATTCTCAATTTTATTAGTAATGGATCTATCCTTTAAAATTAGAGAACGAAAAGGAATTGGAAGCTGAAGGTTGATATTGATGATTTCTTTTACCAAAAAGCTTAAAATCACATTTCATATAAGAATTAAAAAAATATATTTAGCCAGGTATATATACTATGTATTGATTAACCCACTCTCAATTAGATTTGTATGTTGGAAAATAGTGTGTTAAAATTACATTGTAAGGCATTTCATAATTTCATGTGTGTAATTGTATTAATCGTTGCACTGATCAATCCACACCCAAATATATTTATATGTTATGTGTTGCTATTTATATGCATTTCTATATATGTTCGAAATTGTGAATAATATGCTGAAAACAAATAATTGATTGATAAATACACAAATGATTTTCCGGTTAAAGCGGTTTATGTAAATTAAGACTTTATGTGCAAGATAAGGATATAACTGATAAAACATTAAATTATAAAATTCAAAATTTACAGACAATGCATGTGATAATGTTTTGTGAACAAATAAATTGTTACAATCATAGCCATAGCTATACAAGCAATAAAAAAGAAACAAACAAAGAGAAAGACAAAAGGAAAATGCACATTACAGTTTGTAAAATGTTACTTAACTCGGTTAATTTATTTTAGTAACTTGAAATGTTCGATATAAAGATTAACCATTTGAAAAGGTTATCGATACATTTATTTTAAGCATCAATGTAACTGGGGATTACTTAGTTGTTTTTCTGAAAATACCGTTTTTGGAAAATCCAAAAAACAATAAAAGCTTTGAGTTAAAAGTGATATTAGCTGCCAGCGTACACAGACTGTAAATATCTCATTTATTTTACATATGTTAACAAACTTATCCATACAGTAAACTACAATAAACGCAGAAGCAGCTCTGCAAAGCTTTTGATATTAGACAAATGTGCTTAAACGCTCCTCATAATTCACCATTATATGAAACTCAAAACAGAATATGTGAAAGCCAGGGATGTATAGAAGCTATAACATATATTTTCTTTTATTTCACATATATATGTGAATGTGTAATGAATCACAAATACTTCATTATATAACCTTACTATAATAAAGTATCTACTGTTGTGTCTCTTAAATTACAAGACAAAACCAAAGGGGATAAGGGCTCCAACCCGCAGACAAATATAGCCTCATCCGTATTGTCTAATCCCCTTTGGGCTCCAACCCGCAGACAAATATGACCTCATCCGTATTGTCTACATATGATTTTTTGTTTCAAATACTCTTTAACTTCATATTTGTTTTGGCCTTCCCTCTGATTTCATTCGAACGTCATTGATGTGAGTATAGAGACGAAGCTCGTGTCTGTTTTACCAAACTATAAGCTAATATATTTAATCTGTTCTTAAACAATTTTTAAATATTTAGTTGCCTATGATCTTCAACTTTGTACTTGGATTTGCCTTTTAACTTTTTTTTTTATCTGAAATCAACTGATGAGACTTTTTTAGACCAAATATATCCGTTAATAGGACTGTTTTTTGTATAACCAAGAGTTTGACAATTAATCATAAAACCAAGAGTAATTCAGGCGTTCATTGTCAAATAAGTTTTTGTTCATGTTCAGGTGTGAAACGTTAAATCAACTAGAACGTGTAGTTCTGTATTATTCTTTACAGCAAGGAATGACAATGAGTTCATATGATGGATTCCTTTATCTGTACCCTTAAACAATCGGGTGGTGGTTTTTTATTGAACAAAAAGAGTAAATTTATCACGTTTATCAAGTGTATTGGATTGTTTATGATACAATCAATCCGTAGAATTTTTTTCAACGTATGTAAAAATATAATACATTTTAGCTATCATTAATAACTTTTCATATTAATTTCACGGCGATAGTTTTAGTGCACCAGATGCGCATTTCGAAGTATATAAATGACATAACAGTTTTAGTTTGTAACCCGGATTTGTTTTTATCTCTATCGATTTATGAGTTTCGAACAGCGGTATACTACTGTTGCCTTTATATATAACAGTACTGAGCTACTGAGTATGTTTTACCCTTAAATACGTATAGTTCACCAGAAGAGGTATGGATTTTTCATAAATGGTACTGACAGAATTAACTTAGATGCGCATTTTCACAATTCAAGTAATTTGAGTATTTTTCGAGGTCAATTTATTTTTGAAGTCCAGAACTAGATGCCAATTTCCGGGAGAAGTGGTCTGTTCGTTTCATAAAAAAGAATGGCCAATGTAGATACAAGTATCTTGTCTTATAGAGGGATAAATCCTACTTTGTAAAGAATCACTCTGATTCAAAGAAAAAATTCTCTGAAACTGACATTATCAAGATGCTTGATTTCTTGATTGACAACATATTTGTTACGTTTGGAGGTCGTGTTTTTCAACAAACTATCGGCTTTCCCATGGGAACCAATTGTGTCCCTCTTCTCTCCGACTTGTTCCTTTATTCTTATGAGGCTGACTTCATACAGGAGCTTCTTAGGAAGAAACAAAAGAATTTAGCAATATCCTTAAATTTTTACTTTCCGCTATATAGATGATGTTCCTTCACTAAATAATTCAACATTTGGTGACTATGTTGAACGCATCTATTCCATCGAACTAGAGATAAAGGATACAACAGATACAGTAAAGTCTGTCTCATATCTTGACTTACATCTAGAAATTAACAATGAGGGTGGGTTTAAAACAAAACTTGACGACAAAAGAGATGATTTCAACTTCCCAATTTTGAACTTTCCATTTTCATGTAGCAACATTCCATCAGCGCCTGCATACGGAGTATATATCTCCCAATTGGTACGGTATTCCCGGGTTTGTATTTCCTATCATGATTTCCTTGATAGCGGGTTGCTGCTCACAAGGAAGCTATTAAACCAAGAGTTCCAAATGGTGAAATTGAAATCATCCCTTCATAAATTTTACGGACGCCATCACGAGTTGGTTGACCGCTCTGGAATATTCGTTTCACAGATGATATTGGATATTATGTTGTAACTACAATCCCGTTCCCTTTTCACGAATGTGACCTACCGAATTATACTATTCACCGGTTTTGTAATAACATGAGCAACACGAAGGTTGCCACATGTGGAGCAGGATCTGCTTACCCTTCCGTAGAACATAAGATCACCCCCAGTTTTTGGTTTGGTTCGTTTTGCTTAGTCGTTCGTTTTAAATGTTGTGTCTTGTGTACAGTAAAACCTATGGAAAGCGGCCGGCTACGGGACTATGACAAAGGGCCGGTTTATTCAGGTTTCCGTTTTGACCGGAAGTTAATGACTTGTGACGTCCGACATGGGTCTATACCCCTAATGCGCCTCCAACTGAGGAACACAAAAGTTGTGTGTAAACAAAAAATCTCTTTGTAGTGATATTGAACATGTTTCAATTTTTAACAAGTGACTGAGCTTAACCATATGTGTTGATTTGGAAAGTAGAGGACCATAGAATAAATGTGTAAAAACTATGGAGATATTAAATGTAATGAAAGTATTAAATTTTCAAAGAAATTATTGAGTGAAAAAAGGGATTTTTTTACCATGAAGAGCCGCATCACGAAAGGATTTTCGGGGTATGCTAATTTACGGAAAAATGAATCACACTTTGTACCCCGAAAATTTAACCACATATGTGAAAATGTCTCAGCTTCGAAACGAGCCATCATACATATCCAAATTTACGATATGGACTGAGCTAGAGAAAAAACGTTACCATTACCGCCTATGTAGACACAATTGCGCATATTGCCCCGTATACTGCATGTAAAAGTTCTGTCTGATTGTAGATTATAAACTGACAAATACTTCGTATGATTGTTGTTTGAAATCTTCTTATTTATTGGCTATAGAAATTGTTCCTCGTATTCAGAAAAATCATATTTTAACTGTTTTTTCAAATAGACCTCGGTAGCATTAGTATTCGACATGTCAGTTACACTTTCACTTTGTGTTCATTATTTTCATTTGCATCATAATCCTCGCGTTGTTTGAATTGTGAACCCAGGATTTCGAAAACATGATGTAAATTTTGTACTACGCGATATGAAAAAAAAAAAAAATAATCCAAGTTACAACGTTAGTTCTATCCGAGATATATTCGGCGTGTCTTTTAGTTTAATTTACACTTGTAATGTGTTTTGATAATACAGATCACTACTGTACCCTTGTAGGTTCACGGTTTAACACCTGGCTAATTGATTATTCTGAAAAGCCCTCTTGTATAAATGTTTTGATTGCATATCGATCAATACTGTTATCATTTTTAAATTAATTAGACAAACCGGTTTTGATAGGTAATAATTGATGCAATTAGGAGGATTGGGACTGCACTATTAGACCGGAATTCGGAATACATAGGGTCCGGTTTACAAAGGGTATTTTAACATTGACTTTGAAGGGAAAAAAATGGGACTTTAATTGACGGCCGGAATAGACAGGAAACCAGTTTATTCAGGGTCCGGTTTACTCAGGTTTGACTGTACTATTATTTGTTTGTTTGTTTTTTCTTATTTAGCTATTGCATTGTTAATTCATTTTCGATTGATGAGTTTGAATGTCCCTCTGGCATGCTTTGCACCTCCTTGATTAAAAATTATTAGATTAGATGAGTTACAGAAAATTCAAGAATAAAACAAGAATCGATATCATGTTCTATTGATTCATTTTATTTAGTCAAAGTAATCTCAATCTCTTTTTGTAGCTGAAGTCACAGTTTTGTCAAAAACATGTCAGATAGTGAATCAGAATCAACTGTTTATCACCACACAAGTAAAGCCGGAGCAAAGGCAATTCTTAAATCTGGTCGCATAAAGCAATCGGATAGTGGAAAGGGCGACGCGGTATATGGTACTGGAACTTATGTGACAAGGATGGGCCCACACAAATCTAAAGATGAGATTACGAAAAACAACTACGATGGTGCAACAAAATATTGGGAGGACCACAGGGATCAGGGTAAAGCAGATGTCGCTCTTGAAATAAAAAGGCCAAGAAACAAAATTACATCCGTAAACGCAAGTGGGCGGGATGTGTGCAAGGTTCAAGGTGACATCCCTGTCAGTAGTATACATTAGGTTCATATTCACGATAAGGATTACCAGAAAAGTTTACTACTTTATCCAATCCAGAAAGTAAAGAGAAAGACAAAAAACTTGTGAAGCCACTGCTGATAACATGTATAAATAAGACAAATTTATAACATACGAAAGAAGTGTGTTGCTTAGTATGTATTGATGTTTGTTCTGTGCATTGTATTGCTAATGTTCAGTTCATAGAAATCATATCCTAGAAGTAGTATTTTATTTTTGTGCTTTCATATTTTGGGTTTTTTTTTATCATCTATAAAAAAATCTGTTCTAAATTTTGAAAGTTACTAGACGTTTCCAGATATCAAATCTGTTTGTCGGATTTCTATTCATATATGCAATTAACTACAGATTTGTATATGTGTCTTGTTTTACAATTTAATCAAACTTTGAATTAAACGTTTTGAATGAATATTTACCTTTTGTATAACCAGCCTAGTAGTCAGCATTTTTGTGTTTACATGTGTTGTCAATCTTGCATTCATTTGTTGCAATTTACTGTATATATTAAGTTGATTTATTAAAAAAAAAAAAAGAACATTAAGATTTTTGTATTTCTCCCAGGCTTAGATTGCCTAACCGTACATTTGAAAGAGCAAAATACGGCATAATTAACGGAACTATAAAGTATGGAATAATATACTGGTGCTAATACAAATTGATTCTCGCATAGGAAAAAAACAAGAATTGTTAAAAAAAAAAAAATCAGAGAAAAAACTTACTCTTAGAAACGATGTTATAGATAACATTTGCAAAAATTCAGCAATTATCAGGGTGTGCACTGTTACTGTAAGTATAACCCAACAAAAGGAAAATATATCCATCCTGCACTGATATATGTGTCGGTTTATTTCAAAGTAAATTTCATAGAGCAACAGCACAAGAAAACAGACGAATGACTGGTGAGTTATTTCGAGTGGAGCTATGCGGTATATACCATCAATATCGATACATCTAGATGTGTGGCAATATCCATGAGGCAGGAACTAAACAATTAAAGGAATCCATTAAAGACATCTTAAGATCAATTCACTATCTAACAGAATAAAAGTATATATTATCTATATATCAATTAATAAATCAAGTCTAGACAAGTGGTTCATAAGTGTTTCTCGTTTTTTATATAGATTAGATTGTTGGTTTTCCCGTTTGAATGGTTTTACACTAATCATCGTTGGGCCCTTTATAACTTGCTTTTCTGTGTGATTCAAGGCTCCGTGTTGAAGACCATACTTTAACTTATAATGGTTTACTTTTACAAATTGTGACTTGGATGGAGGGTTGTATCATTGGCACACAAACTACATCTTCCTACATCTAAGTACCCGTAAACATGTGTTTGGGTAGAATTAGTTTTTCATCGACAAATAAGAACTAAAACTTAAATATCAGCACATTACTCAACCTTAAAAAGGTAAAAATATCATACATACAAGCACATTCTTATCATTAAATTGAAAAACTGAGAAACTGAGAAAAAACCATTTCAACATAAAAACTTTAACATCGAAAAATAACAGAAATCAACTTTATTGATGGATAAACATGTCACAGAGCCAAACAATACAAATATCAATTTTTATCGTCCTCATCAGGAGAGGCACACGGACATGTCGCGGGATTTGATGTAATATGATATCAAACCAACTCTATTTCACTTCGAAAAATAGAGTAGTCAAAGAACATGAAAAAACGCAAAGTAGAATAATCACTTCAGGATGAATATCTCTTTGAATAATCATGATATATTACAAAAAAAATCAAATATATGAAACACCATATTGATAGAACACATCACCGTTTTCCAGAATGTCCACATCAACTGAAATCAAGTTGTAAGTAATTCACATGCTGACTTCCTATCGTGCCATTTTAAATTCTGTACCATTTTTAAATAATATGTGGACTTTCAAAACAGAGTCCACAGTCTTCGACAGTAATTAAAAACCGCGTTGTTCTTTATTACTATTGTATTAATCTTATACTCCAAAGTAGTTTTTGCATAGATTAAAAATCAAATAACTTCATTTTACCGAAGCGGTACAAATAATGTGTATATATCAGAATAGCAGCAATTTCCATTTTCGTATCTTAGGGTTGAACAAAATATATATTTGCCAATCTGTTATTTTGCGGGATACAAATATAAAGACACGGTCTATCGATTGATTTTAACTTGAGTAACACAACGACTGTCTCTAGATGAGAATGAACCACTGGGCATTCTGTAGCACAGAAGTTCTTACCCACTTTTCTTCCTGGATCATGTTGCTGAATCTGTAGTTTTCTGTGTAGTAGTTTTTGGATAGACTTTGGAACAGTGGTATACTACTGTTGCCTTTTTTTTTTCTTCTCGTCGTTTTTTGCTGCTTTTTTTTTGTAAGGGCATGACATTACTTGCCTTATTTAGACATAGACCACAATGAAGATTACTTTTTTAAAATGAAATCTTATTATTGATGTTATAGATGTTTCTACATCGGTATTGATACATTTCACTACACATGTTTTATTTTTAAAAAACCCATATATAATGGGACAACTAATAGTCTTGCGACCAAGAAAAACATGCATGGGCAAATATAGCAGATCAGACGACAAGAAAAACAACAGTTCATGAAACAAAATACAGAAGGCTGGATATTGGTCCACACGAACCATATACAAACAAGGTGTGAAAACAGGTCAAAGGGATTTGTACGTGCTTTCAGATGCAATAATTAAACATCTCGTAATTCTTCTATTTTTTAATCCGTTTATCATCCCTTTGGACGTTTTGCCGATGCCATCATTAGTTGGTTGACAGATTTACAGATTACGATGAATATGTTTCAAATGTCGAAACCACAACCCAGTGCACTTTTCCACGAATTTAACCTACCGAATAAGATGTATTACCGGATTTGTTTTTACATGCGCAACACGTTGGGTGCAACATGTGAAGCAGGATCTGCTTATCCTTTCATATCACCCCTGATCTGCCTCGATGTTTGGAGGGGTACGTTGTGTTAGTCTTTAGGTTTCTATATTGTGTTGTTTGTCCTTTGATATTTTTTTTTGCTATGTCGTTGTCAGATTATTTTCGACTCATGAGTTTGAGTGTCCCTTTTGTATTTAATTTTCATCTCCTTTTTGTATCCTATGATATGTAGTAAACATTGAGAGTCTTTTACATCCTGAAAGTGGTGATATTTAACTTATATTTGTGGTTTGATTTTCTCAGTTACTGGTATCATGAAATACTTTAATTCAAACTTTTAGTTAAAAAACGAGTGCTGTTATTCTTGTGTGAACTTTTGTTTGATTTTGACTGAGGTTAGGTTTTTTTTAATTTCATGGTAGGTCAAAGATTCATGCATGTTCAATTAAAAAAAATAACAAAAACATTAACTGCAATTGGATTCTTTGCCAAGTTATATGACATTCTGTTGTCATCTTTATAACTGATGCAATTTATAAATATATTCATATATACTATGTACAAACGTTCACACTATAATTTTTTCATGGATAATGATTTAGCAAATGTTATACCAGTAAAAGAAAAAAATATTAATCAATATTTGTAATTAAAATGAAATAGTATAATACTTAAAACTTTTTTGTGTCTCCAGTCAGTCATTTTTCTAATAGTCAAAAATAGATTTTTGGTTCATTCATTAGGGTAGATACATTTAATCAGGACAAGGCTGACTTATATGTTATCTTTAGATAAATTGTGATATTTATTTCGTTTAAAAGGTCAGGTTATGTGATTTTAATGAGCAGGTTTGCTAAATACTTTGTAAGTATTAAGATTTTCTTTTCTTTGCCTTGATGTTAAATAAATTTTAAATATTTTACGATTAAATGCAAGCAGCTGTTGTTTTATCGTTTTCAAATATTTTAGTGATTGTCGATAAATAGGCAGATAGAATTTTATAGGATTTAGCTTATCTGATATTTTCTACGCATTAATTTAAGTTTTATGAATTCTTCAAATAAGTTTTAACAATGTGTATACATTTCAGAATTCAAAACAAGAATAAAGGACAAAAATGCACCAAAAAATTTCTTCCATATAACAACAGATAGGAAATCTCATCGATCAAACATTACACGACACCAGTAAAAAAACCATGAAATATACAAAAAAACTGGTAATGATATATGTTAAACGAATGCTGTTTTTAATGTAATGTTTCTACATGTTCTGGCCGATTCAATGAAAGCAGCTTTATAATGTCTAACAATTACATAATCGACATTTAACAATCAACATAATTAAGTTACTTGCAAAACAATATAAGGAAATAATAAGTGGGTTTTCTCATCAGTGCCATAAGATTTGTGTATGGATGCGTTCAATCGATTCCTTTATACAAATTTATGTTTAAACAAAATAAATATTAACAAAAAAAAAACAAATGAAACATTGTCATTTGGCTTAGTTTCTTCTGTTACATATTCTGACAATTGAGTCTTTTCGTAAAAATATAAAAGCTAGATTATTTATTTTCACATATTGGTATATTGATGAAGTGTTGACCAGAAATAACGTTTCAAATTAATATATAATCCTGGACTAAATATTTAAAAAAGCATAGAAACATCTTCATCCGAATCATTTAAATCAAATTTGACAACAGCGGTAATCTCAGGACAAGAATCGTTCACAAATGAAACTATTTCAATTACACAGTTTTATTATTATCCCATTAACCTTTTATATCTGTTTGGGTTGCTCACCCAATTGTGTCAATATGACGGACCTATAACAATTCTCACACAAGTAGGATGTTTAGCTAGCTCTAAAACCAGGTTGAACCCATCAATCTCATCGGGGGAATGCATGTACCAAGTCAGGAATATGACAGCTGTTTTACCTTTGTTCCGATGTTGATAGCGTGTGATCTTAAATTTTAATTACTGTTCTTTATTATTTAATGAATTTCAAAAGAAGGACGAAAGATACCAGAGAGACAGACAAACTCATAGATCGAAAACAAACTGACAACGCCATGGCCAAAAATAAAAAGACAAACAGACAACTAATAGTACAGATGACACAACATAAAAAACTAAAGACTAAGCAACACGAACCCCACCAAAAACTGGGGTATTCTGCTTTATTTGAATTTATTTTGAAATTTGTACAAGAAAATATTATTGAGGTTATTGACATTTGTTATAATAATCGAAACATCTTTATTTTGAAATTTTGTATAAGTTAAAACCATTTTTAAGCAATATTTTGTACATGTTACAACATGTACGAGGTACTTTTGTACATGTTATAACTTGTTTTTTGCGTTATACAAGTCATAACATGTGCAACATTTTTGTACATTATATGACATGTACAAAATTGCAACATGTACACGGCATATATACCAAACTAGTCTATACTTCACAAAACATAATTATATTACTACCATGAACATTTCTGTTTCTGCATTTTCTCATTTTTTTTCCGACATGCACTTAAAGCAAAAAGTAAAATCACAAAAACACTGAGCTCCGAGAAAAATTCAAAACGGAAAGTCTCTAATCAAATGGCAAAATCAAAAGTTCAAACAGATCAAACGAATGGACAACAACTGTCATATTCCTGACTTAGTACAGGCATTTTATTACGTAGAAAATGGTGGTTTAAACCTGGTTTTATAGTTAGCCAAACCTCTCACTTGTATGACAGTCGCATACAATTTCATTATATTGACAACGATGTGAGAACCAAACAAACAGACATAGTAGGTAAAATGTAAAAAATAGGGGTATAGCAGTCAACAATGTGTTATTATCTAAAGGTTCATTATAACAAATGGAAAAATATGGTTGTATTTACACCTCAAAAACTACTCTGTGTACAGACTTATCTGGGCAGTTGAGTACGTTTTAAGGCCTGGCATCTACTAGATAAATAAAAGTTAAATGCATTTTGAGTTTCAGAAAGTAAAAACATTTTTGGATTTTGAATGACACTTATTTTTCATTCCTGCAGAAGGTGTAAAAATAACCTAACACCTGAATTGCATTTGATACTGTCCACTCAGTTATGCCCTTAAACTCACCTATAGTTATGTAGATATCTTTTGTCTGTCTATTGTCAATGCCAATCAAGGACAATCAATAAAGTACAAACCAGTTGTTACCTAAGAGGAAGCATCTCAAAGTTGTATCATAACTTAGTTTATCTTTTACATCTGCAGGAACAAACAAAAAAGCCTATGAAATCCAAAAAAGATTTTTTCCTTCTGAAATGTAAAATGCATTTAACTGTTAAATATATATTGGATGTCAGGCCATAAAACTTTTCCAAATGGACAGGTAAGTCTGAACTAAGAGTTGCCGGTTCATGAAACATTGAAAAAATTGATATTTTTATTATCCAAGATCAAATGACAAGGATGCAAAGAAAGACATATTATATATTTAACACACAATGCTTAAGGGTGATGCATACAAGGAGTCAAATTATACAAAATAGAAAAATACGACAAAAAGCAATGATAACAAGAGAATAAAATAAAACATAATTGGTAAAATATTGCAGTAACATTAAAAACAAATAGAAGTATTGTTGGGTAATTTCAGATTGTATTGTAAAATGTATATAAAAAGTATATGCGTCCAGAATTGCCAATCTGACAACTATCATCGAAGTGAAGATGACGTGTATGAAAGCAGCCAATGGGTACAAGTTCATGTAGGAGGTGTAGCTAGCTTTAAAACTAGGTTTAACTCACCATTGTCGTCGGCAAATGCCTGTACTTAGTCAGAAATATCGCAGATGTTAACTTGAGGAAAAAAATGCCCTCACCAAGCCAGGAATATGACAGTTCTTTTTTCATTCGTTAGATATGTTGGAGGTTTTGATTTTGCCTTTTTATAAAGGACATTCCGTTTTGAATTTCCCTTGGAGTTTGGTATTTTTGTTATATTACTGTGGTATTTCTCGTATTTTTTTTAAAGTGCCCTTAAATATAAAAAAAGGTTTATTTGTGACTGATATATCATTCTATCCTGAGGAACCAAAGTTTAAGAAATTACTAAATCATAAGGAATTTTTAGAGTAGAGGATTTTTTGTTAAGTACGAAATGTTCAAAAACCATAAACATCACATGAAGAATCTTTAGTATCAATGAATGGACAAAGACTATTAAAACAAAATACAAAATCATAGTGTCGAAGATATGAATGCGTGAATATTAAGTGACTAAACAATACAGTAGTTTACAAAATGCGCATAAAGCAATTTTGAACTATCATTTTTATTCTCTAATGAGTTGAACAGTTGTTGATATTTGAAGTTGTGCAAATGTTACTCTTTTTATAAGATTAGATTGTCTTTAACTGAAATAAAGTAGAAAATGTAATATGACATTGACTACTCTTTTCATATTTGTACTTTGTAAGTATTAAGATTTTCTTTTCTTTGCCTTGATGTTAAATAAATTTTAAATATGTTACGATTAAATGCAAGCAGCTGTTTTTTTATCGTTTTCAAATATTTTAGTGATTGTCGATAAATAGGCAGATAGAATTTTATAGGATTTAGCTTATCTGATATTTTCTACGCATTAATTTAAGTTTTATGAATTCTTCAAATAAGTTTTAACAATGTGTATACATTTCAGAATTCAAAACAAGAATAAAGGACAAAAATGCACCAAAAAATTTCTTCCATATAACAACAGATAGGAAATCTCATCGATCAAACATTACACGACACCAGTTAAAAAACCATGAAATATACAAAAAAACTGGTAATGATATATGTTAAACGAATGCTGTTTTAATGTAATGTTTCTACATGTTCTGGCCGATTCAATGAAAGCAGCTTTATAATGTCTAACAATTACATAATCGACATTTAACAATCAACATAATTAAGTTACTTGCAAAACAATATAAGGAAATAATAAGTGGGTTTTCTCATCAGTGCCATAAGATTTGTGTATGGATGCGTTCAATCGATTCCTTTATACAAATTTATGTTTAAACAAAATAAATATTAACAAAAAAAACAAATGAAACATTGTCATTTGGCTTAGTTTCTTCTGTTACATATTCTGACAATTGAGTCTTTTCGTAAAAATATAAAAGCTAGATTATTTATTTTCACATATTGGTATATTGATGAAGTGTTGACCAGAAATAACGTTTCAAATTAATATATAATCCTGGACTACATATTTAAAAAAGCATAGAAATATCTTCATCCGAATCATTTAAATCAAATTTGACAACAGCGGTAATCTCAGGACAAGAATCGTTCACAAATGAAACTATTTCAATTACACAGTTTTATTATTATCCCATTAACCTTTTATATCTGTTTGGGTTGCTCACCCAATGTTGTCAATATGACGGACCTATAACAATTCTCACACAAGTAGGATGTTTAGCTAGCTCTAAAACCAGGTTGAACCCATCAATCTCATCGGGGGAATGCATGTACCAAGTTAGGAATATGACAGCTGTTTTACCTTTGTTCCGATGTTGATAGCGTGTGATCTTAAATTTTAATTACTGTTCTTTATTATTTAATGAATTTCAAAAGAAGGACGAAAGATACCAGAGAGACAGACAAACTCATAGATCGAAAACAAACTGACAACGCCATGGCCAAAAATAAAAAGACAAACAGACAACTAATAGTACAGATGACACAACATAGAAAACTAAAGACTAAGCAACACGAACCCCACCAAAAACTGGGGTATTCTGCTTTATTTGAATTCATTTTGAAATTTGTACAAGAAAATATTATTGAGGTTATTGACATTTGTTATAATAATCGAAACATCTTTATTTTGAAATTTTGTATAAGTTAAAACCATTTTTAAGCAATATTTTGTACATGTTACAACATGTACGAGGTACTTTTGTACATGTTATAACTTGCGTTATACAAGTCATAACATGTGCAACATTTTTGTACATTATATGACATGTACAAAATTGCAACATGTACACGGCATATATACCAAACTAGTCTATACTTCACAAAACATAATTATATTACTACCATTAACATTTCTGTTTCTGCATTTTCTCATTTTTTTCCGATATGCACTTAAAGCAAAAAGTAAAATCACAAAAACACTGAGCTCCGAGAAAAATTCAAAACGGAAAGTCTCTAATCAAATGGCAAAATCAAAAGTTCAAACAGATCAAACGAATGGACAACAACTGTCATGGACAGGATGTTCCCCACAAAATTAAGGTATTCCACACCCAAGAGTACACGCAATTGTCAAATAGAAATTTCTGCTTTAACTGTAATCAACCATACAACTTTTCAGTTGACCGAACATGCCACTACAATTTAAAAAGTTTGTTAATAGATGAAAATGAAAATCATCATTTTGATGAAAAAAAATTGAATTAAAATGGATTTTTTTCATCAAAATTATGAAGTTAATTATTTTAACATAAAAACAAATTGAATAATTCCCAAATATTAAAAGAAAATTATTATCTACTCCAGGAATAATAAAAAAAAATGTATTTATAATGAGTTCCATCAATGATTTCTATAGAAATCATTGGTCTTTTGAAATGGATCTCAAACAGACATGCACAATATAGTTCTAAACAATCGTTTCTTGTCAGGAAGGAGTTATCACAAATATTTATTTTTGATAAAAAATTATAAAATTCAACACTAAAATTTGAATAAAAAATGTTTTTGGGTTTTTCTAAAAAAATGAATAAGGTTTTGAATCAAGATGGGAACAAATTCTTTGACCTAAACGAAAGCCCCCTTCTCCCTTTTTTTATCCACATAAACCCAAAAGATGAATTGTGGGGTCCAAAAGAGACACATGGTCACATTTTAAAACTGCCTATAAGACACTTATTTTAGTAAAGCAAATTTGACTGGCAGTTTTGCGAACGGCAAAAATCTAAATGCTGTTTGTTAGTAACTTTGACTTATATTCCAATTTTGAAAACAATTAATTGAATGTTTAATTAAAATAAATCAAAATTAAACTACATGGGGAATTATTTAGGGTGTTCCAACTTAGTTGCACCAAAAGGGTATCTTACTATACTAAATTGATCCTTGATTCTTCAAAGTTTAGTTTAGCCATAATAAAAAGGAGTAAATAACAGCAATAGAATATCATAAACAGTGCCGAAGAAGTCTGTTCACATTTCAGGCCAAATTTATACTGTTGAGATAGTGTCAAGACATATTTAAGACTGTCAAGAATGTGTCGAGACATATTCAGACATTATTTAGAATGTCAAGAATATGTCGAGACATATTCAGACATTATTAAGAATGTCAAGAATATGTCAAGACAGATCGAGACAAATTTAAGACAGTCAAGAATTGGTCGAGACTAATCCAGCCTCTTATCAGATGATACAGGAAGTGTCGAGAAATTTTAAGACAATGTTCATACTGTCAAGACACTTGTCAAGAAAAATCAAGAACCTTCTTAGACAAATCCATACTATGTCAAGAATTTTTAAAAATTATTTAGACAAATTAAGAATGTCGAGTAAAAATTCATGCAAATTCAGACAAAAACTGGTCTTTTCAGACTTTTTGACTTTTGTAGTGTATGTTCAATGTCAGAATATAATGTTCATTTTTACAAATGATAATGAATGACGTCTATCTTAAATAAATTTGCAATCGCTAATAAAGAAATGAATTTGTTTATAAAAATTAAAAGATATGTTATGTATACATCGATCAAAAGGCAACCCCAAAACAATTTCCCTTTTTTTTTTTATATATATATATATACGTTAATTATTTTATCTATAGTTTATGCAATACATAGTCAGGTGGCTCTGGCCTTTGTTAGTCTTGTATGTTTTTTTTTTTAAATTTTAGTTTATAAATTCATTAAGTACAGAAACTGATATTAATGTGTACGATTTCATACTATTATACTAGCAGGTTAAGTAATGTGAACTTGTTTTGATCAAATGTTAGCATTCTTTTATCAATCAAATATCATTGCTTCTTTTCTGTATCGATATTAAAAAGGATGAGTTGAATTCATATATACAGTGTAATATATAACAAGTATTATCAAAACACCCAATAGCGTGTAAAAGTTACACAATGAGACAAAACAGACATATACATGTAACTGATATATTTGTCTAAAGAGAAATATACTTACTATAAATAAATTTCAACAAAAAAAGTATGTTGCCTTTTTGAAAGTCCATTTGTGTTTTTCTGTTAAAACAACAAATTAACAAACGCAATTATTTTAATAACGTTTTCTTTTTGGCTATGTCCTTTATGATTAGAGCATAAGAACTTTTGTTCGACAATTATTACTTAGTTTTTTTATCAAATAATTGAAACGCTGTCATTTAGGCTCAATTTCCAAATATTTAGGTATAAAAGGATAATACAATCATTTTGGCAGAATAAACGTTTCAAGAAGACGAGTTGTTCCTTTCAACAAATAGGTTAATTTATATAAATAAGTAGGTCTTGTGTTGATCAGAAGTACTGTTTTTATTTTTTTCTATTCTAGCGTTACTGATGAGTCTTTTGTAGACATAATACCCGTCTGACGTGTATATATTAGACATTATGTCGGTCTGTTTTGTTCACACATTGTTGTCAATATAATGAAATTTTATGCGATTTTCAAACAAGTGAGAGGTTTAGTTACCTATAAAACCAGATTCAATGCACAGTTTTCCACATGAGGAAATGCCTGTACAAAGTCAGAAAAATGAAAGCTTTTGGTCTTACCATTTGATTAAGGTCTTTCCGTTTTGAATTTTCCTTGGAGTTCAGTATTTTTGTGACTTTACTTTTTGTTTTCCATTCGTTTAATGTGTTTGAGCTCTTCATTTTACCATTTGATCAGTGACTTTCCGTTCTGAATTTTCCTCGTAGTTCAATTTATTTGTTATTTTACATTTTAGAAACCCGGTATCATTCAGAGTTTGTTCCTATTGACAATTAAATGTTCTGTTTGATTATAAAACTCTACTTGTATAAACTTGATGGTTCAATAAATATTTACTTTGCAGAACAATAAGGCAATTTTAACGACTATTTTTGAACAACTCTGGCAATGCGCGTATACAAATAAAAAAAATATTAAATACAACTCCAGCTTCTACAAATAACATGAATATTAGATACCTTTTGTCTTAAAGACAGACTCAAAACTTTAACATCAAATTGGTCGAAAGAAAAGACATCTTTGATAAAACGTTTTAATGTCATAGCTTTTGTTATTCCTATTTAGAAGGACTTCATTTAATTCTTTTAGAATAAAGACGTACTCAACTGGAAATTATGTCATGCAATGCAACAGGAAATACTATAAAAGACCATCTTGAACTCATAGCTGAGCAAATGCCCCATTGGTTTTATTTTACTTCCAGTCTGATACTTCTAATATCAGGGCTGGGATCTTTCACTTCAAATGGTTCTGTCGTGTTTGAATTCCTGGTTAAAGAACGGACGCGTATTTCTAGATCAAACCTGTATATTGCCGCAATTTGTTGTTTGAACTTGATAATGACAACTTTTGGGACACCAATGGTGGCGATGTCCTGCCTTAACAACGTATGGCTGTTTGGTGAATCTGGCTGTAGATATAACGACTTTTTGATGTCGTTTTGCAGTCTTGCATCAATGCTTCTTTTGACCATGATTTCCGTCGACCGGTACATATATGTTGTTAAAACAAATTTAGCGAAATACCTTTCAACCAAAATAAAAATCATGTCTATAATTGTGTGCTGTCTTATTACATTTGGTTTTGCAATAAGTCCTTTGATTGGATGGAACCAGTACACGTATGAAGGAGTTGGTACCGCATGCGCAATAGATCTAATTGGAGATAACAATAACGGACAATCATTCATCTTGGCTCTCTATGCTATCTACTTTGTAATGCCAGTTTCAGTGATGATATTTTCATATGGAAATGTGTATGCAAAGGTTGGTATATCCTGCAAAGCATAATTGTAAAATCATTAACTTTTCTTGATATGCATGATCATGTCCAATCCTAAATGTTTGTTCGACATGACTGGGGTTACACGTTCAGAAACTCTGATAATCAGCAAACAAACGATATACAAATTTATTTATTGATTGTTTTTACAATTATAGCTGTATACGTTCATTTCACTTTCTCCTTGCTTATTTGTTATCGACGTAAGATTGATTTAAAAAATCGAGAAATATCGAGAAAAAAATCTTTGCACCGGAAATAAACACATTTGTTCTAAAACCAGTTGATGGCATGGTACGGGTTATGTTCTTCTCATATATTGTATGATGGTATGATACTTAACCCCTAACGGGAGGGATAGTGCTTGATTTTCATATGATGAAGACATAATCTTTCAATCAGTTTAATTGAGGTCTGGAGCTGGCATGTTAGTAACTGCTAGTAGTCCTTACAATTATTAACGATAATTTTACATCAATCTTTTTGACATGTTCCCCATTTCCATTTTCAATGTTACGTTTCGTTATTTGGATATTTCTAAAAAAAAATAAAGGAATATCACAAAGCTATTTTTATCGTTCTGTTTAAATGTTCTCTGCAATATCCTTTTATTGACATATTTAAAGGTGATGAAAGATTCCAAGGCGCACTTGAGATCGAGTCTGACGAAGAAATCTTTTGACAAAGGAAAGCAATGTCGAAGGAAACTTACTATGGAAGAAGAACTTGCAGTGACAACGATCATAATGATAGATTAGATTTTGGGTCCTTTTGTCGTATAACTATTCATTTGTGTGGTTCGATTTATATATATATTCATGGTATTTATCTATCTGGCTTTCAAATATTTTGATTTGAACGTTCCTGATAAATGCAAATCCAGAAAAGCACTTCGAACGCTTAAAATTGATATTGGTTTTTTTTCCTTTTGTTGATTCATTTTCATGATTATTTCTTCCGTATCAATAAAACAAGGTATGTGGTATCTGTTAAGGATGTATCGATTGAATGTATGTACCAACACAATGATAGCTAAAATACCACATATTGTACAGTAACAAACAAAAATAATAAATATTATCATAACAAAAAAAAAAATCCAATCTGATTGAAATACAGATCCTGTCATCAAGTTTTACTTACGAGGACTTGACAACACTCTGTTTTACTTTCTGTTCCGGCATTTAACATATTAGCCACTGAAATTTCAGCCTTCAAGATTTTGAAAGTGTGTTTTAATCCGATAAATACAGAGGAATCCGAAATGTTTAAAAAAAAAAGGAAGAAAGAAAAAAATGGACTTTCTCAGATTAATCCGACGAAACCAGAGGAATCCGAAATCTTTTTAAAAAGAAAGAAGAATTGGACGTTTTTCAGATATTTGAAAGATAATTCTATCATGAAAGTAGTTTTCTAATTTTTGGTTTAAAAAAAAATTGAAGCATTTTTGGTATATTCAAATCTATTGTTTTCTATCATAGGATTCTTCCTGATATGTTACACACCATATGCAAACGTAGTTCTCTAGAAAACATTGAGTATGGATACTGAAATCGATCTAATAGCAATGGCAATTCCGTCCATGATTACTAAAGTAGCGGGAATTTTTACACCATTTGTTTATTTGAATCGAAACAAGGTCTTTAGAAAACATGTGTTTAATGCATACCCCTACTTTAGATCGAGGAATAGGGTCCATCATTGTAACAATATTGAACAAACACGGGTAACTACAGTAACTGTAAAAGACGAAACAACAACAAACGTTCATTCTTCCAAGAAAAGTTTTGACGAAATCCAAACAGTTTTCTAATGAACCACTCAATTGACACATCTGCGATGATTGAATATCAAATTGACTCCTTTCTTCTTATAAACACAATCAAAAACTCTCTAGGGAACTAAATACAGACCGTTGATCTAAAAGGTATAATGACATAATTTCTAACGATAACGAAAACTCAAATGGTAGCTTTGATATACTTGGAATCTAACAAAGCAAGCTATAAAAATAAGAAGATGGGGTATGATAGCAAATGAAACAGCTGAGACCAAATGACACTAAACTAAACAACTATAGGTCACCGTACGGCCTTCAACAATGAGCAAAGTATTGAACAAACATGGAAAACTACAGTAAACATAAAAGATCAAACAACAACAAACACTCATTATTCCAAGAAAACAAAACTACTTGAAATTCATTTTTTTGAACGATCCTACTCTGACGTAACTTAGTCCTGATGCAATTTTTTGCTGACTGATGACAATCTTTTAAATAAACTCAACATAGATACCAGAATTGAAAATTGTATTTGCGCCAGACGCGCATTTCGTCTGCAAAAGATTCATCAGCGACGCCCGAATAAAAAAAAGTTAAAAGACCAAATAAAGATGAAGATCGTTGAGGACCAAATATTCCTAAAAGTTTTGCCAAATACAGCTAAACATTACCGTCAATATTAATAATAAGATGTGGTATGAGTGCCAATGAGATAACTCTTCTTTCAAGTCACAATGTAAATAAAGTTAACAAAAATAAGTCAAAGTACGGCCTTCAACACGGAGTCTCGGCTCACACCTAACAGTAAGCAAAATCACTAGGCTAAAACAATTCAAACAGTAAAAACCAACGGTCTTATCTATATAAAAAACGAGAACCGAAACCAATTATGAACAATACCAACAAACGACAACCATTGAACAACGGTCAAGACTACTTTTGATCACAATCAACATTGTACTAATTAATCATCAAGTCATTTATGTTCCAAGCAAGAATGGAGTCCAATATTACTTCTGTTGTGTATATGCTCTACGAAATCTGCATAAATGTAGTAAAGACAATTTTACGTTTGTGATTATAAAGAAAGTTATGACATAATTAGAGATCCTTCCAATGAGTTCAATCGTTAGTTTATGTTGATCGAAGAATGACGAGATAGAATAATTGTACATATAGCAAAAAACGTTTTATTTCTAAGTTGTTAGCTTCTAACTGTCTAATTTACTTAATGATCAGGTTATAAAAATGTACACTGACTCTTATGTTGGCATTGCATACTTTTTTTATTCAACAATATATTGCCCACTGTTAACATTTTATTCTCTAGTCTAGCATTCTAGTGAAGGGTACCTTTATTTGGCATTGCATATTTAGTTGTTTCCTTCGGAATTATACCTCTCCTAACCTGTCTCGGTTTTTTCTTCTTTTGCTATTCCCTTAATTCTGAAATCGTTGTGTCACAGTAAATAAAGAAAACTTTTTTTTTCGTAAATACCTGATAAACAACAGGGTGAAAAATAACTTTTGGGTCCCCATAAGATCCTGTTTATATCTATTGCTTCATGTTACAATATGAATGTCCGATTGTCATTAGATATACACGACATTATCATATGGAACTTATCCATCATGTCCATTTAGAAATGCAATTATGACTGGTTTCCTAATGATGTAGATAATTGCATATAAAAGATGAAATGATTGATATAACTTGGAAACTAGTAACGAAGACGAACGAGGGGACAAATTGTAAATGAAGATCAAATTCCGGAGATATAAATATAGCGTTAGGAGTACTTGAGACCCGATCAATGAATATATTGCTGCATTGAACAAGAACACATTGAAGAGCAATTAATAGTTAGAAACAAATAAATGTTGTATTTTAGTGTATAAAGCATTTCTTAAGTCTACTTTGCCTTATACATGAATTGTTCACCCTACAAATTCAGCAACAAATAATTTGAACTAATTGATTCTTTGAGTTAACGTGTGCTGAAATATGATTAATTAAATTTAATTTATCCTAATTAGTACTTACATCGATTAAGTTAAACTGTTAGGAAAACTTTAGATTCTACAAAGCGTTAATACTTTAATGACAGCAGTACACAAGTCATCTTATCTCTGACTGTTGATCATGATTCAATTTTACATCCATTGAATGTGTACTGATTGATTTATAAGTCTGGCAAAACGTGTTTAGTAGTTAAACTTATCCTCTATCTAGTCTCAAAACATCACTATTTTAAGAAATGCATATATACATTTTTACTTTCTGTTTTATCTTTATAATTACAAGTAGTAACCTCGTATTACGAGGTTCACAGTGGATTTAGACTGCATCAGGTATATTTTAAGTGCCAGATGGCTGCACGGACAGGTGTTTCATTTTACAAAGGTTCTCGCTAATTGTAAAAGGGAGTCCATTCTTTCTTGCAGAAAATTTAGATCTTTCGGTTACTCTGAATAACGAATTGTTTATTTAAAAATTTATCAGGATAAACATTTAATTTTTTCTTTTTATTCATTTGTCCGTATTAACAGATAATAAACCCATTGTGTATATGTAGGCTCTAAAGTTCGATGGTACTATCGCGTTTTAGCGTCACCATCGCACTTTGTTCTACATATATATGTCAGATTGAAATTGTGTACGATCGGTGCCTTCGTCAACAAATGACTCAGCAGTGTAGCTCAAATTAAAAGGTTTAAAAGGCCATATAAAGTACAAATTTGAAGAGCACTGATTACACAAGATTCCGTAAGTTTTTTTGCAAAAAGAGTTAATAAATGTAATCTATATAATGGACATAGTATTGTTGGCAATAAGTGTTTTCATAGAATCTAATCGATATATCAGATTAGTTGAAGAATTCTTATTTTAACAATATGAGCTTTCCACTATATAATTAGTACCAACAAAACCTATTAAACATAATAAAAACGCTAAACAGACAGAATAAATATCATAAAACAAACAAATATTAATAAGAACTGATATTAAATGTTTAGGATATTTTTTTTAAGTTTTTTTTTTCTCTCGATAATGATGCTAGGATTTCCAATATCATCGTGAAAACATTAGACTTGTCTTAGCCATCTTTTTATTCTTGTCTTTCATTTTTGCTAAGATGCTTTGTCTACATGCTTTTTTGTGTTTCTTTGTTACATATGACGTGGCTCTGTACTTAAACATCCCGTCATTGTTTTAGTGTGCCATGGTAAATGTTTGTTTACATATTTGTTTGTTTTTATAGTGATTAAGACAATAACACACTGATGACTGCTGTACCCCTAATTTTGATATTTTTACCTATTATGTCTGTTTGTTTTGTTTACACATCATTGTCAATATAATGGAAATGTTTGCGACTGAGATCACCCCCAGTTGTTGGTGGGGTTCGTGTTGCTTAGTCTTTAGTTTTCTATGTTGTGTCATCTGTACTATTATTTGTCTGTTTGTCTTTTTATTTTTGGCCATGGCGTTGTCAGTTTGTTTTCGATCTATGAGTTTGACTGTCCCTCTGGTATCTTTCGTCCCTCTTTCATACAAGTGAGAGGTTTAGCTAGCTATAAAACCAGGTTTAATCCACATTTTCTACATAAAAATTTGCCTGTACCAAGTCAGGAATATGACAGTTGTTGTTCATTTTGGTTGGTTTGAGCTTTTGATTTTTGCCATTTGTTAAGGGACTTTCCATTTTGAATTTCAGTATTTTAGTGATTTTATTTTTTGTTTTTCATAACTTTGTGTAATAATTTGATATTTGTATAATATGAAAACAATGTGGAACAAGAACTGCTAACCGTCCGGAGCAACTGATTTTATCTCCGTTTTTTTTAGGGGGATGTTGGTGTTAAGAAAATCTTTTATTATCTATGTAGATTTTTTTTTCTTATTTATTTTTTTCGTCGTATTTTGCCATGGTGTTGTCAGTTTGTCTTGATATCTTTCGCCTCTTATTGAAGTCTATTTTAGATATTATATGTTCCTAACATGTATATGTATCGAATATATATTTATGTAAGTTTGAATTTTTGTCTGTGAAATTTGTCAAATGTTTATTATGCATAAATCATTTTCCGTGTTTTCTTTTATTTCTTTTTCTTTTTCCTTTTTCGTTAAATAAATTGTAATATTAAAGATCAATATTTATTTTTGAATCAAATATTAAGAATCTATACACAAAATATGAACATTCCAGCTGCGTATTTTTTTTTTCTTACCAATAGATATTTAAACATTTGACCTCGGCATTTCAAAGTTTTTGTAAATATTTATACATGACAAAAATTTTAGGATTTTGGAATCCTCAATTTTTCAACTTCGTACTTTATTTGACCTTTGAGCGTCTTGGATTATTATTTTATAGACGAAAAGCCCGCATAACATATTTTAGTTCTGGTATCTACGATGAGTTTATTAAGTAAACAACTATGGTATTTATATATATTTTTATATCCAGATTAGACATCTTTTGACGGTACGAAAGGGTGTCACAATTATTGATTATAGTTGATAAAAACCTGGCATTTAAATTTTGTCTGTTTTCTAATGGAACGTTGTCAACCTACTCAGCACTAAATTAACGAACATGTATTCTAAAGTAAATTTTTTTCACAGTTTATCAATAAATCTATTTAAGTTAATTCAGTGCATTCATGGTGTAGCATGGTGACAAATATAAGTTACTGCTACGACCTCTTTTATGATAAACAATAGGTTTTAACTACTAAAAGAAATAGATAAGATGCACATCAGCAGGATTTGTTTACCTTTAAAAGTATCTGAGATCACCCCAATGTTTTTGTGGGGTTCGTGTTTGCTCAGTTTTTAGTTTTCTATGTAGTGGTTTGTGTACTGTGGTTTGTTCGATTGTCATTTTCTCTTTAAACTATTGAGTTGTACAGGTTGTAAGTTAATTTCGACTAATGAGTTTTAATGTCCCCTTAGTATTTGTTGCTTCTCTTTATTGAGATGGCATTCGATGACCTCCACAAAGCCCTATAGTACCAGATACTTAGGATTCAACGTGAGTTGTGTGCATCATGTGTCAAAAATTCAAACGAATTCCCACAAATTTATTTGTGGGTGATAAAGGTTGGACGATGCAGGATTTCCATTGTGAATTGTAAACAATTACTATGCTGTATTTATAAAAACATAAAATAAGGAAATGTTGTATGAATGCCAATGAGACAACTATCCACCAAAGTTCAAATGAAGTGGATGTAAGCACTTATAAGCAACCGTACAGACTTATTTAAAGTTTGAAACGCAACCTATGATGTACCTGAATAGTGCATATCTAACTGACTACTCAGCCCATCGAATACTTAGCCACCAAATGCATATTATCAATAGTCTGTCACTTACCCTTCCTAGTTCACACTTTCATTGGAACCTCTAATATGAGATTCACAGAGACATTTCTTTGAACATAAAGTGTGTTCTTTACGATAAAAAAGAATGTAACAATTAATATTAATTAAGTTAATAGTTTTGATCTTCCAAAACAGGAGATTTATTCCCATGTTTAATAGGTGAAATTCCTGTTGCGTATCGTCTGTTGAAATATCAATCCTCCAAACTCAACATACATATTGTCGATCAAAAATATATAGAATATAGAAAAATGGTCTAGATAGTTGATCAATAAACCTTTTATTGACTTCAACCAGCGGTGTCAGTTAGAGGTGGATTCTTAAAACTTCTTTAAAGATCTACTTCAAAATATACATGATCAAAATTTTAATCAACAGTTCACAAAACAAAACAAAAGAACACGAACAGGAAGTGCAAAAGAAGTTATTCGTTTTTTTAGGCACACTTACAACATAGTGGTAAAATAATTAGTAATTGGGGTAGTGAAATTTGCTCATTGTCATTTTATGAGTTTTCATGATAACCATGTAAATGAAGTCTGACTGATAGTACCGTGCACGTGCATAACTAACACGTATCCTTTGGACAGTTTATTTTACCTTTGCTGGTTGTCTTTGGTTACCGGAACTTATTCTGTTTTTCATAAGATGTAGACCGTATGATGACATTTATATGACTTTTTGGAACTGATAAGTCAATGCTGTCTCTGTTACATAAACACATATGCTTAGTTCACTTACTTACAAAATATTTGCGTCCGGATTATGCATGTTATAATGTCAGCATGAAGTTAAACAAAAAGTCAATCCTTTCTTTTATTCATGTAGAATAATTGGGAAATTCGTTCTAAGCTTCATATTCATGACTTTTGAAAACAAAATCAAAATTAGATGTACTTAAAAACAAGAACCGTACAAATCCAAGAATAAAACTGAAGTGGCATATACAATTTTTCACGAAATATTTACTAACAAGCTATTTTCCAAGTTCCAAGCTGAAATATACAAATGTTTTGTGTGTCTTCAATATACACAATAATCCGTTCATCCTAAGATAAATAGCATAGTGTTTGCATGTGTTTTTCGTAACCTTCGTGCAGTTGTGTGTTTTCTGTAAAAATGTATACAACAAAAATCTAGTGTGGTTCATTAATTGGTAAACAAGTACACATATTTGTGTGAGGGCCAGCTGAATCCTGCCTCATGGTGTGGGATTTCACCACTGGGTTTAAGACACATTGGTTGCCTTCGGATGTTTCTGCTCTTTGTTCAGGCTATTGTCTCTTTAAAACGTTCCCCAATATGCATGGATACCATTTAATAACAATATAATTGGGAAGTTATGAATTAAATTCTAATAAAGCCAGCTTATTAAGGAAGTAACACGCACGGTAATATCCTTTAATTTAAAGGCCAGATAATTTTTCTGATTTAAAGTAACTTAGTACTGAAAAATCCTCACATACATAATACTGGCGAATTTGGGGAGAAGACTTCTTATTCCTACTTTTAACAAAGTGGGCCAGTATTATTTCAATCTACTCGATATTTCATCATAAATACAAATCAACTCTCACTTAAGTTACTTAAAATGGCATAAAAAGAATGGTAAAATGGTAAAATATCAGTCCACCTGCGTGAATCTTAAAACAAAATGACATTGACATAAGATGTTTAAACATTGTTATAGTCACGTCAGCAGTATATATAACATTTTTTGTCTAGCTTTGTTTATATAAAGGTTACTACTTAACAGGTGTTTTTGAATATATTTTAAAACAACATCAATTTGGTTATTTATAGCATAAAATCAGACTATCTACGTCTTTTCGGTTGTTGGTTGAGTTGAATATGTGCGTCTAGCAGTATCTTAAAAGATCATCAATATTGCTGTTTATAGAACGAAATAAGACTATCTTCGTCATTTGGTCTCTAAAAGAGAGTTTTCTCATTGACAATCAAACCAAAACTTCCTAATTTTACAAAAATGTCATCATTTTTTTACAATTTGAATTCTGCATGATTGTGTTTTGAGCTTTGCCAGATATCGCGTCTTCTTATACTCTTCAAATGGAAACTCTCTCCTTGACTGACTGATGTTAGGTTTTGTCGTCCGGCTATCTTGGTAGATATTGCGGACTACAATAACATATTTAGCAGTGTTGGATCTGCTGTCCTTTTACCTTTCATCTTGATTCGACCTGGTGGTTGAGGTTGGTATGGTATGTCTGGCCGTTATTGTAAGGCAAAGGCAGTTTGAATGGCCTCTGGCTCTGGCAAGGATATTAGAGAATTATTAGATGATGTACGAAGTAGGTCGGGGCTATCGATGTCAAATTCCTCTGTGAATTCTGTCCTTCATTGTACAACGCTTACTTGTAGGTTTGGATGTAGTGTAACGGCGATGGCATGCCTTCTGGGAGTTATACGGACTAGTGACTCCCTTCTTTACAAACAACCTTTGTGATGACTGATCCGCTGTTAGTATCATAACGTAAAATAAGCAACAACAAAACATCAAACTAAATCTATCAGTAGAATAATGTCCAAACTTTCATCATCAGTGTATTTATATACTAATGTTAACCTTTATCGTACGCAGTTTTTCATTTATGATTATTACTTTCATAACGGGTGCAGTGCAGAGCTTATGTCATTACATATATTTTTATACCTGGATATACTTAATAATGGATGTTATAATACACATTCCATGTAAATCCACATGTACCGGAACCTATTTGCAAACGCTATGCCGATTTTATTGTTTTAAAAATTGCAATTGAAATAAGACTACAGAACTTTTATTCTTATTCGGATGCATAACAAAAAGAATTATTGCACAAGATTTGGAGAAATCTAAAAAATAAAATAAAATAAAATTCCGCGAAAGTCCATTAATGTTTTTGGCGCATTTAAGTCTTTTTAAAACATGACGTCATACAAATGAAACGCTAAAGCTGAAGGTTTTTCCGTTACGTGAACCATCACATTTCGTGTAATTTTATATTAAAATGGATTTTTGAGGTAGGTACTGTTTTATTTTCTATTCTATTGCATTATTCGCATATTTACTGATTTCAGCAAGTCAACATGGCGGCTCCTTAATTACGAAATGTCAACTTTAGATTTGACGAGCTTTTACGAGAAAAACTTGTAAATTAAAAATGGGAAATGTTGGGTTTGAGAATTAAAAGAATTATGCACATTTTGTCTAGCGGTTATTTACGAAATAATCCATGCAAGCTACAGATTTATTAGAATGTTTTAGCTTTATCTAACAGGGAGTAAAAAAGAAAGCCACACACACGGCATTCCCACCCTCGCTTTAGTTTTTTAATAAATTCAGATTCCTGACTTAGGAACAGGTGCAAACAAATGCAGCGGGTTTAAACGTTTTAACGGTACCAAACCTTCACACTTTTTCTGAAACAATAGTGTAACATCACAACACAGAAAGACACACTATAAAATATCAACTGAAAAAGCTTAACTCAATCAAAGGACATATTAACACCAGTGAATGACCGTATTTGTCCTATTAGAATCGAAATATTTCATGGAAGCCATAGATTTGTTGGAAATTTACACATGGCCTGGGCCGTGATATTCGAATTTTATCCTGAGCGTTAGCGAGTTTTTTTTTAACTGCAAATTCTACAGCATGCTTTACTAATCATTACTATATTTTGTCGAAAGTCTGAGAGAAAAGGGTATACACTAAGTATTACATAAAATTAACATTATCAATGATTTGTGTCATTCAGGTAAGGTCAGATGGGCCACTTATCATGCCGTTCAAAAACATTCGACCAGCTACTAATAGTAGCTGAGATACGGAATTCACTACGGAAACTTAACCTTGTTCATTGATCAATGAAACGAAGTCGAGGTCAGGTGAACCATGTCTGACGAACATGTAGACCTTGCAAGACTACCATATGATATTTATCAAATATAGTTATCCTTGAATTCCAGGTCAGTGAGGCATTCACTAGACGGAAACAAGAGATACATTTTTGCAGTCACTGAGCCATTCAAATGAAGTCAAGGACAATGATCAACTGATATACGTAATGTGTAACACAACGTATCTATATACAATAGTTATCAAAGGTACAAGGCTTATAATTTAATACGCCAGACGAGCGTTTCGTCAATATAAGACTCATCAGTGACGCTCAGACCAAAATAGTTAAAAAGCCAAACAAGTACAAAGTTGGAGAGCATTGATGAACCAAATTTCCAAAGAGTTGTGCCAAATACGGCTTAGGTTATCTATGCCTTAGTATTTCGAATAATTCATATTTTGCAAATAGAAATGACCATAACAAAGTATTATCAAACCAATAACTTAACCCTCTAAAAGAAAGCTATACAAATAGTTTAAGCCGTTGCTGTCGACACCAGCACCATATTGTTTTCTCTATGCCATGCATTCTGCGACTTGCATCGAATGCAAGTTACTAAAAGAAACCTGATATTAGATCACTGACTTAGACCTGGTCGGTGAATTTTCAAACTTGCAGAAGTGTTATGATATTGTAACTATCATATTTATTTAGTTGGCCTCATATATGTTTACACTGTGTACAAAATAATACACATTGTGTTACAACTATGCAGTTTAGAAATCACTGGAACAATCATTGATACTCATGGAATGAATAGAACTTTCTATTTCACTTACATAACGTTTCCAGAATGATCATAACAAAAGATGCGTAATTTAAATTTCTAGCGTTGTCTAGAAGTTTCCATTTGAGTATATATATAAGTATGCAGACCATAGAGACTTGGATATAGATAGACCTAGACATCGATAAACATCAACATTCTCAGCAGTTGGATTGCCACTTTTATTGAAAACTACATCATATTAGATTGTGACCTATTAGATATAATATTCTGTGGATTCCGAGAAGATTTCTGGATAAAGAAAAGATAAAAGATTGGACATATATTTTGAGAGTTAAGTTGACATTTCTTTTTATGTAATACTTCTTGTAAACTTGTGTATGATAAATCTTGCTAAATTTTATTATTGATTTGTGTCTTTTGTTGGCCACAATTAAAAGTCGATTTTTCTGTTCATAACAGAAATTGGGGCTCGTGTCCGGGATAACGTAAATATCTTATTGAAAATTTTTTCAGTATTTTTCATTAGAACTAGCCAACAAAATTCTACAAAATGGCATTTGATGCCGGTAAATTTTTGAAAACGCCAGACCTGGAGGGGTTTGATAATTTAAAGAAAGAGGAATTAGTGTTGCTTGCTAAACATCTGAAATTAGACTTTAGAGTATCTATGAGAAAAAATTATAAAAAATTTGGTAATAGACAAATTAGTTGACGCAGAAATTTTAGGTGAAGAGGCTCTTGAACTTAAGGTAAAAAATGTTGACGCTATCAAATTAAAACAGCTTGAATTAGAACATGAACTCAAAATAAAACAATTGGAAAAAGAAGAAAGACAGGTAGAAATGAAGGAAAGGATAGAGATGGAGAAAAAAGAAAAAAAGAAAGGTTAGAGATGGAGAAAAAAGAAAAAGAAGATGAATTTAAATTAAAATAAGATGAATTGAAATTAAAACAGGCAGAACTTGAAATGAGGGAAAGGATAGAGATTGAGAAAATGAAACTTGAAATGGCAAAAGAAGAAAGCAACACTAAATTGATGCAGCAAAAAATATACGTTTGGTTCCCAAATTTTGTGAAAAAAACAGTTAATAAATTTTTTCCACAGTTTGAGAAAATTGCTCAAAATTTGAAATGGCCGAAGCCTTTTTGGACTACAATGCTGCAAAGTGTTTTTGAGGGCAAGGACGATGAAATTTACTCAGCACTTTCATCAGAAAATAGTTCTGATTATGACAAGGTTAAAAAGGAAGTTTTAAAAGCTTATGAGCTAGTGCCAGAAGCATATAGACAGAAATTAAGGTCTTATAAAAAGTTTGATTCACAAACCTATGTTGAATTTGCTAGGGAAAAAGGAGATCTATTTGATAAATGGCTTACGTCAAAGAAAATAGATAAAAATTTTGATAAATTAAGACAATTGATGTTATTAGAAGAGTTCAAGCAGTGTGTTCATTTAGACTTAAAAACACATTTAGATGACAAAACTGGTGAGAAATTACAAGATGCAGCTGTTATTTCCGATAATTATACCCTTTCACATAAAAGAAGTTTCAAAGGTCAAAATTTTAATACTTCGAGTGGAAATTACAAGAATCAAAGCACTGAGTGTACTGATAGTAAGCCTGTTGCACAGAATAAGAGTCAGTCTAGTTATAATATGTCTAGTCCAAAATTTGATACTTTTGAGAAGAAGTCATTGACTTGTGCTTATAGTAAGAAGAATGGTCACCTGATGGCTGATTGTTTCAGACTCCAGAAGAAGAATGAAAGAGATAATAAGCCCAAGACCAGTGCTTGTACGACACCCCGTGTTGCCAATACGTTGGAATGTCCTGCGAGTCGGGCTTTTAAGTCCAGTTTTTGTGATTACATGGAGGATTATAAACCTTTTATGTCTGATGGGTTTGTTTCTATTGTTGATAATACTACTCCTCAGCCTATTAGGATTTTACGGGACACTGGAGCTTCTCAGTCTTTATTGTTAGAAGGTGTGTTGCCTTTGTCCGTGGAGACTTCTGTTGGTGCCTCCGTTTTGTTACAAGGTGTGGAGTTAGGTTGTATAGATGTTCCCCTCCATCGTATTTATCTGAAGTCAGATTTGATAACTGGACCAGTTGTTGTGGGTGTTCGTCCTAATCTCCCTTTTGACGGTGTTTCATTATTGCTAGGAAATGATCTAGCTAGGAACAAAGTGGTTGCTGAACCAATTGTTACCAATGAACCGGATGTGGATGTTAAATCACCTAAAGATGATGCTGAACTGTATCCAGCTTGTGTCGTTACTAGGGCGATGGCTAGAAAACAACAAAATGAGGATTTGCAAGAAGACCAGTTTGATTACATGGACCTTTCTGACACCTTTCTAGCCGACATTGAAGGTCCCGGTAGCTCAGAGAAGGCCGTCATAAGACCACATAGTATATGCAAGAATGTAAGTATGCCCTGGCCAGACGTAAACAGCCATTCATTAGACCGAAGGAACTTTGTCGAAGAACAAAATAAAGACCCTGATGTTCTTCAGCTCTGCAAGAGGGCTCAACCACAGGAGGAAGCAGACAAAGTGGCCGAATGCTATTACCATCAAGACGGTATTTTAATGAGAAAGTGGAGGCCCCCGATGCTACCCCAGAGGAGGAATGGAGAGTGGTATACAAAGTGGTGGTGCCTCAAGTCTATAGGCAAGACATTATTGGTCTTACCCATGACACCCCCTTGGCTGGACACTTAGGCATAAGGAAGACTTGCCTTAAGATCTTGCAGCATTTCTACTGGCCAAGACTAAGAAGTGATGTCGCAGAATACTGTAAATCATGCCATACACAGGCAATGTTTTCCAACGTGATTTTAACATGAGAATCACGTGATATTCACGTTGTCCACACCACGTGAGTAGAACGTGAAACGAGCAGAAACGTAATATTCACGTTGTGAGCACAACGTGATTAAAACGTTGGTCACACGTGATATTCACGTTGTGTATAATGCCACATGATATCAACGTGATAATACAACGTGATATTCACGTTAAATATATACCACGTGATATAAACGTGATAATACAACAGGACATTTATGTGAAGCAGCCACTTGGAAAAATGAAATATTGTCTTTGTTGTACTCATTGACATATCATTTTTTTTCCTGGCCATCTCTATTTGAAGATGTTTCTCTGGTTCTTTATCTTTAAAGTACGGTAAAAGTGAGTTAAACATCAATAAATTGTCTTGTAGGTTATAACTGTTTATCAGCTACCTCATATGCATGTTTAATGTACCTGTTATCATCCTGAATATGTATGTAATATTTGCGGCTGGATGTTTAGCATCCATCAAAACTTAACTATCATTACAATATATTTTAATCCAAATCTTATTTCAATGTTTAAAAGGAAGTCGAATTCGAAATTGCACAACAAATTATGCAAAACCAAATGTATACCAAACAACAATTCAACAATTCAATACAAACAAGCTATTTTACAATGTTCATTCTTCAAGAGTTGTGTCCCTTGTAGGTTTATCATGATCTAAAAATAATCAGCTTATGACTAAAAAATTGTCCCTATCAAAGACAAATATTACCAAATGTAAAATAAAAAAAAAACACTTTCCAACTTGAAATTCAATTATATTTATATTTAAGAATATTTTAAACAGTTAACATTTGATAAGTTACTGAAATAGTAACAAATAATATTTGAATGTTCTATCTTCTAAATGCTCCACTCTTAGAAATCTTCTTCATCTGAAAGGATAAAAAATTTTATTTATTGTTATAAGTATTATCTTATTTTAGCATACATAATGAAAGCTTTATTTTACTTCTATTATGAATGTTGCTTTTGCTTAAATGTAAACAACAATGTGAGGGCTGTTCCAAAAATAAATGTAAGGGGGAGGAAGGCACTTTTGTATTTGACCCCACCATGCATACATTTTAATTTGGATATTTCATTTAAATGTTCAAGCAGTCTTCTTAAATAACCTCCACCTGTCAAATTTTAATAAAAGTGCCTGGAAAAGGCCTGATAAAATTCTCAATTGAACCAGCTGTCAGTAACTGCAAGTACTCTCAGATCTTTACTTACTGTCTTTTTGTTGTTGGGATGTACAATTACCAGTCCATGTCCCCTTTGTGCTTTTGTTATATATGTATTTCTATTTGTATCCATCTAATATTCTGTATGTATGTGCCTGTCCCAAGTAAGGAGCCTGTAGTTCAGTGGTTGCTGTTTGTTGCTGTGTTACATATTTGTTTTTTTGTTAATTGTTTTGTACATTAATAAGGCTGCCAGTTTTCTCGTTTGAATTCTTTAAAATTTGTGATTTACAGCCAACTGTGGTAGGTGGGCTTTGCTCATTCTTGAAGGCTGTACAGTGACCTATAGGTCTTAATTTCTGTTTCATTTGGTCTCTTGTGAAGAGTTGTTTCATCAGCTAACGCTCAGGATAAAATTTGAATATCACAGCCAAGACCATGTGTAAATTTTCAACAAATCTATGGCTTCCATGAATTATTTCTTAAATAAAAAAAACTTTAACAACAGACTGAACTATATATATAGCCAACTATACATTATGGATTTTTTTTCATTGTTATAGGATGTACGATGTACAGTAGCCCATAATTGCTTACATCCACTTTATTTGAACTTTGGTGGATAGTTGTCGCATTGGCAATCATACCTTATCTCCTCATTTTAATAATTTCTATTATCGCCTGTTTAATTCACCTTTTCAGAATCTAAATAAATGCATTCTGTATTATATTTTCAAAAGCATACACCAAAACGTTGTGGTTGCTTTAAAATGTTCTAAAACAATAGAAATTCAACCAATGACATAACATTATTTTCATTTTGGTGTACAAACAATAAGATTACCCATAATCCTTTAGATTCTGAAAATCATTTCTTATTTTTCTTTCCTTCTTTAATTTGTACAATATACACATAAGATATATTTACTTACAAGTTCAGCTATCAACAAAAAGCTTCCTTTTATAGTCTGACTTGAATAGTGAAGGTGTTCTAGCATCTGCTTTACTATGAAGCTGTAAATTAAAAAAAAAAAATAGCAGCAGATTGTCAATATGTGCTTAAGAACAGGATCAAACAAAGCAATAAGGAGAAAAAAGGCAAGCATTCAACTGGAAATCTTAAATATTTTTTTTTAGATCTCAATGCTTTGATCCTTCCATTTAAATCTAGGTCAATGAATTAATAAATAGTTCATAAAATGAAATAAGGTCATGAAAATGATTATATTATACAGTTTTTAAAAATAAAATGAAATTCCAGATATTCCTCAAGGTTCTGAGCATCAGTTTCAGATTGCTGTTAACTTTTTATGTCAATTTAGCTTTTAAGCTATTGTTGCTGTCAACATTGTAAATTCCACAATTACTGGACAGTCATAACTTTAGATTTCAATTTGAATGAGTTGCCAATAAAATAATTTATGAATTACTGAAACTCTAAACATTCAATTATCTTTGATGAGATTTCAAGCATGCAAGTATATAAATAACCTGCAGTATGAAGGATTTAATCAATATTTGGTTATGGGTTGTAACAACATTATTGAACAATGAAGCCAAAAAAATGTATACACTTGTTTGCGGATTCCTGGCAGAAAGTGTATGGTACATTATGCGGTATGGGCTTTGCTCATTGTTGAAGGCCGTACGGTGACCTATAGGTGTTAATTTCTGTGTCATGTGGTCTCTTGTGGAGAGTTTGTCTCATTGGCAATCATACCACATCTTTTTTTTTTATAGAATATATATAGATAAAATAATTTTCTTTTTTTTTTTTCTTTTATCTAAATAATTAATAGATTATATACAACATATTCTGCACTTAAATGGTGCTTTATCAAACAAATTTTGACTTTTACCAGTACTTTACCAAAACAAGAGTGCACACATGAAATGTCTCGCCTTCTTTACTTATCATTGATATTATGTTGATAGTCCTAAATATAAAGCTTTATTACAACTGTCACATAAACTTAACATAAACCAAGAAAACTAAACATTGACCTTTGAACCATGAAAATGAGGTCAAGGTCAGATAAACCATGCCAGGCAGGCATGTACAACTAACAATTCTTCCATAAAACAAATATAGTTGACCTATTGCTTATAGTTTTAAGAAAAACAGACCAAAACACAAAAACTTAACACTGAGCAATGAACCGTGAAAATGAGGTCAAGGTCAAATAAAACCTGCGTGACTGACATATAGATCATAAAATATTTCCATACACCAAATACAGTTGACCTATTGTATATAGTATTAGAAAATAGACCAAATCTCAAAAACTTAACCTTGACCGCTGAACCATGTAAATGAGGTCAAGGTCAGATGACACCTACAGCTAGACATGTACACCTTACAATCATTCCATACACCAAATATAGTAGACCTATTGCATACAGTATAAGAAAAACAGACCAAAACACAAAAACTTAACTATAACCACTGAACCATGAAAATGAGGTCAAGGTCAGATGACACCTGCCAGTTATACATGTACACCTTACAGTGCTTCCTTACACCGAATATACTAGACCTATTGCTTCTAGTATCTGAGATATGGACTTGACAACCAAAACTTAACCTTGTTCACTGATCCATGAAATGAGGTCGAGGTCAAGTGAAAACTGTCTGACGGACATGAAGACCTTGCAAGGTACGCACATACCAAATATAGTTATCCTATTACTTATAATAAGAGAATTTAATATTACAAAAATCTTAACTTTTTTTCAAGTAGTCACTGAACCATGAAAATGAGGTCAAGGACATTGGACATGTGACTGACAGAAACTTCGTAACATGAGGCATCCATATACAAAGTATGAAGCATCCAGGTCTTCTACCTTCTAACCAGGGTTTCCCTGGGTCAATTTTCTTTTCGCCACCTCTTTCGCCAAAACAATATATTTTCGCCACTTTCAATTTTTTTTCGCCAACAAACAAAAACATGTTTTCGTTTAAAATTTCCTTCTCTAACAAAAAAATTAGTTTGCCACATTGCTACTAGTATATGAAAATAAGAAGATGTTGTATGATTGCCAATGGGACAACTCTTCACAAGAGACCAAATGACATAGAAGTTACCAAACTATAGGTCACCGTACATCCTTCAACAATGAGCAAAACCCATACCACATAGTCAGCTATAAAGGCCCCGAAATGACAAGTGTGAAACAATTCAAACGAGAAAACTAACTATGTCTTTTATAATTCTAAATATATATTTTTTAATCTCATTGTCATAAATAAACACTCAATAATAACAAACATTTAGTTTTTAAAAGAGACTGTAAAATTGCAATATAGAATAAGATCATGAAATCATCATGTTGACTTCTGCAAGGGAGCACAGGATTCATCTATAATAGTTTATAAGATACTTCCCGTCTAGTTGAAGGAAAAATCAGAGATTTTTCTTACTTTTGAATATTTTTCTTAACAATAGATTTCTTTTCGGACCATCATTAAAAAGTTTGGACGTAAAATTATGCCTCAAACACGTGCGTTGCTAAAACGATTGTAAATTACCAATTTCAAAAGAATTATTACTCTCAAAAGTTATAAGATGAAATTTAAAGTCAGAGATTTTCTTACTTTTGAACATTTTGTCATAACAACAGATTTTTTCCAGACCATCGTTAAAAGAAAAGAGGAGACGTAAAATGTGCGTCTCTAAAAGGATTGTAAAGTATCCACTTCAAAACAATTATTTCAATCAAAGTTGTAAAATATCCTTTAAGTGACATGTGAAGCCATTTAACCACACCATTTCACGAAACAATATAATCAACACATTTATTAATTATAATCCTTTGTTGCCGATGGCTATAAAATGCAATCAGATGATTATTGTCGTAACAAGTTCAAGGTGAACTCCAGTATTGTCTGATCAGGAAAAGTCCGAGAAACACGAAAACAGTAAACAAGATGGATAAACGCAGTCGAACAGTTATATTTCTTTCGCCAAATTCTTTCGCCAATAATGAATTTTAATCGCCACAATTTTATTTTTCGCAAAATGCGAAATGGCGACCGCCAGCGGAAACCCTGCTTCTAACATATAAAGCTTTTAAGAAGTTAGCTAACGCCGCCACCGCCGGATCACTATCCCTATGTTGAGCTTTCTGCGACAAAAGTTGCAGGCTCGACAAAATGACCCAAAAAATGTAAGGAGATTGAAAGTAAGACAGAAAAAGAACTTATCATATTGTGACCTAAACATCAAAAATTATTTTAGTATACTTGAATAGGAAATGTTTTCTTGTTTTACTATTAAATTACCTTCAGTTTAACTTGATTGCAATCAAAATTCTACAAACTTCTGTAGTGTGATTCTGAAGCACTGCTAAAGTATCATGTCTTCTATTCATCTTACATATATACATATCAGTATATATTTACCTCAAATTCAGATTTTATTTTCTGGAAAAAATAATTATATTCAAATACATGTATATTAACATGAAATTTAATACACTTCTACAGACTGAAAAACAAATGTCACATACTCATCTTTAGTAATGTTAATATTATGAATATTTTATATCATTAAAGATTGGCATCATTGCACAGGGATTTTATGCTGAGAGACTTAAATATTTTTTGTCTGTATGTATAAAACTTTCTTTTTCTTCTCTCAGTTTTCCTCATAAAGGTCTTAGTTCTCTCAGCTTCCTCCACTAATAAAAACAGGACACCAAGAAATAGCATCATAGTGTTTAAAGTGGCGCTAAACACCAATCATTCAATATCTCAATTACTTTTTAGTATGAGGAAATAAAGACATCAATGAATCAATAAATGTCCATTAGTTTGTTTTTTTTAGCATTAACAGTAGTTTTTTTTTTGTATATATAAATGATTCCAATTATATATGCAGGTTTATTGTACAGTGTGTTAAAAATAAAATAAACAGCTGTGATAGAGTGCACGATTGCAAGCCCTCCAAATTCATATCAATTTTGTTTAAAGCAACCAACAATCAATCAATCTTTTCATAATTTTATTTTAGTTGGATATATAAATATAAACTAAATCTATCTATAAATACTACCTTTAGTTCTCTTTAAACTTCTGAAGTAAATCAGAGACATGTGTCTGAGTACATGTATATTTTATTGGGAAAAGGGGGATCCAGGATTTTTAAAAGGGGCATCAAGATATTTTTTACAGAGATTATACAAAGTTGTAGTGCTTTGGTAATTTTCTTTCAAAAGAAAGGCTGTGTTTTATCAACCAATTTTCTCTCCTTTGCACTCCACTTTTACATTCACACCGCACGAAACCCAAATACATGTAATAATAAAAGTCAATATGGGAAAAGGTAACATTTTACCTACGTAAAATATGAAAAGGTCTACATTTTAAAGGTTAATTCATATGAAAAGGGTAGGGTAACAGAACCACCGCAGTACACCCTATCAATTAAGTATTGAAGTCCCCAGCAAGACCCCACCCCCACCCCACCAAGAGAATTTATTAGTACTACTGTCAACATACCTAAATGGGTTGTGAGATAAAATATATACCTGTTTTATCTTCATTGACTTCAAGAGTATCTGCAGGGCTTTAGTTTAGGTCAAGCAAGGACAGATCCAGTTAGCTGTATTTACACTTCTTTTGTATTGATTGTTGATTTTTATTAGTAATTATAAGTTCTAAATTATTATTTTGAAGCATTCATGAATAGATATTTTATAATTGTATGTACATATTTAATGAGTTTTATATCATGTAATGCATGACTATGCCTTTTAAAAAAAAAAAAAAAAACAAACATTTTCCTTCAGTATAACTGTTATAGCTTTTATTTGTATATACAGTGTCTACGAATTATAGTTATCTCGTACCATTGTAAACTCGTACCAATGTCAACTCGTACCACTAAAAAAAAACTCGTACCAATGCAAACTCGTACCACTGCTAACTCGTACCACGGTAAATTCATACCATTGTAAACTCGTACCAACTTATTTAAATGCATTCAAATGGTGTTTAATGATGAATATATACTTTAATTTCACTCAATACCTCTTAAATCTGTAAAATGTATATAATTTGAAATTACAATGACCAATTTGTAGCTAATTTTCCTTGTCTAATTGGATAGAGAAAACCGTGGCAGATTGGCTTTGTTGTCTCCCTTGAATAGACTCTTTTTTAAACTTTTACTGACAACTATTTGATTTAATTTTTAATCATTCCAAATCAGTAACACTGAATAGATTTGGGTATTTTTCTATTGTTTCTAAAAGGATTTTTGAATATTTTTAATGGTACGAGTTTGCAGTGGTACGAGTTCTGATTGGTACGACTTCCCAGTGGTACGAGTTTACGTTGGTACGAGTTAACTTTTTTGGTACGAGTTTACGTGGTACGAGTTTACAATGGTACGAGTCAACTTGCTTCCCGTAAGTCTTTATAGGCTGGGTATTGATCCTTTTTTTTTATGATGTTGTTATGTATTTTAATGTAGATCAGTATGTGACACTTTAATAAACTATTATTTATCTTATCTTGTGATTTTTTGTACAGGTGTGGAGGGTAAACCCCACATCGTCAGAAACAAGTGCATGTGGCCTGTGGTAATTTTCTTTCCAGAGTTGAGTATTTTTGTGATCATTATTGGTCTTCATGATTAACTCATAAAAATCATACCGCCCAGACACGTAAAAATGTTGTTGTGACAGTAAAATTTTAATGAAAAGGACACACAACTCACAAAACATATATCTGTATATGATTTAAATTTAAGAAATTTTAAATTTTGGTTTTATGACAGGTTTTCAAATTCTCAGGCTGTCAAGTTTTCATGAAGACTGCATTTGTTCTGGGAATGATATATTATAATTTACTACTGTACACATGCCTTCAGAACGGGTTTGTGAAAAATATACCTGATATATATATCTCCAAGAGTATCTGTATTACTCTCCGTTGCCAGTACTGTGGTGTCAATATTGGTGTCGTCCAAATGTGTCGTCTGGAGGAGACGCTCGTTTCCGTGAACTGTACGGGATAATTATCTGAGATACGACGCACATCAATTCTCATTTAAACTGCATTTATCGATTGCATTTCATATTAAAACTTTCAAAATATTGATTAAATTTAAAATTTAAATCATATTATGCTACCAGCTGGATAACAAAACAATGTTAATAAATTGATTCCTCTTCTGGGAACACACCGATTCCGAAATTTTCAAGGTGCGCGGTATTTCCGCGGTTATTTTTGGCAAGCAATCTCCTTGTCCCATGTGTGGTACCTGTTTCTTTAAAACTGACAATGTGTGTACTGTACGATAACGGAACTTTAGCAGTGCAGGTAAGTTCGATAAAATTACCGTTTTTTTCTGATTTTGTTTACCTAACCAGAGACATATTATATGTCTCTGCCCTAACTCAGTAACTGGGCTAAGTTTAAGAAATAACGTTTCACACCTCACTTAACACAAACTCGATAAGACACAAGTCAAGCAGATTTACGAACTATTTTCCATATTCAGTGGTGGATCCATAAAGTTTGATAAAAAAGGGGGAATTGACTGCCTAAGGTTAAGGTTTTTAACTATATATTGGGTAGGTAAGTTGTAAACAATTATTTGTCTTCATATTTAATTTACATTGTCAGCTGAAGCATGTGTAGTTTAGAGAAATATATAGAATTTATTTTATCTAATTGATGATAGGATATCATGTCGGTCAGCTTTGAACAGCTTGCTATCTTTTATTTTATGTTTAGCCTAAACATTTATGACATTACTACAAACTTTAAAGCTACATGTGGAAAAAATATTTAAAGTTATATTTCTATTGTGTAATAAATATTATTAACCATTATAAAAATGAAAGATTTTTTTCCATCAATTGAATAATTTGATATATGTTTTAGTGATACAGCAAGTCTGCAAGTCCCTAGATAATGAACAGAGAAAATTGTTGAGGAGCTCATTGGGGGGAAAAACTTAACAAAGGAAATGTACTTTTCTATAAGGAGGAGAAGTGAAAGTAGCAGGTATTATGTACTTGATTAACTTGGCTGTAACAATCAAACCATTGAGATAAATGAACAGAAATATTGTCTATATTTCAATAAATCAGAACGTAAACAAACAACAAAATCAGTAGAGGCATCTGTTAGTTAATACAAAGACATCAATATAAGTGTCAATACAAATGTCAAAAAAAGAGGATGTGGTACGTATGATTGCCAATGAGACAACTCTACTCAAGAGACCAAAGGATACAGACATTAATAACTATAGGTTTGGCCTTCAGCAATGAGTAAAACCTGTAATGCATAGTCATCTTTAATAAATATATAAATGCCACAGAATGACAAATGTAAAACAATTTGTCTGTCTCTGCTCATGAACATTATGTACATGTATCAGAGATGGCCAAAGATCTGTCTTTAGCAGAAGTTCTTTAAAAATGACCAAAAGTGACTGGCGGTTAGAGATATAATTAAAGGCTATATATATTACCTTGTCTATGCAATCGCATTATGTATCTGAGGAGACCAAAGCGTACTAGTATTATTGTTTTTGTCTCATCATCCATCACAAAATTTTCTTCAGTTTACTGATAACTTTGTATCAGGCAGGCTTGTCATTTAATGTATATACATTGTACATTATATATTTAGATCTATAAAGGTCTATGCAGTTTTTTATTTCATTGGGTATGGTAAATATCTTGCATTCAACCTCCAAAAATTCATTTTTCATCCTCATTTGTTTTTCATTACTTTTACTTTCAAATCCCTTAAATACAGTTTTTATACGCCCGTCAAAATTTTGACAGGACGTATTATGGTATACAAATGTCCGGCGTCCGTCTGTCTGTCCGGTGTCCACATGTCGCACCGTAACTTGAGAACCGCTTATCCAAATTTCATGAAACTTAAAATAGTTGTTTCTTATGATGGTCAAACGATCTGTATACTTTTTGGTGAAAATAGGATTTAAACTGTTTGAGTTACGGGACTTTATAACTAAAACAGGGGTGTGTATTTTTCACTTGTCGCGCTGTATCTCAAAAACTATATCTGATTATTGCTTTAAACTTCACACACTTCTTAATTATATTAATTCAAAGATCTGTATACATTTTGGTGATGATTCAAAATTTTATTTTAGAGTTATTGAGTTTTTTGTAAAAAAAGGGGGGTGGGTTTTCACATGTCACGCCATATCTCATAAACGATTTGTGATTAATGCTAAAACTTTACACACTTCTTAGTTAAATTAGTCTAAAGATCAATATACTTTTTGGTGATGATTCAAAATTTTATTTTAGAGTTATTGGGTTTTTTGTAAAAAAAGAGGGGTTTTCACATGTTGCATCGTATCTTAAAAGCCATTAATGACTATTGCTTAAAACTTTACGCACTTCTTAGTTATATTAATCTTTAGATCTGTATATTATTTGGTGATAATTCGAAATTTTATTTTAGAGTTATTGAGTTTTTTGTAAAAAAAGTTTTTTTTCACATGTCGCGCTGTATCTCAGAAACTATTTATGATTATTGCATAAAACTTCTCACATAAGACGAAGGGCGTATCATGCGCTCATGGCGCAGCTGTTTATTTATTTTTATATTATCCATGATATATTTATACAACCTCAATTTTTTGCAACCATATTATGGTATGGCGTTGTCTTCTGAAGACTTTTTTTTTCCAGGCAATAACTTTAGTAACTAAATGGATCTTTATGAAATTATACCACATGGTTCCATACCTCAAAAGGAGGTTGGGATTGATTTTGGGGGTTATGGCTTAACAGTTTAGACATAAGGGCCAAAAACAATACTTTTTAATACTTTGTACAAATTGCTCTTTTCTTGACCAATATAATTTCAATTGGATTTAGTTCAACGTCTTGATTTTCTTTATTTTATCAAATCTAGATTTTGGGCTCCATTTTTAGAAGGTCCACATTTAGGACCAAAGGGTGCACTTTGTCATCTCAAGACATATTAAATTTAATAATTGGGGTTTCTATGATATGTCATATCTAACAGTGTTACCGGTAAGTTAGAATTTTAATTTTGTGCTCTGTTTTCTAATTGGTCCCCATTAAGAACCAACATGTCCAAAGTGTAAAATTTGTTTGAATTTTAGTTTTTTCGATATGATTAATCTAATCATGCAGGTAGATTTTCCGATATTTGGCCGCATGTTAAAATTGTTCTACATATCACGTTCTTGGGGTCCGAAATTTAACTATTTTGGTTTCAATAAAATTGCATTATTGGGGTTCTTTCATATGCTGAATCTAACCTGGCACATATTTAGATTTTGGGCCCTGTTATTAAATAGGTCCACATTGGGGTTCATAAGGTTCAAAATAAAACTTTGTTTGATTTCATAGAAAATGAATTCTTGTGGTTCTTTGATATGCTGAATGTAACCTTGTTTTAGATTTTGGAAATTGGACCATAATAGGTACTGGTAACCATAAATGTCCAATTTCAAAATTTTAATTTCTTAGGCCACATTCATTCTGTGTCCATCCTATGCTGTGTTGCTTATTTCTTTATAATCTTAATTCATATCTGTATCAAGATTGACTGTTTTGTCCATACTTGTCCCAACCGTTCAGGGTTCAACCTCTGCGGTCGTTCATATCAAACTGAGCCCTGCACTTTATTTTCAAATTACTTATACTCGTGTTAGAATCAAATTTTTTTGTATGTATATGCATACTCAATTTAATGTTATATCCTATTGTATACAGAAGTTAAACTTGTGTCTTATCCTATTTTAGTCAATTGACAAATAAAATTATCATAAACTAAAACATACTATGAGCATGTTCAGTACCAGTAGAATTCAATGACAAAGTTAATAAGCTATTATTACAATTTCTTTGTTCTTACTTAGATTTTCGTATGTTTGCAGGGAAAATTGACAGAGTGAAACATCTTCTAGGAATAAAAAGAGGAAATAAGTGTCTGAAGCAGTAAATCATTATAACAACAAGACTATGAAAAGAAGATATCAGAACATGAAATGAGTTAATTTCAGTAAAAAAGACTTGCTACAGAATGTACCTCTTGTAATTCTATTGAAGACCATTGTCAACTTTAAGTAAAGGAAGATTTTAAAAAATAGAACAGGAAATGAAGAAAAAAACTCAATCATCAAAGACCATAACAAAGCAAAATGTATATTTCTAATTAGTCTGGTAATTCAGAATAACTTGTGTGAAGGAATAATATTGTACATGTAGTAAACAACATACAATAATTGTCATTTTGGTCTCTTATGGAGGGTTGTCTCATTGGCAATCATACCACATCTTCTTTTTTATACAATTTCACTTTTTTACGACCGCACAAAAAATTTTGTGGTCGTATATATTGGTATCAAGTTTTCATCGTCGTCGTCCAAAGACAGTTGGTTTCCGGACAATAACATTAGTATAAGTAAATAGAAATTCATGAAATTTATACACAAGGTTTATAACCTCAAATGGAAGGTTATGGTCCCAACAGTTTATGAATTAGGGGCCAAAAAAGGGGCCCAGAATAGCATTTTAGTAGTTTCCAGACAATAACTTGTGTTAAGTGTATGCATCTCTCTGATATTATATGATATTTATAGGGGGGAGGGGTGTCAGAAACCTATTATGTGTCAAATATTTAATTACAATCCAAATTCAGACCTGTATCAAGTGCTAATATTGTGTCCATTTTTTCCCAACTATTCAGGGTTGGACCTTTGCAGTTGTATCCAGCTGCGCTTAGCAAAGCAAATTATTTTCAATTGGTGAATTTTTATGTTGTACTATCATAACTATGGTTACAATCATGACAGTAGTCTTTTTTGTATTAAATATGAATAAAACTTTTGCCTCAAATCAGTGCAACAATAGTGATAGTAACTGTACATTTAAGTCTTGCTTAAACTGAAAGTTAAGGTACATGTACATGTAGATTACTACTTTTCTGGTGACAGTACTACTTGAAGGTAGAATTTATATGCCTGATGCGTTACCTTACATGTATATGTTCACTTGATACACGAACATCCAACATGGCCTATGCAAAAACAACTTGCACTTACATACATGTATGTAATCCATGTAATATTAATATGAAATTCACATCACAATCATGTGAAAAAATAGACCTGAAAATAACACAACTTTTACACGTTAAAATAACATGGAAAAATCAACATGTGAAATTAACACAATATTTACACGTTAAAATCACGTTAAAAAATTTACATGTGAAATTAACACAATATTTACACGTTAAAATCACGTTAAAATTTTTACATGTGATAATAATGTTATATTTAAACGTGAATAACACGTGAGCAGATTAAAACGTGATTATCACGTGAGAATATCATGTTTGTAAAATACACGTGATATAAACGTTTAACCGATGTGATACACACGTGGGAAAAACGTTGTTCTCACGTGATGAGCACAAACGTGAAACACACGTTGGAAAAAATTGCCTGTGTATATGCCAGGTTGTTGGTAAGCCTAACCAGAAAATACCACCAGCACCACTTCTGCCTATTCCAGCCTTTGAAGAACCTTTTAGCAGAGTACTAATTGATTGCGTTGGACCTTTACCGAAGACCAAGACCGGAAATGCGTATTTATTGACGATCATGTGTACCTCCACTCGTTTTCCTGAGGCTATTCCGTTAAGGAATATCAAGACACCTACTATTGTCAAGGCTCTGATCAAATTTTTCACGCTAGTAGGACTTCCCAAGTTTATACGACCAGGGTTCAAATTTTATGTGAGGTTTATTTCAGCAAGTCGTGTACCAGTTAGGGATCGTCAGTATAGATCAAGTGCTTATCATCCAGAATCTCAAGGTGCCTTAGAACGTTTTCATCAAACATTGAAGAACATGATTAAAACTTTTTGTCTTCAATTTGACAGGGACTGGGATGATGGTGTTCACTTTTTACTTTTTGCGGTCCGAGAGGCTGTTCAAGAATCCCTTGGTTTTAGTCCCTTTGAGTTGGTATTTGGTCACACTGTAAGGGGACCTTTAAAATTGATTAAGGAAAAATGGCTTACTAAACACACTGACTTGAATCCTCTAGACTATGTATCTAGATTTAAAGAAAAATTGTATACTGCTTGTCAAATTGCTCAGAACAATTTAAAAACTGTTCAGAATAAGATGAAAATATGAAAATAAAGATGTCAGGGACAGAGTTTTTGAGCCAGGTGATAAGGTACTTGTATTTTACCAGTCCCTGGACATCCATTACAAGCTAAATATTGTGGTCCTTACACCATAGAGAGTAAAATCAATGATTTGAATTATATTGTAAAAACACCAGGTCGGCGTAAACAAAATAGAGTGTGTCACATTAATATGTTAAAACCATATTTTGAGCGTACTAATGAAGGTGAGAGTAAACCAGTTGCCACTTTAGCCATAGGTAAATTGGAGAACAATCATGACAAACAAGATGTAATTGAACCACCTTTTAGTTCTAAAACTATAGAAGAGACAGTTAGATTGAAAAATTCAGAAATTTTGTCAAATTTAGATTCAAAACTTGCATATCTGTCTTTTGATCGTAGAGAAAAATTAAAAGCTTTGGTATTTTCTTTTAAAAATCTTTTTCCAGATGTGCCAAACAAAACCACTACTGTTTGTCATGATGTCGATGTTGGTGATGCTTCTCCAATTAAGCAACATCCTTACCGGCTCAATCCACTCAAACTTGAATTTATGAGACAAAAAATTAAATATATGCTTGACAATGATATTATTGAGCCGAGTAACAGTGAATGGAGCTCTCCTTGTCTGCTTGTGCCCAAAACCAGATAAAACCTTTCGTTTCGTAACTGATTTCAGAAAAGTAAGTTCTGTTTCAAAATCTGATTTCTATCCGATTCCAAGGATAGACGACTGCATTGATAACATTGGACAAGCAAAATTTGTGAGCAAATTTGATTTATTGAAAGATTACTGGCAAATCCCATTGACACAGAGAGCTCGAGAAATATCAGCTTTTGTCACACCAGATGGCTTATTTCAATATACTGTAATGCCGTTTGGCATGAAAAGTGCTCCAGCTACATTTCAAAGAATGATCAATAATGTTATAAAAGATTTAGACTGTTGTTATGCTTATATTGATGATCTTATTGTATGTAGTGATAGCTGGGAAGAGCATTTAACACATTTATATGATACTTTTGATAGATTGTCACAATCAAATTTAACTGTTAATCTTGATAAAAGTGAATTTTGCCAGGCCACTGTTGATTATTTAGGGCATACAGTTGGCCAAGGTCAAGTGAAACCTATTATGGCTAAAGTGGATGCAATTACCAAATTTCCTCCTCCTACAATTAAGAAACAACTTATGAGATATTTAGGCATGATTGGATTTTACAGGAAATTCTGTTCAAATTTTGCTACTGTTGTTCAACCATTGACTCATCTGTTACGGAAAGATTCTAAATTCATCTGGAGTGAAAATTGTCAAAACGTTTTTGACAATAGCAAATCACTTTTAATTAATAAACCAGTTCTGATCACTCCAGACTTTGAAAAACAATTTAAACTTGCCGTTGATGCAAGCGATGTAGGAGTTGGAGCTGTTTTATATCAGGAAACACATGATAATGTTGAAAAACCTATATCATATTTTTCTAAGAAATTAGATAAACATCAGAAAAAATATTCAACTATTGAAAAAGAGTGTTTTGCACTGTGGTCTGCACTTCAACATTTTGATTCATATTTAAATCCCACTGCCCATCCTATTCTTGTTTATACTGATCATAATCCTCTCACCTTCATACATAAAATGAGAAACAAGAACCAGAGATTGACTAGGTGGAGTTGTGTTATGATATTGTAACTATCATATTTATTTAGTTGGCCTAATATATGTTTACACTGTGTACAAAATAATACACATTGTGTTACAACTATACAGTTTAGAAATCACTGGAACACTCATTGATACTCATGGAATGAATAGAACTTTCTATTTCACTTACATAACGTTTCCAGAATGATCATAACAAAAGATGCGTAATTTAAATTTCTAGCGTTGTCTAGAAGTTTCCATTTGAGTATATATATAAGTATGCAGACCATAGAGACTTGGATATAGATAGACCTAGACATCGATAGACATCAACATTCTCAGCAGTTGGATTGCCACTTTTATTGAAAACTACATCATACTAGATTGTGACCTATTGGATATAATATTCTGTGGATTCCGAGAAGATTTCTGGATAAAGAAAAGATAAAAGATTGGACATGTATTTTGACAGTTAAGTTGACATTTCTTTTTATGTAATACTTCTTGTAAACTTGTGTATAATAAATCTTGTTAAATTTTATTATTGATTTGTGTCTTTTGTTGGCTACAATTAAAAGTCCATTTTTCTGTTCATAACAGAAGGCAATGAAATGTGTTAGCTACTACACGCTTCGACAGTTGTATATGATATTAAATTGAGAATGAAAAGGAAGAATGTGTCAAAGAGACCACATCCTGACCAAATAGTAGAAAACATCGGAAGGCTTGTTGTTAACAAGTGTTTGTAGAATACATCGATACTTTACTAAACCCAGTTTTTGGAGATAACCTTTAACTTCGTGTCAATTGGATAGCCAATCTATGCACAATTAGGTATGTAAAGTGATTTATCTATTTTTAATGTTCATGGTTGTTTTCATAACGTTGACAGACACCACTCTAATTTTCACTGTTTGCGGTATTTCTCGTTTCTAAAGAGCAAAGATATACTTAGACTTGCTTATTCTTTTCATTCTACGTAAATATTACAAAAGTTTTGGAACAAAGTACAATTGAATGTGCTTCCTCACTCACAAAAAGAAAATTGGATATTTACCTTGAAATCATCACCAACAACTTCTCTCAAAACATGAAGAAAACAATCATTTTGTAGGGCAACTCATAATTCTTAATATATACAAATTATCTCTAGTGGTCACTTGTAACGAATCTTACCAATTTTGAGATGTTTATGGTTCAAGGGCTTAGGCTATTGAAGAGTTGAATGACAATTTTAAAATGTGCACCCTATAAGTGAAAATGCGGGTTTTTTTTTTTTTTTTTTTTTTTTTAATTTTAGCTTTGAACTGTGACCCAAGTTTAGGAAAATCATGACCACTGTAGATAGCGCCGACATCGATATTTTAATGAGGTTTGTTTTTATTTTAATAATGATACAAACTACAGCCGTGTTGTTTTTTAGTGTATGGCCAGGTATTATGGAATAAACTCATCGAACTAGTATCGAGTCGGGTCTGGTTAAAAAGGGGTGAACACTTTAAGTTGAATGGCTAATAGCGTAATTTGTTTTGCTCATATTGATGCTTCAACTTTAATAATTTCCTTTTCAAAGCAAAGCTAACTTTTATCTCCACTTATATTATTTTGATATAATCTTATACTCAAATGTACACTTATATACAATAATACCATAAATTGCTAGTACTATGACAGTCAACATATCCCCTTGTTTTCTTCTTTTCTATTCACATCTTACTTTTTAAGACGTTTTTGTTCTTTGCCAAGAAGACTGCTATATAAATACATTAGCATATAAGATATCTGCACGTTGATTTGGTTTTACGAATGATGTCCTTGTACCAATGATAAAATTTTGTAAATGTTTTGACAAGTATGTGTTATAGAAAATTATATATGTAATTACTGCATTTTTATGTTTGTATGAAGCAGACACGAATGGAAGTGAACAACATTCTAATTTTCATGAACATTCAATAGACGAAGCTAAAAAAAGGGGCGAAAGATACCAGTGGGACAGTCAAACTCATAGATCGAAAATAAACTGACAACGCCATGGCCTTATTTGCGTAAACTAAACTTCACTTAATAAAAAAAGTCCCATTCATCGATAAACTCAGATAAAAAGAACAATGCCATAAGGTTCAGGCTTTAATTAAATCTTTATTTGGATAAGTTGATGCAAGCATACGATCTGAATTATATCTTATACTGTTAGAGGCATATATTGTTTAACAACCATATTATATTTATGTGTAAACAAGATAATTATGAGCTAAGAAATTCAAATAGTTCTTGCATTTTTCAGAGTAGGTTTTAATAAAATTCAAACAAATATACTTTACTGTTGATTAGCTGTCACTATCCTATAGATAAACAAATGTTGGTTATATTTATAACTTAGAATCTTCATTGAAGATAGAACACGTATGTTTTGTTAATTAATTCGTTTGATTTGTCATTTGTATTCAAGAGTGACATCCCTTTGAACTATGTTTTAATTTCAATTACGAATTAATTCGTTAATTGTTTTCCTTTTTAATTTCATCTTTTCGTATAGTTATTTTTTTTAATCTTAAATCATTACAAAATTTATAAATTTGATAGAAAAACCTTTCAAATAATTATATACCAATAAATCTTATACGCATCGTTGTCAATATATTGGAATTTGATGCGACTGTCATATAATTGCAAAGTTTAGCTAGCTATAAAACCAGGTTCAATCCACCATTTTATACATAAGAAATGCCTGTACCAAGTCAGGAATATGACAGATATGTTTGAGCTTTTGATTTTGCCATTTGATTAGGGACTTTCCTTTTTGAATTTTCCTAGGAGTTCAATATTTTTTGTAATTTTACTTCTAATAAAAAAAAAATTTACTTAATGAGGATAATCAAATACTATCAATTACCGTAAGGTAAAAATAAATTTTTGTGCAAGACATTGAAGGTGTCATTGCATTTAATTTTTTAGTATTGTGCTGATGATACATGTCATAGTATCTTTTATCATTGTTTTGTGAAGATTTTTGTGTAATATGGAATATATGTATTGTAAATAGATGTTGAATAATTGAATACAGATAACAAAAATAAAATTAAGATAAAAATAAATTAATTTAATGCCCCAAAAGGCGCAAGAAAGGGCCGACGCGCAAGACGCTCGTGGATAGTCAAGGTCGTTAAATAACTCCTCTCGTCGTCGATGACGCAATTAACTGTGAGAGTACATAAAAACATCTGCCTCAAACTATTCCTGTAATTATTTTCTTTTAAAGCCGTATTACATGTATGATAGACATATTTTATTAATAGTATTATGTCTGCTTTTCATATAAGATAAACAAAAAAATTATGTCGATGACACAGGCTTAATTCTACTGTCAAGAAAACACTGTTTTAAGTTGTTGTTTGAATCATATAACTTCCAACAGCATGGATCCTGCTACTTGTAAAAGCATTTAAAATGTTTAAAATGGTGTGTATAATTATGTCTGAATTCAAATGAAGCAGACATATTGTCTTAATTTATCATCATTACTTGATTTCCTAAAGACAAATACATGCTTTGACTTATAATGGTTTACTTTTATGAAGTGTGACTTGGATGGAAAGTTGTCTCATCGGCACACATACCACATTTTCTTATATCTATGAAGTGTAAAAACCCCTAACACAAACACACACAAGATACGCATACGCACGAACACAAACACAGAAAATCATGACCACTTAAATATTTTTTCCAGAAACTTTAAATTTATGTCAAATGCTGAAGTGAGAAATTATGATTGGAACCTTCATAACACATTTTAACTTTTTGAAAAAGACTATAAATAAAAACCAAATTATACTTTCTCCTCATAATAATAAAATATCAGGGAAAATATCCAAAGTTATCAGACATTAATCACAAAGATGGGCTAGCTAACAATTTTTAATTAGTGCTTATTCAACAAACAATAAGTGAAACTTTATTCAAATATACATTGTAAGGACTTAGCTAGCCAAATCTACTAACTTTGTTTGATATTATGAATTTTAATGACAAGTAAGAATTTGCTGACTGTCAATATGAGTTATAATTTTAACGACAATTCGGTAATACGACATATAATCAATTGTTTGCACATTTATTCTTTGTTTGCTGATTATGCTACAAAACACATGTAAAATAAAAAAGAAGACACCAGCATATTTACACGATTTAATGCCATGACCATCCAAAACGAATAGCTAACACCTAAAAAAAATTAAAAAACATGTCTGTTCAAAATAGGTGTATCTGTTTGATATCTTATTTTCTGACATTTATATTTCATTGTTTTTAATTGTGCACACCTTTCAAACACATCGAGCCCGGTAAATAATTTGTGTCACTTACATTTACTAAAAGTTTAAATTGACACATGATACGCTAAAATTATGCTTTGTTGAATTTAAGTGTGTACTTAGTGGATATTAATAGAGCTATTCATTCTTCAAAGTTCATTGACGGCAATCGATTTTGAAATATTAATTCAAGTGTTGGAGTGATAATCATATGTGTAAGTTAATCCATATTTACATCTATATCATTTGATATAAAATTCGTACGATTGAGTGTTCTTAACACAATGAAAGAAGTTAAAATTGTTATTATATATATTATATATATATATATATATATATATATAAATATATATATATATATATATATAAAAAACAACACACAAACAACACTAAAAATGGCGTCGTCAGTTTTAATTTTGGCATACAGAAAACAAAATGTGACATTATTGACCATTATGAGATTTGTTTAAATTGTAGCTTCTATAATTATTTTTTGAATTTCATTAAGCTCAAACCATTTTAACTTTACCGTTTTGATGTTTATTTGGTTTCATAAATTGTCAAAACATTTTAATTATAAGTCGTGACCTACTGCCCTGAATACTTAATAAAGTAAATATTGTTGTACAAGTTTTTGGATAGAGGAAGATTTAACGATCCATTGAATTTCTGTAAGAAATACATTTTTGTTAACAATAGATTAAATTATATAAATTTCGTTTGATGAACAAGGACTCTTTTCTTGTGTTTCCATAGAAAAAAGTAGTTTACTGTGTTAATTAAATAATTAATTTTCGTAAAATGTCGGATCAGAAGGCTTTTAACTGTTTTGTTTGATATTGACCTTAACAATGTGTACAAGGAGAAAAATATATGAGAAACGAAAACAATGCCTTAGTAAAATTATTCTTGGTTAACCTTCCCCAGGAACCACCCAAATCCAAGGAAGTAAAAGAACGGAAACAGTTGAAGAGCTATTTTACCATTAAGGAAGGTGTGTAATGATAGAGGGGCGAAAGATACCAGAGAGACATTCAAAATCATAAATAGAAAATAAACTGACAACGCCATGGCTAAAAAAAAAAAAAAAACAAACAAATCAACAAAAGTGCACAAAACACAACATAGAAAAATATAGACTAATTACCACGAACCCCACAAAAAACTGGGGGTGATCTCAGGATCTCCGGAAGGGTAGGCAGATCATGCTCCAATTACATTTGTATGGCACTAATAATAAGAATGTCCACCATGTAAAGTAAACATTGTTGTATAAGATTTTTGATAGAGGAAGATTTAACGATCCTTTGATTTAATGTAAGAAAAAAATTTTTGTTAACAATAGATTAAATTATATAAATTTCGTTTGATGAACAAGGACTCTTTTCTTGTTTTTCCATAGAAAAAATAGTCTACTGTACTTATTAAATTATCAATTTTCGTAAAATGTTGGATCAGAAGGCGTATAACTGTTTTGCTTGATATTGACATAAACAATGTGTACAAGGAGAGAAAATATATGAGAAACGAAAACAATGGCTCAGTAACACTATTCATGTTTGACCTTCACCCAGGAACCGCCCAAATCCAAGGGAGTATAAGAATGGAAACAGTTGTAGAGCTATTTGACCATTAAGGGAGGAGTGTAATAATAGAGGGGCAAAAGATACCAGAGAGACATTCAAATTCATAAATCGGAAATAAACTGGCAACGCAATGGCTAAAAAAGAAAAAGACAAACAAATCAACAAAACGTACACAAAACTTTACTTGGAAAAATAAAGACTAAGCACCACGAACCCACCAAAACTGGGGGTGATCGCAAGAGTCCAGAAGGGTAAGCAGATCATGCTCCACATATGGCACTGATAATAACTAAACAGTTATAATAGATAACAAAGTCAAACATTATTACTTTCAACCCGAACCAAACAATGTGGCTTGTTATATTGGAGGTTTATATTTCTGACGGAGTATGTCGTTTGTGATGAATCTACTTCATTTTGCCAATCGATAGTTTCAGTTAATAATCCTATCTTGTTTCTCCCCCAAAATATTTAGTAAAGTAACTTCTTCCCAATAAAACAGTGATTCAACATTATGTTTAAATATCCGAATGACTACACCTATTAAAAAACTATTTTTTTCTCTATAAAATTGTAATCATACGACTGCAATTCCCTATATTTACATCAGCGGTGCAATACTGAAGGTTTTTTTCATTGAAACTCTCCTTGCATCAAGGGAAAGGGGTGGTGGTCTCAACAAATGATTTTGGGAACAGAACTGCAGCTGGGATTTAACAAGAAAGATATTTTTTTAGATGTGTATGAAAAAATCCTTCGAAAGTTGTCCAGGTATCGCATATTTGATTGGCCAATTCGCATTTAATAACATTTTATTTCGATTTCTAAAACAACACTATTTAAAGGTTAGGTGGCTGCTTTTTAAAATAGATGACCCGTATGAGCCTCAATATTAGTTTTGTAGAGTTGTAGGTATAAATAAAAACGAACTGTCCAAGTTTTACCGTACTAGAGGTGCATCTTGGCATCGTATGTGTCGTCAGTGAAGGACGAGACCAAAAACATAATAAAACGTTGTAGAGCTTAAAAGTCCAGACCTGCACAAAGAAATGAAAGCTATGTATGATATATATACATAATATGATATAAAACAAAGTAGGTATGAAGAAAAAGATGGTGTACAATGTTGTGCTGTTTAAGATTGCACCGAATATCTGCCAAAATATTTAGCTTTTTAGATTGCTATTGGCAATTTACTCAACTAAGAATTCTGGATTCTAGTGACTAGTCCCTCTTTTTGAATATCAGTTGGCTTAGGTTTTGTTGTCAATCATCATATCATACATCATTTATATTTGCAGAGATACATGTATCATATAGATATAAACAAAGACTTATTGATGCCGTAATTCTGAAAAATCCGATAATGTGTACGATCATTTCCGTTGTAGCTTTTGACTAAATATAAACTATTTTTTTTCAAATGTCTTCCTGTTTAAAGTCATTCCCAGCTCTGTTTGTTAATAGTAATCTTTACCGTCACAGATATGGCTGTAGGAAACAAAATTGAGGTTTGAAAATTTAATTTTTTCATCATTTTTGTTAATGATAGATATTCACATATTGTGGTAATTAGGTAAAATGGGAGATTTCAATTAGTTACAGATAATATAGGTCTTCTTTTTTTTTAATTATTGTGTTTTGTTTGAGTGTTTTTTCTATATCATGTTAAGTCAAAAATATATACTTTTACCAGTTTGGCAACTAAAAGTTTGTGAACTGAAGTAGAATTGTGTTTGGTTTTTCTTTTATACTTAACCTCACGTACATCAAAAATATCAGTACATACCATTTTTTCATAAGTTTAAATTTTGGCGTTTATGGTAAAGGGAAGGGATCATAGATTCAGTTTTTTTAATATTAAGACTTAAATTATTTTTATTCTCATACATGAAAAGCTCCGAGCATCCTTCAATCATTTATTAGTTAATTTTAATATTTTTGGAATTTTATTTGTTAAATTACCAAGTAACGTGTACTTCGTTTGGATATTCTAGGTACTACATCAAGCATGAGTTGAAAAGTGTGTATGTGTCAACTGAAGACAAGACTTGTTTTAAATTATTAGTGTGGTACACTGTGGTATGAACGTTTTTTTTATGTAACACAGAGAAGAAAATATTTTTTATATCTTTAATATAAAATATGAAGTTGTGGTATGGTTTCCAATGAGACAACTATCTTTCAGAGACCAAATTACCTAAATATTAGCAAATATAGATCATGGTTTTCAATAATGATCCTATACCTTTTAGCAAATTATAAAAGGCCCCGAGAAAGGAAAATGCACTACAACTCAACTGAGAAAAAAGCAACCCTAATTACATATTTTCCTTTGCTAAATATTCCTTTCTAACCTAATTCTTTCACTTAAACTGATGTAGTCATCTTGCATATATTAGGAATCTTGAAAGGGCTAATTTTAAGTTTTATTGTAGTCTAATCTAATCAAGTATACTAATATTGGAGAAGAAGAAAAACAGACAGGACACTCTATTTCTATTCAAACTTTTTTGTCTTTACTGTGTGTTTGTCTTTTTTCCTTGACTGAGCTATTTTTTTTCTATGCTGCGAACAAAACTTCACAACAAAAGAAACAATTTTAGTTTTCCAATTGTGAACTTTCCATTTCCAAGAGTTCAAAGTGGTGAAATTAGAAACATCCTTTCGATAAAATTTATGGACGCCATCACGAGTTGATTGCTCTGTATGGAATAATTTTTTCAAAGATAACTAGAGAAAATGTTTTAATCGTTGTAACCACAATCCCGTTCTCTTTTCTCCGAATGTGAACTATCGAATTAGATTTATTACCGAATACATTCCGATATGAGCAACCCAACGAATGTCACATATGAAGCAGGATCTGACCACACTTTCGTAGCACCTGAGATTACCCTTGATGTTGATGGTGTTTGTTTTGCTTAGTATTCTGTGTTGTTGTATTTTATATTGGTGTTGGCTTTTGGTCCTTTTCGTTTTTTTTGGTTTTTTTGTTTTTTTGTTTTTTTTTTTTTTTGCTATGTTGTTGTCAGTCTTATTATTTTCGACTTATGGAATTAATGTTCCTTTGATATTTGTCGCCTCTCGCTTACTTTTTTTCTTAATTCGTATGCTCCGTTTAAAACATAAGTTAAAGGCTTGCACATATACACATTGCAAAATGATTCTAAAATACTAAAAAAATAAAAAAATGTATTCACTAATCGCTGATAATGTTAGACCACATTAGACCATATATTATGGGCTATTGAAATTTTTTAGGGAATAGTCCTATTTGAAGATGATATGAAAATAATATATATATTACAAAGACTAAGATAGTTTGATATGTTTGTCATTTTGTCAAACTTTCAACAGAGACACAAGGCATCGATAAGACGTACATTTAATACATAAAACATGAGAAATCTAACGACCAGATTCATGTATTAAATAACATATTGTAGACAATGACTAACAAAGGATGCTGACATGGGATAGGCACATACATAATGTGTCTGGGTTAAAACTATTTCCTTACCCTGAAAAGTCACTGTGGTGAAACAGATCAGCATAAAAATAAAAATCTGCTGAAAAACTATTGAAATTATCGATCTAGGGGTACACGCAGTAAATTAACGTTGGTTCCAAACCAATAACAAAAGTTAAGCATCGACAGGATGCAACTGCCTATATACACTTATTTTAAAACAGTATTTCTCTTTTGTAGGAAAGTTAAACAGACAATGCCATACAACCAACAACGGGAAAACTTTTTTAAGCTATTCACACTGGTACATCTTCATGGAACAAATATAAATCGTCGTTTATTGGAGATGTTCATTGCTTTAAAAAGTTCGACATTCGAAGAATTTATAAACAGTCATCAGCATGAAATATATCATTTTTTCTCAAGTTCACCTTGTTGTCAATGCAAAAAAAATACCGTTTCGCAAAAGACATCAAAATGCATATTAAATAAAACACAAATGCTTATCATTTTTGACAAAAATTCTAATCGCCTTGACAAACATAAGCATCAAAAACAAGGACTTTGTTGTTTAAAGGCAAATAAAAATGTGAAGCTGACAGATTTAGATCTTACATTTATTCGATTCTTTCTTGTTAATTTTTGTCATGAAGTATTTTGGGAATGCCATTTAAGGTATGTCAAAAAGACCTTTTCAGATTTCCTCGATGAAAGTGTACACGAAGTTTATCACTTATCGGTGAATAAGATATCTTGCTGCAAGTGTAGTCTTAACAATGATACCCCTGTTAAAAGAATTAATGAATCGCAGTTGGAAATCCTTTTTAAAAAAGAGGGTACACCTTGTCAAGTATATTGCTCTTGTGTGTATAAGATAAACAGCGGCATAACCTTACCTTTACTGATAGATCGGGATAAAGATTTAGCCACTGAATTAACAAGGTACTTCTGCTTGTGTCATAAATATCTGGAAGATATAACTGCAATTCGAAACTTAATTGCACATGCATCATCCGAATGTAGCGTCAACGATGATATATTTGTGCAATTTTGGGATACAACAGCAGACAACATTATTGGCATAGCAAAAGCTTTAGATTTGCACAATGATTATGACGCAAAATTGAAAGAATTACAGAACGAATGCAGCAATTCATATTGTCAGACGTGTCTGGTAGACTTGATAAAAAAAACTGACCACGTATGTATAAAACTTATTTTAACAAATATTCATCATTAATTAAAAACAAAATTACTGATAATTTTATGAGGAGGTTCAAATAACGTTTACCATGTTACAAGATTATTCGTGATTACATAACTTATGAATGTTTCGTGTCTGTCGAGTAATTCGGATTTAAAAACAAAACCGGAGAGATACGGAACTAGCTCCGATAAAATGAACATACTTGTCATAATGGTTCATATCGGACGAGTGTTCAGCATCATTTACTGTTAATTCAGAAAGTATTGCGTGTATTTATTATTGTGTGATTTTGGACTAAAATGCGATTTAAATTTTTGCGATATTGTGAAAAATCCAGTTTAATTCAGATAAAAAATTTCAAAATGCGAGTTTAAATTATTGCGATTATAACACTGTCGCATTTTCGCACATTTAAATTCGCGGCAGAATTGGTTTACCTAGATAAAAATCATTCACTTAAAAATCAAACAAAATCATGACGCAATTATTCACAATATTTTTTCAATAAAACGTCATTGTAGGTAACTCCAGAAATCTTGCAAAAAATTGACGATTCAAAAGAGGAAAAGGAAACACAGTTTGAGGTTATTATGGCATGTATGAATGATTTCCATATTGATACATGTACTGAAAACGAAAGCAGTAGTAAGTACTAGTAAATAAAAACGTATTTTTTGTATTGGCATATATTACAGTAGCAAATTGATAGAATACATATAACTTATCTGGATCTTTCTGTTGAATCTATTTGAACATTCAAAGCAAAACTGTGGTTTAACAACTTGTGTTCATATTCATCTTTTCCCAGATTGAACATAACTTAATAATTTGATTTACGACTTTTCAGAGTGTGTCATATAGCCATTTGTGTCTAAAATTCATCGACTAGTTGCATATTCATTTAAGTTGTGCTTGTTCCAAAGGCGTACAATATTTTCCTAGGGCCAATACACTAAAAACACAAAACCATTAAAAGTTTAGAACCTACTGTTCAGAGAATAGTTTTTTGAACTCCCAATCACCCTGTAAAACCGGAAAAGAGCCGAAAATACGTAACTGTCCCTATGCCTGAAAAATATATAATCAACGATTTTCGACTTATTAAAAGTAATAAAGATGACAAAAAACTAACACTAATGCTGAGTCTAAAATGTATGTTTTAAATGCCTTTTCGACAGAATTAAGAAGAAAGAGGGCGAAAGATACCAGAGGGACAGTCAAACTCATTGATCGAAAATAAACTGACTACGCCATGGCTAAAAATAACAAGACAAACAGACAAATAATAGTACACAAGACACAACATAGAAAACAAAAGACTAAGCAACACGAACCCCACCTGCTTTACATTCGTTTCACCACAATTACCTGTGTTGGGTAATTTGGCATCTTTCAAACAAACAATATGTCCAATAAAATACGTAAAGTTTAGGTGAACCATGCGTTGACTGGTTTGATCTACTAAAATCATTCTTATACAGGTCACAACGATGATTTACTTTTTTCAACCCATAACATCAAATCAAACAAACCTAGACAAGTGATCGCTATCTATTTATTTTCATGTTTATATCGGTTAAGATGATGTTTAGACTAGAATACACACGAAATTCTGAGAAATATAAAAGCGTTATTGCATTGACATTCATTTCAGACGTACTGTAATTTGGATATATGTTTTAGAATGTTATATAAAAATATAACACTTTCCTTCTTTGAATTTTAAAGGTTTTGTTGCTAGCTTTGCAGATGATTTAAAACAATTTGCCATAGCTCTACGTAAGAAAACTGCACCAGAGAACTCATCTGAAAATCCTGTGGAAATGGGTAACTGTTGATGATATACCTATACACGTTTTAATTGACAACAACTACATCATTTATTTTATTATCTTTATCTTTTCTCCTATTGTATTGTACCTCAATGTTAAATATTTTTGTTGAATTTTCAATGTTGAAGACTCAATGAAATGTATATTAGTGGAAGACAAATGATATCAATTTTTTTCCAAACAAAATAACCGGACTTAAACGATGCATCAAATTGATGTATATATGATATATTTTGAACAGATTTACCGTATCTTCACCGATTCAATTTTCTTTCGTGATTTCTTATCAAACGTCACTATATGATCGAATACGCCATGACAAGTTTGAGTTATGATTTATGCTGATATGTTTGTGAATGATCGGAAATTTCAGCATCTCCCTATAAACCCTTATGTCTTGCGGAAGTATTTGTGGCAAATTCTAAAATTTTGCATACCATCTGTTTATCTTAATTTTTTTTTTTTTTTTAATCATGCTCAATTTCTTTTCCAGAATTAAAATTTAGTTTAGATATCCGAGACACGAGTACACAAAAGCACAGAAAACGCAGTCAAGGTATAAACGAAATAGAAAAAAATGAATGTGTATCTCCAAATCAAATTACAATTGCATGGATTGACTTAATTGTAAATGTCAAGATGTTTAATTTTAAGAAACTGTTAACATGTTTAAATAAACTGTTTCCGTGACACACAAAAACAACAACGTTCAATCTACGAACTCGAAAATAACATATGAATCTGATTACAGTAGTTGTCGTCTGTTTATGTAGTTCATACGTGTTTCTCGTTTCTCGTTTTTATATAGATTAGACCGTTGGTTTTCCGTTTGAATGGTTTTACACTAGTAATTTTTGGGGCCCTTTATAGCTTGCTGTTTGGTGTGAGCTAATGCTCCGTGTTGAAGGCCGTACCTTGACCTATAATGGTTTACTTTTATAAATTGTAACTTGGATGGAGAGTTGTCTCATTGGCACTCATACCACATCTTCCTATATCTATTAAATAATCAATGGTCAAGTCTAATTCTGTAATATTTAATGATGGAGAGTTTAGCTTTATGTCGGTATGTCTACTTCCGATTACCTAAAGGATGACAGAAAGAAAACTATAAACGACAACACTCGTATTTTGAAAATAAATATTATAGTTTGAAGTACTAGCATCTATCTGCAAGTGTTATAAATAATGATGTCGTATTTTATTACAGACAGCGAAGACGACCTTTCGAATAAAGGTAAATATTAAAATAATGAAATGTCACTAATACCATCCTATAACAATTTTGAAGACGTTTTATGGTAGGGGATGTCTCTAGGAAACTGTAACTGGATATTTGCATTCAAAACTGTTGGTGCAGTTCTTTCGTTACATGCCCTTTTACGAAGTTTGTTCACGTGAACGTTTAATTTTAGATTGTTAAACGCAATACGACAAGACCGTGAGGATTTGACTATTACAAATTATAAATTTGATAGTTAAATAGTCACTTCAACCTCAAATACTTAAGGTATTGTACAACAAAAATACCTTGTTAACGGTATAGAATAGCAACTAATTCAAAATGACATACACGTAGGATTTAAATAATGCGACGTTTACACAGTGCCGATTATGTCTCCCGTTTGAAACCAGACAGCGTTAAAACAAGAAAGATTTAAAAGTCGGATTACTATCCTCATTGACCTGGAATGTTCTAACATTGTCTTAATGAAGTGGTATACGTAACAGATACCTACTGATAGGGAATGGTCAAGAGAGGTCGGTCAAGCACGCCCGACAGTAAGGTGGGTCCTGTAACATACGGAGAAACTCAACCGATTTTGTGAAGTCGGATTACAATCGTGACTATGTCGTGACAGATCTTGATTTATCGTTTTAAAATCGTAACAATTTTCTGTGTTTTTCTGGACGTTGTCATCTGGAACGTGCATGATCTGGAGAATTTTTCATTGCTGATTTTTGCCGATTTAGTCCAGATGGCATCCAGATCTTGTCGAATACGTGAACCGAAACAGTCCGTTATTATTACAAAATTCGGCAATGATATTCACGTCAGAGTTCTGACAATTAAAGAACACAATACGACTGAGTCCAGACAAAGCCGTGTGCAATGCGGTACAGCAGTCTGTAATAGGATCGCGTTTCGACAATACATGATCATCCCGATTGTGGCGACAGTTTTCTAACGAATATCGTCCTTCAGCGTCGGTTCAATGACTGGTCACTGTCTGATCACTGTCGGATCACATTCAGTAGAATCGGGATCCTATCGGGACAGATTCGGTCGTTTTGTACCATGCGAAAGATACAAATCGGATTACAATCGGATTGAGAACGGGATAATCACGACAAATTCGGTTAGAAAAGGTTGAATTTGGACGCACCCTGGACAATATCTGTTTGTTGTCGTGATTCAATAAAAATGCGTTTACTAATTTTAATTTTAAGTTTGAATTTCTAGCCACCATGGCCACGATTCACAGGATTTTGTTCAGACTTTTGACAAATTTTAATCGGGAATGGTCTTGTAAAGGACGGCAGTACAATTCGTAAATGTGTGACCCCAGCTTTACAGACCATTTTCCAAAATCGTTTGAAAATATGATCCATGATTTTTCTTATAAAATAATAAATGTCACATGTAGAACATAAAGTAGATGTTTTCTTCATTAAATTCCATGAATTCATAATCGGCTGAAAACATCAACATCCCAGCTAATCCATTATGTATATACACCATACATTGATCCATTTAAGAAATATTCAGTTGTTTTAAAAGTAAACATTATTGGAAACTAAATTATGATCAGTTATTTTCTCTGAATTGATTAACCAAAGTCTTGTTTTGTTGTTGTATGTATATATCCATTTCATTGTAGACGAGCGACCCGATAGGCTAATTTGTGGAAAATGTAATGTGACATTTACCCATCTCGATGAGTTTTGTGTACATAAAGAGAACTGCTGTAAGGTAAATGTTACTTCAAAGCTTGCATTGTGGGTGATGTGCATCTTTCATTATGTTTGAAAGTGACATTGGCAAATCAATACTCTATATGTAAACTTTTACTTACATTCAGGTTCAGACCCATTCATGGCGCTACTGTGTCAAATGAAGAGGAAGTAAGCTTCTAAAATTATTGACATTATTAAATCATTTGTGAATTTCATTTGACTGCACTTCGGCAATAAATATCTCTTTTGTGATGTCGAGGTCTAATTTTTGAAATTTTAAAACATAATAATAACATTGAAAAGCTTAAGAATGCATCAATATTGTCAATATAATATTATTCTTTAAAGAAACTATAAGTACATGATGCATGTTATATATCAGGTCGCCGAGTATAAGATATGGTTTCCGAATTGTTACTACCCGGTTGGAATAATGTTAATCATTGCTCGCTGATCTTGTTTTTGACTTTTTGTCAGACATTCGAAATCCACTGGTTTTATTCATGAAGTGGTATTAAAAGTTTTGCCCGCTTACCCCTGCTTTTCCTTTCATAATGATATTATAGTAAAAAAAGACAAATTTAAAAGCATTAAGAAACAAAGAATCCAAAAGGTTTTAATATATGATATATACAACATTTAGAATACTTGGCAAATTCATAAGTATTTTAACAGAAACCTTTTAGATGAATTAAAGTTGTGTTTTTCTCAAGATATTTTGAATTTCAAATAGATTACGGATCAGCTTAATTCATTACGAATTATTTACAAAACTGTAATATTTTTGAATTATATACTTGAACAAATTTAAAACAAGGAATTGGACAATACCAAACGTTTATTGAAATGTGGATGTCTGTGTATAAATAGTGTCTGAGGCAATAGATGAATACAAGTGCGATCCTCTAATATTAGCAAACAATTTATTAAACACAAAATGATATTAATTTCTAAAATTAACATTTGACTTTTTTAGAGAGAAAAAAAGAAAACAGAACAAGACCCAAGTAAAAGTAAGAAAAAAGGAAATAAATTATAACAATACTGTATAATAAGAAATATCTAGATATAATTATTTGAAATATCATTCGATATATATGATAGGTATTTAAAAGTCAACAGAAGGAAATACTACTTTTTCATCAATCGACTTTAAATCCACTGAGAAAATGATATTGTGCAGAGGGTCTGGACTGTTGAGAGCGGATACATAATCTATTAATTTCTGAACAAGTTTTCAGAAATATCTCCCTTATTATTGGCCGGTACTAAGCCGGTCCATTATATGATACGGGTTTGAGATTGTTACATGATTTTCTACGGATCTATATTTTTTTTTCTGTATATGCAAAATTAAACATTTTAGGTAATTGAAATAAATACATTTTTTTATTAATTTTTATATTAGAAGAAGATGCAAAAAAAAAAACTTAAACATATTTATAACAATGAATGTTCATTGTTTTATTATGCACAGAATGCGTGACTGATATTTGGCGAATTCCCAAACCAGGTTTTTTTAGAAATGTAAACAGGGTACGTACATGTTCTTACAACAGCTCGTCGTCGGAACATTGGAAATGATTTATAGTTTGTGTTTTTTTCTCCTCAAAATAGTTATTTTATATTCTATTTTGATTATATATACAGTTTTCATCATTTAGAAAAATAATCTTAATAAAGATATCTTTACTTTCAACGTTAACCATCTCGGGAGTTTTCTATAGGTAACATGTTTCAGTAACTGAAATTGATTTTCAAACCTGTTAAATATCCATTTGGTGTTTATTAATGCTTTGCAATTCTACTGCAACCAAACAGAAATGAAAACATTGTGTCAAAGATTTCTCAGCTGTTACGAAGAGAATAATTTGCTATACTGTCTGAAGCTTTTTGATTTTTAGTTGTAGTATGTAGGCAGATTTTTAATCTGTGGTATACCCAATGAAAATATGAAGGGATATAGAGTAAATGTAAACGAGACAATATTAATATCAATACATGTTAAAACCCAAAAATGGAACGTTTTTATTGTTGTCCTTCATCTTCAAGTCACCATGAGGCATTCAATCAACAATGATAAATATTTCTCTTAACTGGTAGTAAGTTCAAGTAGACCCCTCGCATCGGTTTGAGCAGAATTCATTGTTAAATATCATACAAAGCTACATTCATATTTGTGTGGCTGTTTGTTGATACTTTTAAATTTCACCAAAACCGAATAGAAATGAAAACATTATGTCCAGTATTTCTCAATCTTTACCGAGAGGAATAATTTGACATTTGTTTGCTTTAAGATTTTTATATCTTTTGTCAAACGAAGTTGGGGAAGAAATATAGTGTTTCATCTGTCCGTCACAAAATTAAAGTCGATCTATATGTGGAAGTATAAGTCAAGGTTCATGAGATTTTGTGCATAGATGCGTCCTGAATAACCAAGGTGTCCTGATAGAAATAAGGTAATCTTGACGTTCATTTCATATATGAGTGACTGAATAAAGTTTGCGTTAGAGTCCATATCTGTGATAATTGTTTTCAGTAGATGCAACTTTGAAAGTTTCAAAATCAAGTCTTGAAAATGAATTAAATGATATTCCATTTTATAAACTGCACTTAAACGATACTCGATTTCATCAACTGCACAATTAAGTTATATTTTATAGCATTATCATTACTAATTGGATTGGAACAGTTCTGGCAATTGAGGATTCAGGTCAACTCAATATACAGATTGTGCACTTTTTTTTACACCAAAAACCTTCATATTTCCGGCCCAAAAGTTTGGTGTCTGCACCAATTAACTCTCTTGTGTACCTATTTACGAAGGAAAAATTTCGATAGCGCAATTTGATCCATTGCACCATTAAAAAATTAGTTTTGGTTTTTTTCTTTTTCTTGAATTAATAATTTCTTAAGCATGTTAAATCAATCTTCAGTGTATGAATTAAACATCATTAAGGACTCCTTTTTTTCTATTCTACAAGGTTGGTTTCTTTTTTGTTTTTGTTTTTATTTTGGTTATATGATACTGCAAATATCTATAAATCATTGACTTTGAAAATAAGAGTTTTAGAATTACCAATGAAGCATAAAGACCAGCGCATTGTTTTCAATTGGTGTTCTCCAAGTCTAAACTTGAATTCAATTTTAGCATATATGGTACAAATCTTACTGGTGATTATGATTCAACAGTCCATAAGGGCATATCGGTCCGGTCGGCAGTGTTGTTTTAATCGCCTGATTTGAATATCAAAAGCATTTATTAGTTTATGAAAGTATGCTAAAACAAGGGATATAGCTCAAAGCTGTACTGTTGCTATTTCATATATGCCGTTTTGTGATTAGTGCCTTCGAAATATTTTTGTATTTCTGGTTTTCTTTTCAATATGATGCTATGGCTTGAACACTGTTACAAGTAAAGAAGTCTTATCATAAAATGTACATTTATTTTATGAGAATATTAAGAGAATCATATAACGGAGCTTGGCTGAAACTTTAAATACCACAAAATAATTATAATAAACTAATTTATCCTGATCTTTACTGGAAACTGCCCTTGCTCTTTTTCAGAAATAACCTTTCTAATGAAAATGATTGGTGCTGATAACAGGTGGACAATAGACGTAATGAAAATGTTTCTGGGTGAACCAGACTGTTTCAACACTGACAAAATAGATGTTCGTCTTCTTGAGTCGAGTTGTTTAATTGTATGGGCTGAATCTTCCCAATCTGACATTGAATGTGCAAAACAACTGAAGGACAATTGTATTAAATTTACACAAAATATGTTTCATAAATGCTCATTAGAATCAAACGAAGCTGTCAAAATAAATGTGACTGTCAAGTGTTCGGAATTATTTGAAGGTACTAAAACTTTTATTTTTCTTCCTCTTAATGCGCTTTTAATAAAATTTTAATAAAATTCATATTTGAGGCTAAACATTAGAATGTCATATCAATTCATAATGCATAAACACCATTTGTTGTGTGTTTACAAAATCTTTTTGTAATATCTACTTCCCGGCGCTTATTAAATAATTGCTTGAATTCTGTTTAATAAGGATCTCATTCACGATTTTAAAGTGTAATTATTTGGATACTCTAAAAAATTTAACCCTAAATATCGACCAAACACAATGTACGTATATCTGCGTAATTGCTTAAAAAAGGACATGCCACTTAATCACGAAATCAGATTTAAATGAAAGATTTAGATTAGACAGCAACCATTTGAAAAACATAAGACTCCCATATTTTGTTAATCAGGTGATATACATATAAAAGACGATAGAAAAAAACCAGAAAACTTGAATAAGAAGTATATGCATTTTGTTTGATTTTAATTCCCATTGTAATGATTGAGAAATATTTATCAAGACAAACATATTATGTTTCTGTATAAAGGTGCCTTAAAAAAGGCGAAACTGATTCACTTGATTTTATTTTGTAAGAATCTACAAATGATGACGCCGACCACCTAGAATGTGGCAAATGTGGACAAGTATGTCGCACCATCAACTCTTTCATCACACACAAAAAAGAATGTGTAAGAAATCGAAAGAGACGAAGAGAAAACAAACAAGATGAGTCGAAGGTATGCATAGGACGATAGTTTGTTCAAAATCAACTTGTCAAAAGGAGAAATAAAAAGATACAAACTTCAATTTTGGGTTCTTTGATTAACTACAAATCCATCTAGTTTTATATGTTAATAAAGTACAAAAGAAACAGAAGATATCAAGGTAAGTCGATGACAACCTGACAACGGCATGGCAGAAAAAGTAAAAACTATAAAAGAACAACAACATCATACAAAAAACAATAGAGAAAACTAAATCCTGAAGAACGCGAACTCAAACAAAACCCACAGGTTATCGCAGATGTCTCAGTGTTTTTTGCAAGATACATGTATTTACACTTCTTTGTTGATATTAAGTGGTAATGTCCGTTTGTCCTTAGCATATGATTATTTTTTAATCATTCCTTATATAGTTTCTTAAAAGAGATTTTTCCTGGTGATTAATTAAAAACAACTTGATCCAAATGCATGATTTTTAATTTTAATTCATTTATCGGAATTTCTTAAACAATTACAAATTTGTTTAAAATTGTTTACCACTGATAAGTCTATCTGAAGTAATAAAAACAAAGTAACCGTTCGACCTTTATTTCGTCGGCAACTTTCTTGTTCTGTCAGATTGTTATTGATAAAAGACAGATTTGGAGCTTAAAAATTAAAACGATCCTAAGTATATATTTTTGTCAATTATTTCTAAATGAAATTGAGCGACGAAAGTTTCGCCTCTCTTTAAGAATATAGACAGGACTATGTTTTAAAGATTTGTAAAGAAGATGCACGATGGAGATTTTGCAATAAAATGTTAAGTGATTAGAAATTATACAAAGAGTTTTTAGAACGAGTTGAATTTGACGTTTTAGTGCTACTGGGGCAGTACCATACTATGATTTGAACCCATATACACGCAATAGAACGATTCTGTATTGTACATATACAGTTTATCTTATAAATAAGAGGCAATAGAAGTATAAAAAAAAATCCTAAAGTTTGCCAGGCTTAAAAATTTGTAAGTCAGACACGCTTTTCGTCTACAAAAGACTCATCAGTGAAGCTCTATTTCAAAATCTCTAAAGGCCAAATCAAGAATTAAGTATTTGTTGGATGTTTATATATTGTAGATCCATTTTACCTCAGCATTACAGGGGATCTCAATATGTAGAAAAAGCTTATACCTTGACAGGAAAATCGTCTCCTGAAATGTATGCATCCCCACCATATGAACTGTGAAAATATTGTCGTTTATGACGTGATCACTATAGAGAAAAAATAACAGAAAAGCACTTAAAATGCAGCGTATTATAAGGTTATATGCCCTATGCACATATAACGAGTTTACGTCTCAGTACTGGAAGATCGAAACAAAAACTCGAAATTTTAAACCACCAATGTAAGAAAATTATAAGATTAACCACAATTAAACAGCTAAAACTTTCCTGTGACAGGTTGGTAAAAGTTTCAAAATGTCTCACCACCTTTAACGTGTTTTAATTCAATATTAAAATTTCGATGAATTTTTGGGGTGCGAGATTTGAAATAATTGATGTTTAAGGGCTTACTTATCCGAAATGCAGAATCATTTGCTATAGTTAATCAACTCGTTTCTTGAAATTTACACGACTGGTATCACTTGTGAACAGATTCTGCTTACCCATCCGATGTACCTGGGATCATCCTCTTTGTTGATGGTACTCGTGTTGTCCAGTCTTTTTCCGATGTTGTTTTTTTATCGGTTGTTTGTATATTTTAAATATACTAAACAGTTTTTCTTTTTGAATATTCCTATGGTATCTTACTATGTTGTCCTTTAAAGAAGGTTGTATGATGAAATCAAATATTTGGCCCATGACATTACAAAGATAAAATGTGAATTCAAGCCTTTCAAAACAATACTCATTTTATTGATAAATGATCATGTCAATACAATATAGACACATTGGTGTTGGAGAGACACTTGTTATGTCACTATGACGTCATACATATATCGAACTGTTCGTATCGACCACAATAACCAATTAACGAATAATGTAAAATCAAAATAAGTACCAGCTTTAACAAAAAGAAATTTCCATACATTAACATCTTTGTTGAATACATTTTGTAGCAAAATCTCTTTTTGGGTAAAGTTGCTGGACATATCTACATATTACTGAAATTGTGTTCAAGTGAGGCTATATTGGCTTAATCTGTTTTGCGCTAAATAAACGGAATTGTTTGGAGTACTTACATGTATGCCAATATGTTTAAAAACACAGAGATGTAAATACTAAGGTCTGATTGACTAATTATGATATTTATTTTAATTTTCAACTTAAAGGAACCTAACACATGACCTTATTTTACCTTTTCCTGTCTTGAGAAGCAATATTAAAGAAACATATTATCAAACAGAGAAATTATAGAAACGTAAAATACATTACTTACAGGGAGACATCAGATCTGCTCCAAACAGTAAACAAAGCCGGACTGGTAGAATATCAAAAGAAGAAGAAAATTTTTTGCGAATAGCAGTGTTAATAATTCGGGTCGCATCAGCAGCAGTAAGATTTACCTTTATTAAAGAATTTCATGGGAATGCATTGCAAAAAACATTATTTGAGGATCCTGCAGTTTTGGTTTCCACGGAACAAGAAAAAATTATGAGTCAATATGATTTACAACAAATAATACTACATGGAAGATCAGGTAAGTCATAATTATTCAAACAACTTAAATACGTGAATAATACAGTAATAGTAAGAGATAACACCACGAGTAGGAGCCGATAATATATCAAATCTCACATGATTTTTCTGTACAAAAAACGATGGAGAAACCAGACCCTATGAAAATAAGTGGTTTAATTTAAGTATTCTTGAAACAGATCAACTCGAGCTTGTGCTCCGTTGGAAATATTTTGTGTTCCTCGTCATAATTAAAATACTTTTGCACATAAAAAGTAGTTAAAGTTAACCCATTCATA